>CM055128.1:313980110-314404900 GCA_029206835.1 Rana muscosa
GCAGCTCCATTTTAATGGACATGGGGAGAGAGGTGCAACTCTATATTAATGGGTATGGGGGGGAGAGGGACAGCTCCATGTTATTGGGCATGGGGGGAGAGGGACAGCTCCATATTAATGGCCATGAGGGGACATGGGCAATTCCAAATTAATGGTCATAAGGGTAAGAAGGCAACTCCTTAATAATGGTCATAGGGGAGAGAGGTGGGGGGGGCATCACCATATTAATGGCCATAGTGGGGTGGCAGAGAGTGGCAACTCCATATTATTGGCCATGGGGGAGAGTGGCAACTCCATATTAATGGCCATGGGGAGAGGGGCTACTCCATATTAATGGCCATGGAGAGAGAGGGACAGCTCCATAATAGCCAAGGGGGGGGGGGGAGACGGGCAACTTTGTATTATTGGCCATGGGGGGAGAGGGGCAACTTCGTATTATTGGCCATGGGGGAAGAGTGGCAACTCCATATTAATGGACATGGGGATAGAGGGATAACTCCATATTATTGGTCATGGGACAGGGGCAACTGCGTATTAATGGCCAAGGGGCAAGAGGGGCAACTCCATATTAATGGCAAAAAAAAGGGAGGGGCAACTCTGTATTAATGGCCACGAGAGGAGGGGGGCAACTTTATATTAACGGGCATACCTTTGGAATGGTTGTCGGGTGGACATGGGGATAAAGAGGCAACTCCATATTAATGGTGGTGGGGAGGGGGGGGGTGCAGCTCCATATTAATGGACATGAGGAGAGAGGGGCAACTCTATATTAATGAGTATGGGGGAGAGGGACAGCTCCATGTTAATGGGCATGGGGAGAGAGGGACAGCTCCATATTAATGGCCATGGGGGAGAGGGTCCACTCCATAATAATAGCCGGGGTAGCCGGGCGGGGAGAGGGGCAACTCTGTATTATTGATCTAGGGTGGAGAGTGGCAACACCATATTAATGGCCATGGGGAGAGGGGCTACTCCATACTAATGGCCATGGGAAGAGAGGGACAACTCCATAATAATAGCCGGGGGGGGGGAGGGGCAACTCCGTATTATTGGCCATGGGTGGAGAGGGGTAACTCCATAATAATGGCCATGGAGGGAGAGGAGCAACTGCATATTAATGGCCCTGGGGGGAGGTACAACTCTATATTAATTGCCTTGGGGGGAGAGGGGCAACTCCATAACAATAGACATGGGGATAGAGGGGCAACTCCATATAAATGGCCATGGGGAGAGAGGGGCAAATCCATATTATTGGTCACAGGGGACAGGGACAACTTCGTATTAATAGCCAAGGGGCAAGAGGGGCAACTCCATATTAATGCCCATGGGGGAGAGGAGCAACTCCGTATTAATGGCCATGGGGGAAGAGTGGCAACTCCATATTAATGGACATGGGGATAAAGGGATAACTCCATATTACTGGTCACGGGACAGGGGCAACTCTGTATTAATGGCCATGGGGGAAGAGTGGCAACTCCATATTAATGGACATGGGGATAGAGGGATAACTCCATATTATTGGTCACGGGACAGGGGCAACTCCATATTAATGGCCAAGGGGCAAGAAGAGCAACTCCATATTAATGGCAAAGAAAGGAGAGGGGCAACTCTGTATTAATGGCCACAAGGGGAGAGGGGCAACTCAATATTAGTGGCCATGGGGTTGGGGAGAGGGGCAACTCTATATTAATGACCATGAGGTAAGAGAGGAAATTCCATATTAATGGGCATGAGAGGAGGGGGGCAACTTTATAATAACGGGCATACCTTTGGAATGGTTGTCGCAATGGTTGTAGCACAGTACAAGCTATTATTCTGACAGGACGGCGTATAGGGTGATGTATGTCCCTCCTGCAGACAAACCTGAATATATTATCCATAGACATGACATTGTATAATGACGACATACGTTATATCGGAGGGTAATAAGTGATGGTGCTGCCATTTGTATGTCTGGAGGTTGGGGGTGGGTGGGGGGTATGTAGTTGTCATTTATTGGACCCAGAAAAGGGCCCAATCAGCAGAAAACTAAAATGTGCTAATATATCAGCTGCCAGGTCACAGCATCTGCCCATACATCCTCTATTCCTCTGTCTGTACGCCGGCAGATGTTCTTGTGGCAGGTGAAGTGATCTTCTCCCCTACATCTCCTGAGAGTCGCACTGCACGTTCCATCCACCTTCTGTGGCCATGACAGAGGGGTATCCCTCTTCTTTATGATTGCAGCAGGAAGAGTGAGACTTCCCTTTAAAGAATGAAGGATTATGAAGGAGCATGTGACCTGCTGCCATTTGATGGTGCCTAGACCTAGCCGTAAAATCCCGAGTCCCAAGCACTGTCACATGAGTGAGGGTGTGACGGCACTGTGGGCACCCATACCTCCCAACTTTTGGACTTGAGAATGAGGGACACACGAGGGAGACATCAACTTGCGTAGTGCACGTAGCACGCCGCAGCCAAAGAAGTTGTAGTTAAACTATGTTAAATATTGGCTGTGTCTCAAAAACTGCTCCCACTCCCTAAACTCTGTTCCCCAAACCAGGGCCGCTGATGAGGCAGTACAGCCAGCCCTCCTGTTCTGGGCCCAGACCCCATCAGTTCAAAAGTAGGACCCAGGCACCTGCTGAGCAGGAGGTCTGGCTGTACTGTCTTATTGCAGACACCGATCCTCTTCTGCCTCTCCCTGGAGCGCTGTCAGCTTCTCCTCCTCTTTCTCCCTCCGGCTGCACTGCAAGGGGGTGGGGGGGTGGTTCTAGCACCTGCGGCCCTCCCATCTGCTGTAAAAGCCCTCCTTTGTGGCGTGCCCTTTTCCCTCGCAGAGCTGTCGCCTTCCGTCCTCTTCTTTCCCGCCGGAAGATGCTGCGGGAACACAGGGGGATGTTGCAGGATGGAGAGCAGAGGAAGGGGCCGGTAAATATATCATTTACTGGCCCCTTCCTTTCCTGAAAGCTCTAGGAGGAGCTCTATGTCCCCTCTCTTGAAAATACCAGCCCACTTGTCTGCTTGGTGAAATGTCCCAGGACGATGTATTGGGTACTAGCTTGTTGGCACTGTCCCTGGAAAGCTTGCTGGATATTGCACCTGGCAGCTTTAACCCTTTTTGCCCCAGGGGGTGTAGAAGTACTCACACTGTCCCTGGAAATCCTGCTGCTCTGAGAAAACTACTGTTCGGGCCTCCTGCTATCCAGGTCCTCCCATGCAAGCCAGGGTGTCTTCTAGAAGAAACTGTCGGGTAATGAAGATCTCTCTTCTTTTCATTCCTCAGCTCCCAGCCTGGAGGCAGAGCCCACCTCAGCCCCAGGGTCCCCTGCCAGGCCACACATCATAGCTTCCCCACTCGATCTTCCACCTGTCTCCTGTGATAGTCAAAGCTCCACAATATTTATGGGCTGACCCAGTCAACCTGCCAGGCCTCCTGCCTGGGGATTGGCCGGATTCCCATTACTATGCAGAGCAGGACCTCCTGGTCTCCACCCACTAGCTTCTAGAAACTTCTCCAAGCTTACAGAACCAGGGGGAGGTACCAGAGGCCAGACCTACAGTAACCAAGTCCAATTACCCCGACCCCCTCAGACTACAGTGAGTCAGAATAAATGTTTCTACTCTAGACTGCACACTAGAGGGTGCTACAGTAGTAAAGCTGTCCAGGCACAGGGGATTTAGGAGGCTTAAGTTGTTTGATGGCAACTAAGACTTCTTCTGCCGCTATCTTCCATTCTATGATGTCCATGTGGGTCTGTGAGAGAGAGGGGATTGGAGGCTAAGCCCCCAAGATCCTGAGTTAATGAATGGCCAGAGGCAGTGTAAGGAACCGAATAGTAAGAATGGAATTTCCTGAGTACTGCTCAGGGATTCTGGGTGAAGGAGACATCGGATTTCTGAATAGTTGGTATTGTAGAGTAGCATTGGCGAGGATGGGTCCCCCAGGCACACACCTCCTAAAGAGAAGTGTTCCCTTGAAAGGCAGGGCCCATAGTCAGTAGGCAAGAGGCCACCCTGCAGTCCCCTCCAAAAGGTTGGGTCTGTCACACCTTTAAATACTGCTCAGGGATTCTGGGTGAAGGAGCCATCTGATTTCTGAATAGTTGGTATTGTAGAGTAGCATTGGTAAGGATTAAGTCTTCTAACTGAAGTCATAATTGAATGAGTAATCCCCAATATGGGGCTTAATGTGCTAGTTAATCACTGGAATGGTCCCTTTAGGGTTATTAAGGGTATATTTGATTTTGACGCATATGGAAGGATTGCTAAGCAGTGCTGCTTTCACTCGCCGGACACTTTATTAGGTACACCTTGACAGTAGCGGGTTGGACCTCCTTTTTCCTTCATTCTTGGTGGCATAGATACAACAAGGTGTTGGAAACGTTCCTCAGAGATTTTGCTCCATAGTGACATGATAGCATCACGCAATTGCTGCAGGTTTCTCGACTGCACATCCATGAAGCCAATCTCCCAGCAAAGGTGCTCTATTGGATGAGATGTGGTGAGTGTGGAGGCCATTGGAGTGCAGGGACCTCATTGTTCAGTGGTGAGATGATTGGAGCTTTGTGACATGGTGCATTATCCTGCTGGAAGGAGCCATCAGAAGATGGGGACACTGTAATCATAAAGGGATGGACATGGTCAGCAACAATACTCAGGTAGGCCGTGGGGTATAAACGATGCTCAATTGGTACGAAGGGGTCCAAAGTGTGCCAAGAAAATATCCCCCACACCATTACACCACCACCACCAGCCTGAACCGGTGATACCAGGCAGGATGGATCCATGCGCCAAATTCTGACCCTACTATCTGAATGTTGCAGCTGAAATCCAGACTCATCAGACCCGGCAACGCTTTTCCAATCTTCTATTGTCCAATTTTGGTGATCCTGTGTCAATTGTAGCCTCAGTTTCCTGTTCTTAGCCGACAGGACTGGCACCCGGTGTGGTCTTTTGCTGCTGTAGCCCATCTGCTTCAAGGTTCGATGTGTTGTACGTTCAGAGATGGTATTCTGCATACCTTGGGTGTAACGAGTGGCTATTTGAGTTAGGCGTCGTACACACGGGCGGGAATCCCGTCGGGAAAAAAAACGTCGGTTTTCCCAGCAAGCTTGCCTTGCTCGCCGAGTGTACACACGGCCATTCAAAATAACCGCTGTTCTTTTGAATGGCAAGAACGCGGTGACGTCATCGACTACAACGAGCCTGCGCTCGTCACATTCGATGCCGTCGCCGCCATCTTGCTTCACCCTACACTACCCTTGTATGCTACCGTGCATGCGTCAAAGTCTTTTCGAGCATGCGCGGGTTTACCTCGGACAGGTAAGCATACAGACGACCGGTTTTCTCGGCAGGAAACACTCTGCCCAGAATCTCGAAAAGAAAAATAGAGAGCAGGTTCTCTATTTTTCTCGTTGAGATTCCCGGCAGTTTTCCCACCGAGAAACCATCCACACGGCCGGTTTTCTCGCCAAAAAGCTCTCCCAGCAGTTTTCTTGCCGAGAAAACCGGTCGTGTGTACGAGGCTACACTGTTGCCTTTCTATCATCTCCAATCAGTCTGCCCATTCTCCTCTGACCTCTGACATCTACAAGGCATTTTCCTCCACACAACCACCGCTCACTGGATATTTTCTCTTTTTCCCACCATTCTCTGTAAACCCGAGAGATGGTTGTGTGTGATAATCCCAGTGGATCAGCAGTTTTTGAATTACTCAGACCAGCCCGTCTGCCACCAACAACCATGCCACGTTCAAAGGCACTTAAATCCCCTATCTTTCCCTATTCTGATGCTCAGTTTGAACTTCAGCAAGTCCTCTTCACCACGTCTAGATGCCTAAATGCATTGAGTTGCCGCCATGCGATTGGCTGATTAGCAATTTTTGTTACAGAGTCATTGAACAGTGAATAAAGTGGCCGGTGATTGTATAATACAGAGTTTGGTGTGTAATATGATATAAAGGTGACCATTGATTTCTCCATCCCCCCTCACTAAAATGTATCGCCCATCCAGACCACAAACAATTATATTATTCTAGAGAAAGGTGACATTTCTGGAGAATAAAATAGTTCTCTCATCAGGTGTGTTTGCAATATAAAATTGGGGGTGATGTTTATTGACTCTCTTTGTGCTGTGTGTGGTCCGTCCACAAGAGGGCAGTGTTCTTGTGTCTTGCAGCAAGGAGAATAGAACACACAATGTTCTGCTCTGTATTATTATAGGACCTTCAATGTGGGAAATGCAGAGAACTTTGCTTTATTAACTCTCCAGCCTCAAGTTATTGACATATTAAAAGCTGTTTAATGTCGTTGTGCTCCTAAGCTGCTTTCAGCCAGGAAATTGTTTTTTTTTTTCATTTTTATTTCATTTGTCATGAGCCCTGTTCCTGGAAGACGGCGATCATCAACTGGGTCATTCTGACCAAATCAGACTTTAAAACATCTACTTATTAAAGTGTATCTAAACCCCAAACTAAAATGGAAATCGAAATCTGCTAGTGCATCTAACACTGCCCTTCCCCCCAGACTGTCGCTGTCCAAAGGTGTCTCCATTGTTCCTCCACGCAGAGTGGAGAGACCCCAAGCACTCGTTTTACACTTACTTCAAAATGTGGCATTGGATGCATTTATTTGCATGCCAATCAAAGCCCATGTCAGTAAATAAAATGGTGACCTTACAGTTGCTTTGCATCACTTCAACAATTATCCTCCATGTTGCTTTCTTGGTGCTTCCAAAGCCTCCATAGAAGTCTATGACAAAGCTCGCCAACAGCAATTGAAGCTTTTGCTTCACTTTTATTTTGGAGGTATTGCAGGTATGAGATATCCCAGGATGCACTGGGAAACCAACAAGCGACCCCGGAAAGACGTCATCGGCAGTCACTTTCATTCATGTGGAAGTGTCTGGTGCCCACGTCACATCTGGTGTGCAGCAGGAAGGCGAGTGGGGTTTGTACTTGAGCAGAGAGACTAGCAGACGACACACGTGGTGTACAACATGGGAACGCCATAGCGGAAGATGAGTGGGGACCAGAGAGAGAGAGAGGACAGAGCAGCAAAGGATCAGCAGAGCTGGGCGACTGGAGCAGGAGAAACTAGCAGATGTCACACGTGGTGCCCTGTGCGGGAGAAATATAGCGGGAGGTGAGAGGGGACCAGAGCAAGTGAGGAGGATCAGAAAACCAGAGAATCATCAAAGCTGGGGGTTACTACTGAGAGGACGATCAGCAGAGCTGGGGGTTACTACTGAGAGGGCGATCAGCAGAGCTGGGGGTTACTACTGAGAGGGGGATCAGCAGAGCTGGGGGTTACTACTGAGATGGGGATCAGCAGAGCTGGGGGTTACTACTGAGAGGGGATCAGCAGAGCTGGGAGTTACTACTGAGTGGGGGTTTAGCAGAGCTGGGGGTTACTACTGAGAGGGGGATCAGCAGAGCTGGGGGATACTACTGAGAGGAGGATCAGCAGAGCTGGGGGTTACGACTGAGGGGGATCAGCAGAGCTGGGGGTTACTACTGAGCGGGGGATCAGCAGAGCTGGGGGTTACTACTGAGAGGGGATCAGCAGAACTGGGGGTTACTACTGAGAGGGGGATTAGCAGAGCTTGGGGTTACTACTGCGAGGGGAATCAGCAGAGCTGGGGGTTACTACTGAGTGGGGTAGAAGGTAATAGTACAGCGCTACATATAGGCCAGTAAAAGCTGAACTGTAACTCAAGTGTGACCATAAATGGAAACACACGAAAAAAGGGGGAGAAGGGGCAGGCTGAACGGCCTACCCAATATATAAAAAGTGTCCACAATACTAGACAAAGTAATGAGTGTCCAAAACAGTGGATAGATGACAAGTAGGGATGAGCTCGGTGTTCGAGTCGAACATACGTTCGACTCGAACATCGGCTGTTCGATCGTTCGACGAAGATCGAACGATTTGGGCCGTTCGCGCCTAATTCGAGTGACGCGAACGTCCCACAATGCACTACGCCATCGCAGTGTCATCCAGGCGCTGTGATTGGCCAAGCATGCACTGTGACCCCGCATGCTTGGCCAATCACAGCGCCGGCAGCGAGGAGAGCAATGATTGGCCACAGGCAGGATGCCTGTGGCCAATTATTGCTGAGGGTGTTTAGTACACGCCCCACACTATAAAAGGCCGCCAGCACGGCGGCCTAGTGTAGTGTGTTCCGGAGCAGGGAAAGAGAAGCATAGGCAGGGACAGTGACATTTATTTTTTCTTGCTTAACCTGGATTCCTTTAGTTTAGGGAAAGAGAAGGATAGGTAGGAAGAGTGTCAGTTTCTTTCACTGTGATAATCCTTGTTTCTAGGGACAGGGAAGGACAGTGAGGGAAATTCTCCTTGTGCTATAGTGTGCTTTAAAAAAACATTTTTTCTAGGGACAGAAAACTATAGGTAGGGAGAGTGTCAGTTTCTTTCACTGTGATAATCCTTGTTTCTAGGGACAGGGAAGGACAGTGAGGGAAATTCTCCTTGTGCTATAGTGTGCTTTAAAAAAACATTTTTTCTAGGGACAGAAAACTATAGGTAGGAAGAGTGTCAGTTTCTTTCACTGTGATAATCCTTGTTTCTAGGGACAGGGAAGGACAGTGAGGGAAATTCTCCTTGTGCTATAGTGTGCTTTAAAAAAACATTTTTTCGAGGGACAGAAAACTATAGGTAGGAAGAGTGTCAGTTTCTTTCACTGTGATAATCCTTGTTTCTAGGGACAGGGAAGGACAGTGAGGGAAATTCTCCTTGTGCTATAGTGTGCTTTAAAAAAACATTTTTTCTAGGGACAGAAAACTATAGGTAGGAAGAGTGTCAGTTTCTTTCACTGTGATAATCCTTGTTTCTAGGGACAGGGAAGGACAGTGAGGGAAATTCTCCTTGTGCTATAGTGTGCTTTAAAAAAACATTTTTTCTAGGGACAGAAAACTATAGGTAGGAAGAGTGTCAGTTTCTTTCACTGTGATAATCCTTGTTTCTAGGGACAGGGAAGGACAGTGAGGGAAATTCTCCTTGTGCTATAGTGTGCTTTAAAAAAACATTTTTTCTAGGGACAGAAAACTATAGGTAGGAAGAGTGTCAGTTTCTTTCACTGTGATAATCCTTGTTTCTAGGGACAGGGAAGGACAGTGAGGGAAATTCTCCTTGTGCTATAGTGTGCTTTAAAAAAACATTTTTTCTAGGGACAGAAAACTATAGGTAGGAAGAGTGTCAGTTTCTTTCACTGTGATAATCCTTGTTTCTAGGGACAGGGAAGGACAGTGAGGGAAATTCTCCTTGTGCTATAGTGTGCTTTAAAAAAACATTTTTTCTAGGGACAGAAAACTATAGGTAGGAAGAGTGTCAGTTTCTTTCACTGTGATAATCCTTGTTTCTAGGGACAGGGAAGGACAGTGAGGGAAATTCTCCTTGTGCTATAGTGTGCTTTAAAAAAACATTTTTTCTAGGGACAGAAAACTATAGGTAGGAAGAGTGTCAGTTTCTTTCACTGTGATAATCCTTGTTTCTAGGGACAGGGAAGGAAAGTGAGGGAAATTCTCCTTGTGCTATAGTGTGCTTTAAAAAAACATTTTTTCTAGGGACAGAAAACTATAGGTAGGAAGAGTGTCAGTTTCTTTCACTGTGATAATCCTTGTTTCTAGGGACAGGGAAGGACAGTGAGGGAAATTCTCCTTGTGCTATAGTGTGCTTTAAAAAAACATTTTTTCTAGGCACAGAAAACTATAGGTAGGAAGAGTGTCAGTTTCTTTCACTGTGATAATCCTTGTTTCTAGGGACAGGGAAGGACAGTGAGGGAAATTCTCCTTGTGCTATAGTGTGCTTTAAAAAAACATTTTTTCTAGGGACAGAAAACTATAGGTAGGAAGAGTGTCAGTTTCTTTCACTGTGATAATCCTTGTTTCTAGGGACAGGGAAGGACAGTGAGGGAAATTCTCCTTGTGCTATAGTGTGCTTTAAAAAAACATTTTTTCTAGGGACAGAAAACTATAGGTAGGAAGAGTGTCAGTTTCTTTCACTGTGATAATCCTTGTTTCTAGGGACAGGGAAGGACAGTGAGGGAAATTCTCCTTGTGCTATAGTGTGCTTTAAAAAAACATTTTTTCTAGGGACAGAAAACTATAGGTAGGAAGAGTGTCAGTTTCTTTCACTGTGATAATCCTTGTTTCTAGGGACAGGGAAGGACAGTGAGGGAAATTCTCCTTGTGCTATAGTGTGCTAAAGCATTCCTAATCAACCATCTTTGAAATCCTTGTTTTTTGGACAGTCAGGGAAATTGTCGTTGTGCTATTCTGTGCAAAAGCAATCATCCTCAACCATATTTAGAAATCCTTAAGTAAAGGGACAGAGAAGGACACCTGAAGGTAGCCCTTATTGCTTTTTTCCCATCTCCCTGCAGGCCATCTATTAGAATGTCTGGAAGGCAAACAAGGAGAGGCAGACAGTCAGGAGGCAATAAAAGAGGGCAAGCAGGCTCTGTGTCTGGGGGCAACAGTGCTGGTCGTGGACGCGGTGCATTGTCATCAGCACATGGCCATGGGACACGCTTGTCCTTCTTTTCGGCAGCTGGACATGTTGAGCCACATCATGCCGAAGACTTGGTAGAGTGGATGACCAAGCCCTCCTCCTCCTCCTCATCCTCTCTCACCCAGGCTCAGGGTACTGGCAAAGCAGCTGCCAAAGCGTCCTCTTCCCTGGTATCAATGTCAGACTCATCATCAGTCACTCCTTCCCTAGACCCACCATGTCCTCCTCCTGAGGAGTCCCCCGAACTGTTTGAGCACAGTGTTGGGTACATGCTCCAGGAGGATGCCCAGCGTTTCGAAGGGTCTGATGATGAAACCCAGCTAGAGGAAGGCAGTAGCGTGAGAGCAGACAGAGGGGATGCTCAAGAAGGACACCAATCTGGCAGTCATGTTCCAGCAGCTGCAGCATACTGCCAGATTGGCTCCAGTGATGAGGAGGGAGGGGATGATGAGGTCACTGACTCCACGTGGGTGCCTAATAGGAGAGAGGAGGAGGAGGAGGATGAGGAGGAGGCACATCTCCAACGAGGCAGGATGCCCTTTGGTGGCCAGCGTAAGGGCAGTACACCGACGGAATCACACCGCAGAGCTCCGCCTGTGCAGGGCGCTGCCTCTGCCCGTCATTCAAAAAGTTCCTTGGTGTGGGCCTTTTTTGAAGCTAGTGCATCAGATCGCACAGCTGCTGTTTGCAACATATGTCTCAAGCGTATATCGCGTGGCCAAAACATCAGCCGCTTGGGTACCACATGCCTGACCAGACATATGTTGACCTGCCATGCAGCTCGTTGGCAAGCCTACCTCAAAGACCCACACCAAAGAACAAAGCGGACCTCTCCTTGCACCGCATCAGCTGGGATCTCCAACCCCACTATAACTTCAGTCCTCTCTGAAACCTGCACTGAGAGGAATGAAGGTGTAGAATTAGGTGTGTCACAGCCAAGTACTTGCGGCCACTCTGCTAGCAGTACACCGACGTCCGATTCTAGCAGGCAAATTTCCCTGCCCCAGCTGCTGGACCGTCGAAAGAAGTTCACTCCCAGCCATCCACATGCCCAGCGGTTGAAAGCTAGCTTGGCTAAATTGCTAGCGCTTCAACTGCTGCCTTTTCAGTTGGTAGACTCGGCCCCCTTCCGTGAGTTTGTGCAATGTGCGGTTCCTCAGTGGCAGGTTCCCAAACGCCACTTTTTCTCACGGAAGGCTATTCCGGCTCTCTACTGGCATGTGGAAGGCAATGTCTTGGCCTCGCTGGACAGGGCGGTCAGCGGTAAGGTGCATATTACCGCTGACTCATGGTCCAGCAGGCATGGACAGGGACGTTACCTTTCTTTCACGGCCCATTGGGTCACTCTTTTGGCAGCTGGGAAGGATGCAGGACAAGGTGCAGTAGTGTTGGAGGTTGTTCCACCGCCACGCCTCCAAAATGCTACTACTGGTTGTGACACACCTCTCTCCTCCACCCCCTCCTCTTCTTCCTCCATGGCCTCTTCCTGTGCTTTGTCCTCTGAACCAGCGGTGCTCCGTAGCCGTTCAAGGGGCTACGCAAGTACGCAGGCAAAAAGATGCCATGCCGTGCTTGCGCTGGTGTGTTTGGGGGACAGAAGCCACACTGGGGCAGAGGTCCTGTCTGCTCTGCAGGGCCAGGCCGAGAGGTGGTTGACGCCACGCCAGCTTAAGCCAGGAATAGTGGTTTGCGACAATGGCACCAACCTCCTCTCCGCCCTCCGACAGGGACAACTGACCCATGTGCCCTGTGTGGCTCACGTCCTTAACCTGGTGGTGCAGCGGTTCTTGGGCAGGTACCCGGGCTTACAGGATGTCCTGAGGCAGGCCAGGAAAGTCTGTGTGCATTTCCGCAGATCTTATAATGCCAGTGCTCGCCTGGCTGAGCTGCAAAAGGAGTTGAACCTGCCCAAGAACCGCCTTATATGTGACATGCCCACCAGGTGGAACTCAACGTTGGCCATGCTGCAGCGGCTGCACACGCAGCAGAGGGCCATCAATGAGTACCTGTGCGACTACGGCACCAGGACAGGGTCAGGGGAGCTTGGGTTTTTTTCTCCACGCCAGTGGGGCATGATCAGGGATGCATGCACTGTCCTGGCACCATTTGAGGAGGCCACGAGGATGGTGAGCAGTGACAGTGCATGCATCAGTGACACTGTACCTCTTGTCCACCTGTTGGAGCACACGCTGCGTGGAATAATGGACAGGGCACTTGAGGCAGAACAGAGGCAGGAAGAGGAGGACTTCCTTGCCTCTCAAGGCCCCCTTTACCCAGACAGTGTTCCTTCTGTCCCACCCATCGCACAGGAAGAGGACGAGGAGGAGGAGGAGGAGGAGGATTGTGTCAGCATGGAGGTGGAGGCTGGCACTCAGCATCATCAGCAGCAGTCTTTTAGGGATGATTTACAGTCCCAAGAAACCAGTGGACTTGTACGTGGCTGGGAGGAGGTGGCTGCGGATCATGTCGTCCTTAGTGACCCAGAGGACTCCAGAGCGAATGCCTCAGCAAACCTACGCTGCATGGCCTCCCTGATCCTGCAAAGTCTGCGGAAGGATCCTCGTATTCTTCGGATCAAGGAGAGGGACCATTACTGGCTGGCCACTCTCCTTGATCCACGGTACAAGGGTAAGGTTGCGGACCTTATGTTACCGTCGCAGAGGGAGCAGAGGATGAGACAACTCCGGGAGGCCTTGCAGAAAGGTCTGTGCAACGCGTTCCCAGAGACTGGGAGGTTACAAACTCCTGGTCCTGGACAACGAGTTGCTGAGGCTTCGGCCAGTCAAAGAAGGAGCGGTGGGGAAGGTGGCCGTCTGACCGATGCGTTCAGACAATTCTTTAGTCCGCAGCCCCAAAGTATGATCGGTTCCAGCAACCATCGCCAGCGTCTGATAAACATGGTGCAGGAATATCTAGGGGCAAGGTCAGACTTGGACACCTTCCCCACCGAAAATCCTCTGGCTTACTGGGTCTTGAGGATGGATCACTGGCCAGAGCTTGCACAGTATGCAATTGAGCTACTGGCCTGTCCTGCATCCAGCGTTCTTTCGGAATGCACATTCAGTGCTGCTGGAGGATTTGTCACGGATCACAGGGTGCGCCTGTCCACCGACTCGGTTGATCGACTGACTTTCATCAAGATGAACCAGTCTTGGATCACCACCAGCTACCACACACCTGATGCTGATATAACAGACTAATTGATTTTAACATGTCACATCCCTTCAAGACTGATGCTGATGCTGAGTGCCTGTGCTGTTATGTTGACTGGCTATCCTCCTCCTCCGAGTCCTCAATGATACGATTGATGATGATAGCTTGGAAGATCATTTTTGTTTATGGGTGCCGCCACCAGTGGCTAAGGCCCAATTTTTCAGCCCCTGTTTTACAGGGGCGTGTAATTACAATTTTTTTAGCAATAATTTGCCATAGGGCTCATTGCTGTGCTCCAAGTACAGTATCTGTGAGGGGTTGGAGTGTTGTGGCACCAGTGCCTAAGGCCCAATTTTTCAAGCCCCTGTTTAACAGGGGCGTGTCATTACAATTTTTGAAGCAATACTTTGCAACAGGGCTCATTGCTGTGCTCCAAGTACAGTATCTGTGAGGGGTTGTAGTGTTGTGCCACCAGTGCCTAAGGCCCAATTTTTCAGCCCCTGTTCAACAGGGGCATGTAATTACAATTCTTGATCTAATAATTCACAGCAGGGCCCATTGCTGCACCCACCAAGAGTAACTCTGAGGGCTTACAGTGTTGTGGCAACGCCACCACCACCACCACCACGAAAGGCCCAATTTTTCAGCCCCTGTTCAAAAGGGGCATGTAATTACAATTCTTGATCTAATAATTCACAGCAGGGCCCATTCCTGCACCCACCAAGAGTAACTCTGAGGGCTTACAGTGTTGTGGCAACGCCACCACCACCACCACCACGAAAGGCCCAATTTTTCAGCCCCTGTTCAAAAGGGGCATGCAATTACAATTCTTGATCTAATAATTCACAGCAGGGCCCATTCCTGCACCCACCAAGAGTAACTCTGAGGGCTTACAGTGTTGTGGCAACACCACCACCACCACCACCACCACGAAAGGCCCAATTTTTCATCCCCTGTTCAACAGGGGCATGCAATTACAATTCTTGATCTAATAATTCACAGCAGGGCCCATTGCTGCACCCACCAAGAGTAACTGTCAGGGCTTACAGTGTTGTGGCACCAGCACCACCATCAAAGGCCCAATTTTTACTACCACTGTTCAACAATTATATGTAATTAAAATTCCTGATATAATAGTTGACAGCAGGGCGTTCCAGCACCAACCAAGAGTAACTGTGAGTGCTTACAGTGTTGTGCCAACACCAACAACTAAGGGGCCTATTTCTGCAGAGTATATACGGCAGGTCCCTACTTTCAAACATCCAACTTACAAACGACTCCTACTTGCAAACGCAAGAAGACAACAGGAAGTGAGAGGAAATCTACCCCTTGGAAGGAAAATTCTCTCCTGTAAGAATTAATATGGGAGAAAGGTGTCTCCTCTGTACTGATGCTTTATCAGCAATCCTTGTTTCAAGAAAAACACCACATTTCAAAAACAGTTGTCATTGGGACGGAAAGTGAGGTGAAATGTTCTGAACAGGGGCACAGACAACAAAACAAATGTTACAGGGGTGATAACCCTTACCTATGTTTTCCAAAAAGTTTAAAAATAGATTTTTGGGCTGGAGCTACACTTAAACAATGTACCTGTTCAAAATTACAAACAGATTCTACATAAGAACAAACCTACAGTCCCTGTCTTGTATGCACCGCCTGTATACGGCTGTTCAGAGTATATAGGGCCTTTTTTATTTTATGTGCGGGGTTCCCCTTAATATCCATACAAGACCCAAAGGGGCTGGTAATGGGCTGGGGTAGGGGGGGGGGGTCATGGGGTAGCTATGCTATTTTTCTTAAAGATTTTCATCCATATTACCGGGACCAGACATTACATTAAAGCCGCAAGCAGTTTTAAATGGCTTTTTTTTCCTTTAGAAGTGTCATTTTGTGCAGGGACAGTTCTAAACACGGGAAACACGTGGCACTTCACAGGCATACTTTAGACACCCCCCCAGGTACGATATTTAAAGGAATATTTGACTTTTTTTTTTTCACTTTATGCATCATTAAAATGACTGCTCCCGAAAAACGACCGTTTTTAAAACTTCTTTTTGCATTGATACATGTCCCCTGGTGCAGAACCCGGGTTCCCAAACCCTTTTTAGGACAATAACATGCATAATAGTTGTTATAATTAGCACTTTAGAATTCGAACGTTCGCATCCATTGTATTTAATAGGGTTCTAATGTTCGTACGAACTTTCGGTCCGTTCGCGGGTTCCAGTGTTGCCAACCCCCTGAAGTGAAATTTACTGGCAAGGATGCCAAAATTTCTGTACGGCACCAATTTCTTACTGGCAAAAATAATGAAGATTACTGGCAGAGCCGCATTTTTTACTGATGCTGCAAAAAAGTACCTAAAATTACGGTTTTTAGTGCAAATATCAATATTTGAACTAAAAACACATAGCTAATGCTAATATCAATGTGTTTAAGTTAAACAAAAGTAAAAAAACATATTTCTCAATTCACATGAAGGTTAGGTTACTATAACCCAGCCAGCACAGAGTTCCCTCTTACATCAGAGTCTGCAGGATGCCCCCTTACAGTGCAAGGGAACTCTTATGTAAAGGGGAACGCTGCAGATCATGATGTAAGGGGGAACTCTGATGTGGGGGGAGGGGCTCTGGTGAATAGAGACCACCTTCCACAGAGTGAATACACTAAGGTAAAGGGGGGGTACTAATATAAGGGGGAAACCTTTATATCAGTGCCCCCTTACATTATTGTATTCATTCACCTCCTTACATCAGACAGTGACCCCCCCCTCAGAATGGCCTGGTGGCACTGTCACTTACCTCCTCTCGGGTGCACAGTGTGGGGCTCAGTCAGACGGCTCCAGCTTGGTGGCTCTGATCTCCTCTTCCCAGTCCACACGTCTGTTTCTTCCTGGGCCGTAACCCCCATCCCGGCGGCACACCCACTCTTGACTCCTTTCTAGGATCCCCTCAGAGACTGTAGACATGACAAGAGATGGTCAGAGGCTGCGGACACACGATACAGGAGGGGGACAGAGACTGCAGACACACTACAGGAGGTGGACAGAGGCTACGGACATACTACAGGAGGGGAACAGAGGCTGCGGACATACTACAGGAGGGGGACAGAGGCTGCGGACATACTACAGGAGGGGGACAGAGGCTGCGGACATACTACAGGAGGAGGACAGAGGCTGCGGACATACTACAGGAGGGGGACAGAGGCTGCGGACACACTACAGGAGGGGGACAGAGGCTGCGGACATACTACAGGAGGAGGACAGAGGCTGCGGACATACTACAGGAGGGGGACAGAGGCTGCGGACACACTACAGGAGGGGGACAGAGGCTGCCGACATACTACAGGAGGGGGACAGAGGCTGCCGACATACTACAGGAGGGGGACAGAGGCTGCCGACATACTACAGGAGGGGGACAGAGGCTGCCGACATACTACAGGAGGGGGACAGAGGCTGCCAACATACTACAGGAGGGGGACAGAGGCTGCCGACATACTACAGGAGGGGGACAGAGGCTGCGGACACACTACAGGAGGGGGACAGAGGCTACGGACATACTACAGGAGGGGGACAGAGGCTGCGGACATACTACAGGAGGGGGACAGAGGCTGCGGACACACTACAGGAGGGGGACAGAGGCTGCGGACATACTACAGGAGGTGGACAGAGGCTGCGGACATACTACAGGAGGGGGACAGAGGCTGCGGACATACTACAGGAGGTGGACAGAGGCTGCGGACATACTACAGGAGGGGGACAGAGGCTGCGGACATACTACAGGAGGTGGACAGAGGCTGCGGACATACTACAGGAGGGGGACAGAGGCTGCGGACACACTACAGGAGGGGGACAGAGGCTGCGGACACACTACAGGAGGGGGACAGAGGCTGCGGACACACTACAGGAGGGGGACAGAGGCTGCGGACACACTACAGGAGGGGGACAGAGGCTGCGGACACACTACAGGAGGGGGACAAAGGCTGCGGACACACTACAGGAGGGGGACAGAGGCTGCGGACACACTACAGGAGGGGGACAGAGGTGCGGACACACTACAGGAGGGGGACAGAGGCTGCGGACACCACCATATTACTTCTGCACATCATCAGTGTGCTGTGTCCTCCTCCTGTGCCCCTTTCACCACTCCACAGGTCAGGGCAGCACTGTGCTGCCCTGACCTGTGAAGAGGTGAAAGGGACACAGGAACCAGAGGAGGATACAGCACACTGATGACGCTGTCCCCTTGTATCCCCCCCTGTTTCACTGACCTTGAGTCCGTCCTCCTCACTCCTGCCTGGGCCCTGTCAGTGCTCCGAGTCCTCCACAGACCACCTATGATGAGTGCATGGCATGCACTCACTGCAGGTGTCCCGCCACTGCCGCCAGCCACTGTGGCCTTTTCAAAAATGGCGCCAGCGGCGCCATCACGTTACTGCGTGTGCACCGCCGCCGCTCGGCCGAGTTCCGAATGCGCTCGGCCGGCGCATTCGGAACGGCGCATGCGCAGTTGTATGGCCGGCTCGTGGCCATCTTTTTTATGGGCGCCGGTGCCCATAAACGGACTTTTACGTACAGCCCGAAAAAGGGGTTAAATCGCGGGCTGTACGTAAATCTACGTACGGTTGGCAACACTGGCGGGTTCTGGTGCGAACCGAACCCGGGGGTGTTCGGCTCATCACTAATGACAAGGAATGGATGTAAAAATTCTGGCAAAATTCTTCACGTGGATGGTGACATTCATGTGTGCTTACCAGAAACGTTGGACCCGAATGTCATACGACAGCGGATCAATCGAGCTTGAAAGTATCTCCAACGGCTGCTTTACAGGAACGTCCCAGGATCTCTGATGGATGTTGAGGTATACCGGCTAGACGATCAGATGTCCTCAATCCTGGGTAGAACTGATGGATGCAATACTTCTCGGGTCTCCAATACCCCCAAGGCTGGAGATCCCACCAGAAGATTGATATTCTAGGTCTTGGTATTCAACCGGACGATGGGATACGATCAAACTTGGATAGAAAATACCCCTACAAGGGTATTGTAGAAGGACCAACTGGAGAAAACTGAAAAAACTTTTCCTCACCGGTTTCATGCAAAGAAAAAGAAAAAAATAGATGGCTCCAATGGTGTAGGTCAAAAAAAAAAATTGGGTTTTTAATCAGAAAAACACCAACATACAGAAATGAAAAGTGATCACAGTTCATATATTAAAAGGCAACATGGGAATTTTTACATCCATTCCTTGTCATCTATCCACTGTTTTGGACACTCATTACTTTGTCTAGTATTGTGGACACTTTTTATATATTGGGTAGGGAGTTCAGCCTGCCTCTTCTCCCCCTTATTTCGTGTGTTTCCATTTATGGTCACACTTGAGTTACAGTTCAGCTTTTACTGGCCTATATGTAGCGCTGTACTATTACCTTCCACTTTGTTTGAATTTGTCACTTTCCAGCACAGCTGCTTCACCTCCCTCTATAGAATTGTTATTATTTATATGTTTTTTGGGTAGCGCATTTATTTCTTTTTATCACTACTGAGTGGGGTAGACTTGTGTGGTTTATTTAGTCCCAAATAAATATTCGGACAAATTTTTCTTTCTCAGAGTTACAGATCTATCCGAATACCCGAATTACAGTATAGTGCTCTGAATAACAAAATTAATTTCTTCAGAATTTCTGAAATTCTAATCAATCTTTACATCGAATTTCATTCAAATTCGAACCGAAAAAAATATATTTCTGAAATCAATGACTGTGTGTGTGTTACTAATGTACCATTTTTTATAATAATGCAGTTTTTGTTAAGCCAAAGGTGATTAAAAGAGTCATTGTAATCATGTGATGAAGATTTTTCTTTTGATTGTTCACTTTGCTGCATTTGAATCTAAAACATTTTTTTTTTCAATTTTCGATTCTAACCGAATCAACATTTATTGATTCGAATGCTTTGAATCGAAAAAATCTGTAAATTTGAAGAAAATTTGAAAAAGACATAAAACTAATCCCGAATACGAATTGAATGAATCAACCGAATTTAACGAAATTAAATAACTAGATTAACGAATCTAAATGAAACAAAACAAGCTGGGGGTACTACTAACTGGGGCGACAGCAGAACTAGGGGTACTATTGAGCAGGGGATCTGCTGAACGAGGGTAATAGTAAGCTGGGGATCTGCTGAATGAGGGTAATAGTAAGCTGGGGATCTGCTGAATGAGGGTAATAATAAGCTGGGGATCTGTTGAACGAGGGTAATAATGAGCTGGGGATCTGCTGAATGAAAGTACTAATAAGCTTGGGATCTGCTGAACAAGGGTAATAATTAGCTGGGGATCTGCTGAACGAGGGTAATAATGAGCTGGGGATCTGCTGAACAAGGGTACTTATAAGATGGGGATCTGCTGAACAGAGATAATAATATTAAAATTAAATAACTAGATTAACGAATCTAAATGAAACAAAACAAGCTGGGGGTACTACTAAGTGGGGCGATAGCAGAACTAGGGGTACTATTGAGCAGGGGATCTGCTGAATGAGGCTACTGATAAGCTGGGGATCTGCTGAACGAGGGTACCAATGAGCTGGGGATCTGCTGAACAGAGATAATAATAAGCTGGGGATCTGCTAAACGAGGGTAATAATGAGCTGGGGAACTGCTGAATGAAAGTACTAATAAGCTGGGGATCTGCTGAACGAGGGTACTTATGAGCTGGGGATTTGCTGAACGAGGGTAATAATGAGCTGGGGATATGCTGAACGAGGGTAATAATGAACTGGGGATCTGCTGAACGAGGGTAATAATGAACTGGGGATCTGCTGAACGAGGGGAATAATGAACTGGGGATCTGCTGAATGAGGGTAATAATGAGCTGGGGATCTGCTGAACGAGGGTAATAATGAGCTGGGGATCTGCTGAACGAGGGTAATAATAAGCTGGGGATCTGCTGAATGAGGGTAATAATGAGCTGGGGATCTGCTGAACAGAAATAATAATAAGCTGGGGATCTGCTGAACGAGGGTAATAATAAGCTGGGGATCTGCTGAATGAGGGTACTTATAAGCTGGGGATCTGCTGAATGAGGGTACTTATAAGCTGGGGATCTGCTGAAGGAGAATACTAATAAGCTGTGGATTTGCTGAACGAGGGTACTCATAAGCTGGGGATCTGCTGAATGAGAGTACTAAAGCTGGGGATCTGCTGAACGAGGGTAATAATAAGCTGGGGATCTGCTGAACGAGGGTAACAATTAGCTGGGGATCTGCTGAACGAGGGTAACAATTAGCTGGGGATCTGCTGAACGAGAATACTAATAAGCGGAGGTTCCACTGAGCCCCTTTAAAACAAACAGAAAATCAACACACACAGGGCATTTGCAAAGCTTCATTAAAGCATCACAGAAGCATCAAAAACATATATAAAGAAAAAAAAGCATGTTGAAGTGGAAGGCGCTTTAATGTGTTAAAGTCAAAGCAAGTGTAAAAGAGCCATTAGACAGGAAAAGTGTTACTGACAGTATCACCAGGTGAAAATAAAAACCTAAAATAAAACTTATGCAGACACCACATCTAAGGATTGGCAATACGGTATATGACATTTTTGTTTTGAGATTTATAACCAGTACATCATCTTTCAGTTGTGTCTAATCCGATCCAACCACAAGAGGGCAGTGTCCTCTCTATAACAATCCCCCATTCAGTCCCATCTTATCTGATCTGTCCACAAGAGGGCAGTGTCCTTTCTATAACAATCCCTCATTCAGTCCCGTCTTATCTGATCTGTCCACAAGAGGGCAGTGTCCTTTCTATAACAATCCCTCATTCAGTCCCGTCTTATCTGATCTGTCCACAAGAGGGCAGCGTCCTTTCTATAACAATCCCCCATTCAGTCCCGTCTTATCTAAACTGTCCACAAGAGGGCAGCGTCCTTGTAGGTTGCAGCAGCCTTTCTCCCAGGGAGAGTGTAATGAAGTCTTCTTCTACGATGTATTATAGGAAGGACATTACATTTGGGAAATGCAGAGAACATTCCTCTATTACCTCTCATGTATTAAAAGCAGTTTAATGTCATCCTGCACCTAAGCCGGTTGCAGACAGAAAATTGGTTCTCATTTTTATTTCATGTGTCATGAGCGTTGCAGTGTTCGCCGGTTCCTGGAAGAGGGTGATCGTCAGCTGGGTCATTCTGACCAAATCGGACTTCATAACTTCCACTTGATGTCTTCCTGAGACCGGAAACAGAGAATTATGTCACTTCACACAGTAGGAAGTTTCCGCTGTTCCTGCCGCTTCTGACAACCTGCTCCCTTCTAGAGGAAGTAAACCCTGATGGCTTTTACTTCCTCTTTGTTTCCCTGCAAAGGTAAAGCATAATGGGCTAGTATGCATCACATAGAAGCCCATTATGTGTCACTTACCTAAAACCGAAGCCTGCGATGTCACCGATTTCCTTGCTGGCTGAAAGCGTCCATTCTTCACCCCTCTTCCCTCGGGGTCGCGGACTCCGGCTCTGTGACTGGCCGGAGTCGTGTGACGTCACTCCCGCGCATGCTCGTGGGAGCCGCCAGTCACGGCATGACCTTTACTGGAAACGGCACGGCGTGACCTTTCTAAAGTGCGCATGCGCCAAAGAAATCCTTGTACGGGGAATTGTAAATATCTCCTAAACCGTGTAGGTTTAGGAGATCTTTCCAGCACCTACAGCCAAGCCTTAATCTAGGCTTACCTGTAAGTGAAAGTGTGTTGTAAGGGTTTACAACCACTTTCATCTGTACCAATAATTATCGGGGTACCCCCAAAATCCACATCTGGGCCTGGTATGGATATTAGGGAGACCCCAGTGCATGCATACCCCCCTTCCTGTACTGAGCCATAAACCATACCTAGCCACAACAGCGTTACTTTGCCAGGAGTGATAGGGACAAGGGCCTCCGCACCACAACCCTGGCCCGGTGGATGTTGGCATCTGCAGGCAAGAGTTTATGAAGTCCCGCCTACTGGGACGTAACGTGCGTACGGATGGGAAGTTCGTGACGTCACCCGCAGTTCATTCACAGTCTCACCAGACGCGCTGTTGTACCTCGGCACTGGTTTAGTGCCTTTTAAATGTAAGTGCACTACTTTCGTTTTTCATTAAATTGTTTTTTATTACGGAGAAACACTATGGTCTGCTTCTATATTTTCCACATGTAAACACTGCCCTATGAACTTAATACCTGGAAGTTTTTGAATGATCCTGATGTTATATGGAATTGATGACCCTAATCCTTTTGGGGAAGTTTACATCTTCATCTGCTTTGGATTAACCCGTAAGGGAAAGTTTTTCAGTGACCCTCTATAATTAAAGGGTCCATGTTGGAAGGTGAGCGGCCAATTTATCTGTTGGTGGAGGTCTCTCACTGTGTGTGTGTCTGTTACCACCTGCATGCAATCAAGAGTCCATGTGTCATCTATGAAGATCACGGGGATTATATACTGATTTACTGTGCTGTTTTTCCATCTTTGATATATGGACTTTTAAAGCGCTGCACTATTTATTTTTATGTTATCAAAAATCTGGAAGCCCTTTTAAAGGGCCCTTCTCCCCAGCTATCCCTATATGAATCAGTACCCGTACTCATTCACAAAAAGTCTGAAGGCACGTAAACACTGCATGCGCATTTTATGCATTCCGGCAGTACCAGGACAGGCTGGTTCAGCGCCCAGGGGTGTTCCCAGTACCTGGACAAGTTTGTCTAGCACCCAGGGGTGTACCCAGTACCTGTTCAAGTTTGTCTAGTGCCCAGGGGTGTACCCAGTACCAGGACAAGTTTGTCTAGCGCTCAGGAGTGTACCCAGAACCAGGACAAGTTCGTCTAGCGCCCAGGGGTGTACCCAGTATCTGGACAAGTTAATCTAGCACCCAGGGGTGTACCCAGAACCAGGACAAGTTTGTCTAGCGCCCAGGGTGTACCCAGTACCAGGACAAGTTTGCCTAGTGCCAAGGGGTGTACCCAGTATCTGGACAAGTTTGTCTAGCGCCAGGGGTGTACCCAGAACCAGGACAAGTTTGTCTAGCGGCCAGGGGTGTACCCAGTATCTGGACAAGTTTGTCTAGTGCCCAGGGGTGTAACCGGTACCAGGAGAAGTTTTTCTAGTGCCCAGGGGTGTACCCAGTACCAGGACAAGTTTGTCTAGTGCCAAGGGGTGTACCCAGAACCAGGACAAGTTCGTCTAGCGTCCAGGGGTGTACCCAGTATCTGGACAAGTTCATCTAGCACCCAGGGGTGTACCCAGTGCCTGGACAAGTTTGTCTAGTGCCCAGGGGTGTACCCAGTCCCTCGACAAGTTCGCCTAGTGCCAAGGGTTGTACCCAGTATCTGGACAAGTTAATCTAGTGCCCAGGGGTGTACCCAGAACCTGGACAAGTTTGTCTAGTGCCCAGGGGTGTACCCAGAACAAGTTTGTCTAGTGCCCAGGGGTGTACCCAGAACCAGGACAAGTTTGTCTAGTGCCCAGGGGTGTACCCAGTACCTGGACAAGTTTGTCTAGCGCCCAGGGGTGTACCCAGGACAAGTTTGTCTAGTGCCCAGGAGTGTACCCAGTACCTGGACAAGTTCATCTAGCGCCCAGGGGTGTACCCAGTACCTGGACAAGTTTGTCTAGCGCCCAGGGGTGTACCCAGTACCTGGGCAAGTTTGTCTAGTGCCCAGGGGTGTACCCAGTACCAGGACAAGTTAATCTAGCACCGAGGGCAAGGATACAGAACTGCACCCCCTCCCTCACTGTTAATGCATGCCGTAGAATGGGTTTACTGCCATTCTCTGCCCCTTGCTCCACTGTGCCCAGGGAAGCTGCCCCTCCTGCCCACCCCTTGTCCCAGCCCTGCGTTCCAGTTCATTTTTCCCCTTCCTTTTTCTTCATCTCAGCTGAGGACATATTCCGGTGCCTTTTTGAGAACACAAAAAATAGATTTTGATGCATTCATTATATTTTAGATGGGTTCAGTACGTCTCCCCCTTTTTTTTTACCATCTCAGTTGAGAACATGTAGGTTTCAGTGTTTTTTTTAATGCATTTTGCTATGTTGAATGACAACCCCAAGGAGCCAATAACTACTTACCTACTGGGATCTCTTACCCCCCTCCCCCCTAGCTATCACTCTTGGAATGACAATTGCGCGGTCATGCAACACTGCAGCCATATGAAATTTGTATCTTTTTTTTTTACACAAATAGAGCTTATTTTTGGTGGTATTTAATAACCACTGGGGGACGGGGGACGGGGGGTTATTTTTTGTTAACCCCTTGCCACCCAGGCCAAGTCTGACATTTCTCTCCTACATGTAAAAATATATTTTTTTGCTAGAAAATGACTCACAACCCCCAAACATTATATATGTTTTTTTTTGTTTTTTTTTAGCAGAGACCCTAGAGAATAAAACGGTGGCCGTTGCAAACTTTTTTTATCTCACACAGTATTTGCGCAGTTCTGCTGCTTGATCGTTCTTATGAGCGTCGAGAGGGGACGTCCCCCCTCTCCCGCCGCCCTCCGGTGCTCTTCTACCGACTCACCGCTATGATCGGTGAGACGGAGAACGGAACCACCGGCACCGGATGTTTACCATAGAGATTTCCGGCGGACCAGATGGTCAAACTAAAAAAAGAAAAGTAAAATTAACAATAAAAAAAAATGTAATTTAATTTAAAGCGCCCCTGTGTGCTCGCACGCAGGAGCGAGCGCATACATAAGTCCCGCCCACATATGAAAACGGTGTTTAAACTACACATGTGAGGTATCACCGCGATCGTTAGAGAGAGAGCAATAATTCCAGCCCTAGACCTCCTCTGTAACTCAAAACCTGTAACCAGTAAAAAAAAAAAAAAAAATTGTCGCCTATGGGGATTCTTAAGTACCGAAGTTTGGCGCCATTCCACGAGCGTGCGTAATTTTGAAGCGTGACATGTTAGATATCTGTTTACTTGGCGTAACATCATCTTTCACATTATACAAAAAAATTGGGATAACTTTAATGTTTTTGTTTTTTAAAGCATGAAACCGTTTTTTTTTTCCCAAAAGAAAAAAACGTGTTCGAAAAATTGCTGCGCAAATACCGTGCGAGATAAAAAGTTGCAACGACCGCCATTGTATTCTCTAGGGTCTCTGCTAAAAAAAAAAAAATACATAATGTTTGGGGGTTCTATGTAAATTTTCTGGCAAAAAAATGATGATTTTTACATGTAGGAGAGAAATGTCAGAATTGGCCTGGATGGGAAGTGGTTAAAAAAAACATAAAAACAGTAAAGTTAACCCAATTGTTTTGCATAATGTCAAAGATGATGTTATGCCGAGTAAATCCCCATAGGTGACGTTTTTTTTTTTTTTTTTTACAGGTTACATGTTTAGGGTTACAGAGGAGGTCTAGCTCTAGAATTATTGCTTGCGCTCTAATGTTTACGGCGATACCTCACGTGTGTGGTTTGAACGTCGTTTACATACGTGGGCGCAACTTACATATGCATTCGCTTCTGCGCGTAAAGGGGGGCACTTTACTTTTTTTTATTATTATTATTATTGTTTATTTTACTTTTATTTTTCTATTTTGACACTTTTTTTTGATCACTTTTATTATTATTTATTAATGTAAACATCCCTTGTAATAGGAAAAGTGCGGGATAGGTCCTTTTAAGGCCCGGTTCACACAGGGGCGACTCCTCAGGCGACTCGGTCGCCTGAGGAGTCGTGTTCCGCTCTGTACTATGGAACCGTTCTAATAGGAGCGACCTGAGTCGTCTTGAGATCGCGCCGCCGAGTCGCCCCCGAAGTCGTGCCGCCCCATTGAGATGTGGGGTCTAGAAGTCTCCAGATCTCACCTCCAAGATTGGGAAGCCCGAAAGAAAACAAAAAGACAAAAAAACAACAACAAAAAAACAAAGAAAAAAAAAAAAAAAAGATTCTGGCCTCCCAGCCGAGGCGGCGGCATTTTTTTCCAAATGCAGAGGACGGGCGTGACGTCATAACATTGCACCCGGCCTCGGAAAAATCATAGAGATGTCTGGGGGGCCATCTGGCCTGCTGGATTCTCTATGGTACATGGACCAATTTCCTTCTCCCTCTCGCCGATCGTACGGGTGAGCTGGGAGAAGCACCAGAGGGGGGAATCACCTCCCGCTGCCTGTAAGAACAATCAAGCGGCTGAGCTGCCGCTATGATTGTCCTTACAGTGCAGGGAATCGCCGTCTCTAAAAGGAGATATCTGGATGATGTCTGTAGCTGCACCCATCATTCAGATATCCCCAGTAAAAGTCGATGACGTTGTTGGGCGGGAAGTGATTAAACAAACAAAAAAGACTGAAAGTTTTGAAAAAAAATAATAAAAGTTTTTATAGTTTTGTTATAAAATTTTGCAAACAGGCATTTTCTCCTTCACTGATGTGTGCTGATAAGGACGCACTGATAGGCCAGCACTGGTGGGCACTGATAGGTGGTACTGATGAGGCGGCACTGATAAGACTGGACCGATAAGTGCCACTGGTGGGCACTGATTAGGAGACACAGATTGGCATTGCTGGGACTGCACTGATAATCGGTGTAGATGTCCCTTTCACAGAAGCCAGTTATCGGCTCTCCTCTCCTCATGCTGTCAGTGTGAGGAAAGGAATGCAGATAACCGGCTTCTATTTGCATGGTGATCGGCTGTCATTGGACACAGCTGATCACGTGGTAAAGAGCCCCTGTGATTGGTCCTTTATCCTGATTTGTGATCAGCTGAGTTTGCAGGACTCATTTACACTTGCTTTGACTTTGACACACATTACAGCGCTTGCAGCTTCAATGTGCTTTTTTTGATGCTTCGGTGAAGCTTTAACGAAGCTTGGCAAATGTCCTGTGTGTTGTTTTTCTGTTTGTTTTAAAGGGGCTCAGTAGTTCCCCCTGCTTAGCAGATTCTTAGCTCATAAGTATTCCCATTCAGCTGATCAGCTTATTAGTACCCAGGTTTAGCAGATCCCCACTCAGTAGTAACCCACAGTTCAGCTGATCCCTCTCTCAGTAGTAACCCCCAGCTTTGCTGATCCCCCTCTTCAGTATTTAACCCCCAGCTCTGCTGATCCCCCTCTCAGTAGTAACCTCCAGTTCAGCTGATCCCCGGCTCAGTAGTAACTCCCAGCTCTGCTGATCCCCCTCTCAGTAGTAACCCCCAGTTCAGCTGATCCCCTGCTCAGTAGTAACCCCCAGCTTTGCTGACCCCCCCTCAGTAGTAACCCCCAGCTCTGCTGATCCCCCTCTCAGTAGTAACCTCCAGTTCAGCTGATCACCCACTCAATAGTAACTCCCAGCTCTGCTGATCCCCTCGCAGTAGTAACCCTCAACTTTGCTGACCCCCGCCTCTTAGTAGTAACCCCCAGCTCTGCTGATCTCCCTCTCAGTAGTAACCCCCAGCTCTGCTGATCCCCCTCTCAGTAGTAACCCCCAGTTCAGCTGATCCCCCACTCAGTAGTAACTCCCAGCTCTGCTGATTCCCCTCTCAGTAGTAACCCCCAACTTTACTGATCCCCCCCGCTCTGATCCCCCTCTCAGTAGTAACCCCCAGCTCTGCTGATCCCCCTCTCAGTAGTAACCCCCAGCTCTGCTGATCCCCACTCAGTAGTAACTGCCAGCTCTGCTTTTCCCCCACTTAGTAGTACCCCCAGTTCAGCTGATCCCCCACCCAGCTCTGCTGATCCTTCTCTCTCTTCGGTCCCCGCTCACCTCCTGCTATATTGCTCCCATGCTGTGGGCCACGTGTAACATCTGCTAGTTTCTCCTGCTTCAGTCCCCCAGCTCTGCCACTAAAGTTCATGTGCGTGTAAATGCAGGTGTCCCAATACTTCTGGTAATATAGGCAGTGAAACTGATCAAATCACCTGTGCAAAATAATGACCTGAAAACATGACCTGTTGGTGCGTCTTGAGGACTGGGATTGAGTAACACTGGGATAGGCTGATGCGTTGTGAGAACACAAGACTGCAGCAGAATCAGACAGATATAGATCAGAAGTTTATTCGGCGTCATCACCGTACAGGGAGGCAAAACCGGCACGGCGCTCCCGAGTGTCGGCATCCTGAGAAACTCTTCATATACAAATTTAAATCTTTACACTTAGAGAAAATATTCCATTCTATGTCGCGTTCTACAAATCTATAGTTTTCTTTTTTTTTGGTTTCACTCGTTAAAATAAATCACAAATATTAATTTTAGAAAAAAAAACTGCTTTAACCTCTAACCGCCACCAGAGGGCGGGCTTTACCACCCACATATCCGTGTCCAGGGGCAGCGGAGGCTTCTGTGCTGAGAGCGCGCTCACTGCACGCCCCCCGAAAGGTGACCGCGCCGTCAGACATCTCCTGGTCTCTAGCAATGATCAGGACCAGCTACAGAACATGTGATCACCATGACAGCCAATCACAGTGGTCAGGTGGTCCTTCCCACCCAGTTAAAAGGGATGCTGGGGTTGGTCGGGAAGGGGTTAAGCATGTTCATTGCCGTCTGTTTTTAGTGCTATCCTGGGCTTTGTTAGAAACGTTTCCCCCTTCTTAGCTTACCAGAGATCTCTCCAACAGGGAGCAAGCTGATAGGTGAGAGCAGAGAGATGAGTTTATCAGTCTGCTGCTTCTCCATTCACAGGCTGGGGCAAGACCTGTAAGCATCACTGAACTGCGGCAGAGAAGTAAGTCCCTTCCCCTGCCAGCCGGAGCTGTGTAAATCTCAGGACAGGTTGGGGGGGGGGGGCACAGCCAGCAGCCTCCGCTGAGCACACAGGGTAGGAGACACTTCCTCAGATCTCAAGTCTTCTGAGCAGAAGATTGGAGGCCCACAAATCAGACCTTCGTCCGATGTGAGGAGTGCAGAGAAAACACGTCTGTGGGTTTCAATCGCTCAGCAGCATCTACAGGATGGACCCGGAAGTGTTCAGTCCGATGCAGACTGCGTCTCCTGGCGATACGGAAGGCGAGCAACGCTTCTTAGCGGGAGCTTTAGGAGAGGAGTCCTAGCAATAGGTCCTCCATGGGAGGGGGCGGGAGAGCTGGATTTCCACAAACAATGTAACGCTGAGTGTGCAGAGTGACAGCGGCCCTTTAGGCCCCTTTCACGCTGAGGCGTATTTCAGGAGTTTTAGCGCTAAAAATATCGCATAAATAACGCCTGAAATAATCCTGCCCCAGCATTCTCAATGTGAAAGCCCGAGGGCTTTCTCACTGAGGCGATGCGCTGGCGGGAGGAAAAAAAATCTCCTGCAAGCCGCATCTTTGGAGCGGTGAAAGGAGCGGTGTGTATACCACTCCTTCCCATTGAAATCAATGGGACACCGCGGCTATACCGCCTGCAAACCGCTGCTGTAGCAGCGGTTTTAACCCTTTTTCGGCCGCTAGCGGGGGGTTAAAACCGCCCGGCTAGCAGCCGAACATCGCGGTATAAACAACAGTATAGCGGCGCTAAAAATAGCGCCGCTATACCGCCAGCGCACCTGCCCACCCCAGTGTGAAAGGGGCCTTAAGAATTAAAAGTGACCCTGTCAAAAAGGTGCATCCTCTTGGGATGCACCGATAGATCGGCCGCCGAAAATAGGGGTATCATTGTTTTGCTGACAGAAAAAAAATATTAAAAAAAAGTGCCGATAACGGCATGCTGCGTCCCATTGACTTCCATGCAAAAACGCGTCTCATTGACTTCAATGCAAAAACGCCAACCACATTAGTTAAATTTGAAATAAAATAAAAAAGTCCATTTTGGTTTTCGGGCACTTCCTGGTTTGGCTATGGGATGGGAAGTGAAGGGAAATCTCCCTCTCAAAAAAAAAAAAAAAACAACCTTCCCATTGTGGCAGATTTCCTTAGACTTCCTGTCCTGTAGGCACTACAGGAAATGGGAGGAGATCTTCCCAGCATGATAGAGCTCTGCTTTTAGACAGTAGTTATGAGTAGAAGTTTCCCCCCCATTGGAAGATTCCCTGTCATAATCCAGTTCTGGTGACAACCCATTGAAGAGATTTGCCTTCATTTCCCATCCTACAGCCAAAACAGGAAGTGAAAAGGAAATCCCTGCAAATTAAGAGAATCCATTGCCCCCCCCCCCCCCTCCAGGTCACCAGAACTAGTGTCCTCCTTGAGGAAGTTTCCTGATGATTCCACCAGAACTGGTGACAACCCACTGAAGAGATTTTCCTTTACTTCCTGTCCCATAGCCAAAACAGGAAGTGAGAGGAAATCCCCAATATTAAGCAAACCCATTGGGGAGATTTCCCTTCACTTCCCATCCTACAGCCAAAACAGGAAATGAGGGGAAATTCCAAGAGAATACATTGGCTCCTCCGCTCCCCCCCAGGTCACCAGAACGAGTGTCTCCATTTAGAAGATTTCCCCTCTGGTGACTACTCATCATCTTGGATCTGTCCTCAATTTAAAATTAGTGGGGGACGAATCTCCCTAATGGGGGGACACAGACGGCAATAGAAAAAAAAAAAACCTGACATGACCCCCCCCCCCCTCTATTTAAATCTTACAGTTTTGCTTTCAGTTATATTTTAAAGCAGGGGGGACGGAACCCGGGGCCCTCCAGCTGTTGCAGAACTACAAGTCCCTTCATGCCTCTGGGGAGTAATTGTAACTGCCAGCCTTGCAATGCCTCATGGGAAATGTAGTTCTACAACAGCTGGAGGACCCCCGGGATGCCTACCCCTGCTTTAAAGTGTCTAATGCCCATAATGACAGGTTCTCTTCAAGTCACTAGAACAAAGTGGCCAGGCCTAGCAGGGGATGGAATTCTCAGCTGGATTGGGGTTAGAACAGTAATGACAGGTTCTCTTCAAGTCACTAGAATACGTTGGCCAAGCCTAGCAGTGGATGAAGAGCAGTAATGACAGGTTCTCTTTAATTCATTAGAATGAAGTGGCCAGGCCTAGCAGTGGATGGAGGTAAGAGCAGTAATGACAGGTTCATTTTAATACCTACTAGTCACCCTCCCCCTCCCCCCTTCAGTGCACATGTCAGTAGGACTCTCATTTCAAGTATAAGTCGGATCCTCGTCACCGGCGACCCGCCATTGTTATCGGCTCCAAGAACAAATTCCAGGTCCCCCGAGGAAGCAGCCTGAGTAGCCGTGTCCGTGGCGGAAATCCCGCTAAGCGTGAGGGGGAGGCGGCTTGAAGAATCCGATTCTCCTGAAGTACCGGACCAGGAAGGGGACGGACACCACGGTGATGCTCATCCTCACGGGGGCGAACAGTTTATGGATGGCGTAGGCCAACACGAAGGTACTAGTGCCAGCCGCCATCTTGGATTGGACCAGAGCTTCACTGAAGCCGACTTTGAGGAGGAGCGCGGGGACGTCCAGACCGCTGTAGAGGAAGGAAAAAAATAAAAAAAAGATGATGATGAGTAGGGCCTTGGGAGGCTTCCCCTTACCTACATCCATAACAGTTTTTATCAACCCTGGGGAGCCGCGAGCACAGGACCTAACTTGCCTTGGATGGTTGTCATGATGTGGGTTGGCCCACCGCCAGCACCATAACAACCAATGATGCCCCAGGACCAGGACGCATGGCGTCATTCATTGCTATGGTGATGGTGGCCATCTTTTCGGCACCACGGCAAGGCTTGATTCTGATCCAGGACAAGCAGCATGCAAGGCCCAACATTCAGGAGAACATAGACATCCGCCTCTTCCAGACCTTCTCCTCCTCCTGCCCAGAAGCCCCTTTCTCCCGCCGGCCCCACTGTCCCTGGCCCGGCCCCACTGTCCCTGGCCCGGCCCCACTGTCCCTGGCCCGGCCCCACTGTCCCTGGCCCGGCCCCACTGTCCCTGGCCCAGCCCCACTGTCCCTGGCCCAGCCCCACTGTCCCTGGCCCGGCCCCGCTGTCCCTGGCTCGGCCCCGCTGTCCCTGGCCCGGCCCCACTGTCCCTGGCCCGGCCCCACTGTCCCTGGCCCGGCCCCGCTGTCCCTGGCTCGGCCCCGCTGTCCCTGGCCCGGCCCCGCTGTCCCTCGCCCGGCCCCGCTCATTCATTGGCTTTCAGTTGTTTCCGTGATGGACAGCTGTACACATTACTGCTACAATATCAATCCCATAATAATCAGCTCTCACCTGGACACCAGAGCGTAAAATATCCCCAACGACACCAGTGATATCCCCACATGGAAGGTCACCGCCACCCCCCCGTATTCCTTGAAGACGCGCTTCAGCTGCTGCGTTTTGTTTGGCTTCTCTCCGCCGCTGGCTGCGGCATCGCTGGTGGTCTCCTTGGTGGCGGGTTCGGAGGGGCCCTGTAAGGAAAAGCGATGAAGAGAAGTGCAGTGACTTAAGTGAGACTGTCTCCATGAATAAGGTCACCTGTAAATATAAGGCCTCATGCCCACGGACGTTTTTACAGCCGCGTTTTTTACAGCTTAAAATCGCCTGTCCATGTTAGTCTATAGCTTCATGCCCACCTAGACGTTTTTGAGCTGCAAATAGCATAGGCGTTTTTAAGCTGTAAAAAAAAAAAACCCAGGACCGGTGCGTTCCTCAGCGTCAGAATTAGGCAGAAAAAAACGCGCAAAAACGCGCACTAACACGCAAAAACGCGCGGTCGCGTTTTTAGCTCCGACATTTTTTATTTTTTTTTTCAAAAAAATAAATAAAATAATATTTACAATAACATGGACAGGCGTTTTTAAGCTGCAAAAAACGCAGCTGTAAAAACGTCAGTGGGCATGAGGCCTAAAAGTTCTGGGTGGCGCGAGGAAGGGTTAGAAACCCCTGGCAGGCCAACATTGCTATTAACTGTGGAACCTTCTATAGACAGGTGTGTGCCTTTCCAAATCATGTCCAATCAACTGAATTCACCACAGGTGGGCTCCAATCAAGTTGTAGAAACATCTCAAGGATGATCAGTGGAAACAGGAGGCACCTGAGCTCAATTCTGAGTGTCATGGCGAAGGCTGCGATGCTCATGTACAGGGGAGGAGCCTGTGATGGACGTGGGAGGAGCCTGTGATGCTCAGGTACAAGGGAGGAGCCTGTGATGCTCATGTACAGGGGAGGAGCCTGTGATGGATGTGGGAGGAGCCTGCGATGCTCATGTACGTGGGAGGAGCCTGCGATGCTCATGTACAGGGGAGGAGCCTGCAATGCTCATGGACAGGGGAGGAGCCTGCAATGCTCATGGACAGGGGAGGAGCCTGCAATGCTCATGGACAGGGGAGGAGCCTGCGATGGACGGGGGAGGAGCCTGCGATGGACGGGGGAGGAGCCTGCGATGGACGGGGGAGGAGCCTGCGACACTCATGGACCTGGGAGGAGCCTGCGACACTCATGGACCTGGGAGGAGCCTGCGACACTCATGGACCTGGGAGGAGCCTGCGACACTCATGGACCTGGGAGGAGCCTGCGACACTCATGGACCTGGGAGGAGCCTGCGACACTCATGGACCTGGGAGGAGCCTGCGACACTCATGGACCTGGGAGGAGCCTGCGACACTCATGGACCTGGGAGGAGCCTTCGACACTCATGGACCTGGGAGGAGCCTGCGACACTCATGGACCTGGGAGGAGCCTGCGACACTCATGGACCTGGGAGGAGCCTGCGACACTCATGGACCTGGGAGGAGCCTGCGACACTCATGGACCTGGGAGGAGCCTGCGACACTCATGGACCTGGGAGGAACCTGCGACACTCATGGACCTGGGGAGGAACCTGCGGTGGATGGGGGAGGAACCTGCGGTGGATGGGGGAGGAGCCTGCGGTGGACGGGGGAGGAGCCTGCGATACTCATGGACCTGGGAGGAACCTGCGATACTCATGGACCTGGGGAGGAACCTGCGATACTCATGGACCTGGGGAGGAACCTGCGATACTCATGGACCTGGGGAGGAACCTGCGATACTCATGGACCTGGGGAGGAACCTGCGATACTCATGGACCTGGGGAGGAACCTGCGATACTCATGGACCTGGGGAGGAACCTGCGATGCTCATGGACCTGGGGAGGAACCTGCGATGCTCATGGACCTGGGGAGGAACCTGCGATGCTCATGGACCTGGGGAGGAACCTGCGATGCTCATGGACCTGGGGAGGAACCTGCGATGCTCATGGACCTGGGGAGGAACCTGCGATGCTCATGGACCTGGGGAGGAACCTGCGATGCTCATGGACCTGGGGAGGAACCTGCGATGCTCATGGACCTGGGGAGGAACCTGCGATGCTCATGGACCTGGGGAGGAACCTGCGATGCTCATGGACCTGGTGAGGAACCTGCGATGCTCATGGACCTGGGGAGGAAACTGCGATGCTCATGGACCTGGGGAGGAAACTGCGATGCTCATGGACAGGGGAGGAGCCTGCTTTGCTCATGGACAGGGGAGGCGCCTGCGATACTCATGGACCTGGGGAGGAGCCTGCGATACTCATGGACCTGGGGAGGAGCCTGCGATACTCATGGACCTGGGGAGGAGCCTGCGATACTCATGGACCTGGGGAGGAGCCTGCGATACTCATGGACCTGGGGAGGAGCCTGCGATACTCATGGACCTGGGGAGGAACCTGCGATACTCATGGACCTGGGGAGGAACCTGCGATACTCATGGACCTGGGGAGGAACCTGCGATACTCATGGACCTGGGGAGGAACCTGCGATACTCATGGACCTGGGGAGGAACCTGCGATACTCATGGACCTGGGGAGGAACCTGCGATACTCATGGACCTGGGGAGGAACCTGCGATACTCATGGACCTGGGGAGGAACCTGCGATACTCATGGACCTGGGGAGGAACCTGCGATACTCATGGACCTGGGGAGGAACCTGCGATACTCATGGACCTGGGGAGGAACCTGCGATACTCATGGACCTGGGGAGGAACCTGCGATACTCATGGACCTGGGGAGGAACCTGCGATACTCATGGACCTGGGGAGGAACCTGCGATACTCATGGACCTGGGGAGGAGCCTGCGATACTCATGGACCTGGGGAGGAGCCTGCGATACTCATGGACCTGGGGAGGAGCCTGCGATACTCATGGACCTGGGGAGGAGCCTGCGATACTCATGGACCTGGGGAGGAGCCTGCGATACTCATGGACCTGGGGAGGAGCCTGCGATACTCATGGACCTGGGGAGGAGCCTGCGATACTCATGGACCTGGGGAGGAGCCTGCGATACTCATGGACCTGGGGAGGAGCCTGCGATACTCATGGACCTGGGGAGGAGCCTGCGATACTCATGGACCTGGGGAGGAGCCTGCGATACTCATGGACCTGGGGAGGAGCCTGCGATACTCATGGACCTGGGGAGGAGCCTGCGATACTCATGGACCTGGGGAGGAGCCTGCGATACTCATGGACCTGGGGAGGAGCCTGCGATACTCATGGACCTGGGGAGGAGCCTGCGATACTCATGGACCTGGGGAGGAGCCTGCGATACTCATGGACCTGGGGAGGAGCCTGCGATACTCATGGACCTGGGGAGGAGCCTGCGATACTCATGGACCTGGGGAGGAGCCTGCGATACTCATGGACCTGGGAGGAACCTGCGATACTCATGGACCTGGGAGGAACCTGCGATACTCATGGACCTGGGAGGAACCTGCGATACTCATGGACCTGGGGAGGAACCTGCGATACTCATGGACCTGGGGAGGAACCTGCGATACTCATGGACCTGGGGAGGAACCTGCGGTGGAACCTGCGGTGGACGGGGGAGGAGCCTGCGATGGACGGGGGAGGAGCCTGCGATGGACGGGGGAGGAACCTGCGATACTCATGGACCTGGGGAGGAACCTGCGATACTCATGGACCTGGGGAGGAACCTGCGATACTCATGGACCTGGGGAGGAACCTGCGATACTCATGGACCTGGGGAGGAACCTGCGATACTCATGGACCTGGGGAGGAACCTGCGATACTCATGGACCTGGGGAGGAACCTGCGATACTCATGGACCTGGGGAGGAACCTGCGATACTCATGGACCTGGGGAGGAACCTGCGATACTCATGGACCTGGGGAGGAACCTGCGATACTCATGGACCTGGGGAGGAGCCTGCGATACTCATGGACCTGGGGAGGAGCCTGCGATACTCATGGACCTGGGAGGAGCCTGCGATACTCATGGACCTGGGAGGAACCTGCGATACTCATGGACCTGGGAGGAACCTGCGATACTCATGGACCTGGGAGGAACCTGCGATACTCATGGACCTGGGGAGGAACCTGCGGTGGAACCTGCGGTGGATGGGGGAGGAGCCTGCGATGGACGGGGGAGGAGCCTGCGATGGACGGGGGAGGAGCCTGCGATACTCATGGACCTGGGGAGGAGCCTGCGATGCTCATGGACCTGGGGAGGAACCTGCGATGCTCATGGACCTGGGGAGGAACCTGCGATGCTCATGGACCTGGGGAGGAACCTGCGATGCTCATGGACCTGGGGAGGAACCTGCGATGCTCATGGACCTGGGGAGGAACCTGCGATGCTCATGGACCTGGGGAGGAACCTGCGATGCTCATGGACCTGGGGAGGAACCTGCGATGCTCATGGACCTGGGGAGGAACCTGCGATGCTCATGGACCTGGGGAGGAACCTGCGATGCTCATGGACCTGGGGAGGAGCCTGCGATGCTCATGGACCAGGGGAGGAGCCTGCGATGCTCATGGACCAGGGGAGGAACCTGCGATGCTCATGGACCAGGGGAGGAACCTGCGATGCTCATGGACCAGGGGAGGAACCTGCGATGCTCATGGACCTGGGGAGGAACCTGCGATGCTCATGGACCTGGGGAGGAACCTGCGATGCTCATGGACCTGGGGAGGAACCTGCGATGCTCATGGACCAGGGGAGGAGCCTGCGATGCTCATGGACCAGGGGAGGAGCCTGCGATGCTCATGGACCAGGGGAGGAGCCTGCGATGCTCATGGACCAGGGGAGGAGCCTGCGATGCTCATGGACCAGGGGAGGAGCCTGCGATGCTCATGGACCAGGGGAGGAGCCTGCGATGCTCATGGACAGGGGAGGAGCCTGCGATGCTCATGGACCTGGGGAGGAACCTGCGATGCTCATGGACCTGGGGAGGAGCCTGCGATGCTCATGGACCTGGGGAGGAACCTGCGATGCTCATGGACCTGGGGAGGAACCTGCGATGCTCATGGACCTGGGAGGAGCCTGCGATGGTCATGGACCTGGGAGGAGCCTGCGATGGTCATGGACCTGGGAGGAGCCTGCGATGGTCATGGACCTGGGAGGAGCCTGCGATGGTCATGGACCTGGGAGGAGCCTGCGATGGTCATGGACCTGGGAGGAGCCTGCGATGGTCATGGACAGGGGATTTTTTTTTTTTTATAAATTTGCAAAGATTTCAAACAAACTTCTCTCCAGTTGTCATTATGGGGGATTGTTTGTAGAATTTTTGGGAAAATAATGAATTGAATCCATTTTGGAATAAGGCTGTAACATAACAAAATGTGGAAGAAGTGAAGCTCTGTGAATACTTTCTGGAAGCTCTGTACATGGATCCAAATTTGGGCAATTCAGCAGAGATGGGGGACAAATTTCGATCCATGTGTGGGCAGGATCTACCGATTGTCTTCTGTACAACCACCGTGGACTTCTTGCTTGATCAGCACCGCTGGCTGTAGCAGATGGTGCTGATCTGTGTATTGTGATGGAGGGTGTGGGGGGAGAATCCAGTCTGTTCTTATTGTTTATCCTCTTCCCGCCCGGCGTATAGTCATATGACGTCCGGGGATTCTCTGCAGTGTGGAGAGCGCGCACACTCACCGCCTCACTGGGGACCCCATGCACGTGCTCGGCGGCTGCGATGTCCGCTGGGCACCCGCGATTGCTGGTCACAGAGCCAGGGACGTGGATCTCGGTGTTAAAACACAGAGATCCACGTCCTGTCAGGGAGAGGAGACGATAGTATCTTCCTTGTAGATAGGGACACCGATCAGTCCCCTCCCCCCACAGTAAGAATCACTCCCTAGGGAACACAGTTAACCCCTTCTTCACCCCCTAGTGTTAACCCCTTACCTGCCAGTGACATTTATACAGTAATCAGTGCATATTTATAGCTCTGATCGCTGTATAAATGACAATGGTCCCAAAAGTGTCTGATGTGTCCGCCGCAATATCGCAGTCCTGACAAAAATCGCTGATCGCCGCCATTACTGGTAAAAAAAAATAAAATAATAATAATAAAAATGCCATAAAACTATCCCCTATTTTGTAGACGCTATAACTTTTGCGCAAACCAATCAATCAATAAACACTTATTTTAACAATTATTTTTTAACAAAAATATGTAGAAGAATACGTATCGGCCTAAACTGAGGAAAACATTCGTTTTTTTTTTTTTAAATTGAGATATTTATTATAGCAAAAAGTAATAAATAGTTTTTTTTTCAAAATTGTCGCTCTATTTTTGTTTATAGCGCAAAAAATAAAAACCGCAGAGGTGATCAAATACCACCAAAAGAAAGCTCTATTTGTGGGAAAAAAAGGATCAAAATGTAATTTGTGTACAGTGTAGCATGACCGCACAATTGTCACTCACAGTGTGACAGCGCTGAAAGCTGAAATTTGGCCTGGGCAGGAAGGGGGTGAAAATGCCCGGTATGGAGTTGGGTGAACCCGCTGGTTGAATGTAGAAAAGAAAAGTGTGTGTCTGCTGGAGGGGAGAGGAGGAAATGCTGATCAGGGTGGAGGAGCAGATGGTCGGGAAGATATCTGGTGGGGGGAGGACAAGCGGCGCCTGCACTGCAGATAAAGACACTACAAGAAACATTTCACCTAATGGGGGGAGGGGAGGGGCGCCGATCACACACAGCACAATCTGATTGTACAATCTCCTTCACATCCACCACCACAGACCCCCACACACACAGCCCCATCCACTCTGTATCAGAATGTGTGTGTGAAGGAGCCTTTTTTTTTTACAATTTTATATTTTACACTTTAAATGTTTCACAATTTTTTTTTCCACTTTTGCAAATTTTTTGTGTTTTTTTATTTTACAAATTATTTTTTTTTACAATTTTATATTTTACAATTTAATATTTCACCATTTTGTTTTTCTTTTTTCAAATGTATTTATTATAGAATTTAATTTTTTTACTTTTTTTTTAACAATTTTTTATTTTAAATTTAATATTTGATTTTTTTCTTTTTTGGCATTTTTTTTTTATTCTACAATTTAATTTTTTTACTTTTTTTAACAATTTTATATTTTACAATTTAATATTTCACTATTTTGTTTTTCTTCTTTCCAATTTTTTTTTTCTTTTTTTTAACACTATTATTTTACAATTTAATTTGTTTTGTTTTTTTGGCAATTTTTTTTTTATTCTACAATTTTTTTTTTTTTTCTTTTTTTTAACAATTTAATATTTCACATTTTTTTACAATTTTTTTTTTTTTTACAATTTCATTTGTTACAATTTTTTTTTATTATTATTTATTTTTTCACAACACAGTTGGGGGAGCTTTGGGGAAATATCCGGTGTATAAACAGACCCCCCCCCAATGTCACTACTACACACATCACCCCCCCCCACTACTACACACATCACCTCCCCCCCCCACTACTACACACATCACCTCCCCCCCCCCCCACTACTACACACATCACCCCCCCCCCCACTACTACACACATCACCCCCCCCCCCCCACTACTACACACATCACCCCCCCCCCCCCACTACTACACACATCACCTCCCCCCCCCCCACTACTACACACATCACCTCCCCCCCCCCACTACTACACACATCACCTCCCCCCCCCACTACTACACACATCACATCCCCCCCCCCCCACTACTACACACATCACATCCCCCCCCCACTACTACACACATCACATCCCCCCCCCCACTACTACACACATCACATCCCCCCCCCCACTACTACACACATCACATCCCCCCCCCCCACTACTACACACATCACATCCCCCCCCCCCCCACTACTACACACATCACCTCCCCCCCCCCCACTACTACACACATCACCTCCCCCCCCCCACTACTACACACATCACATCCCCCCCCACTACTACACACATCACCTCCCCCCCCCCCACTACTACACACATCACCTCCCCCCCCCCCACTACTACACACATCACCTCCCCCCCCCCCCCACTACACACATCACCTCCCCCCCCCCCCCACTACTACACACATCACCTCCCCCCCCCCCCACTACTACACACATCACCTCCCCCCCCCCACTACTACACACATCACCCCCCCCCCCCACTACTACACACATCACCTCCCCCCCCACTACTACACACATCACCTCCCCCCCCCCCCCCCCACTACTACACACATCACATCCCCCCCCCACTACTACACACATCACACCCCCCCCCCCCCACTACTACACACATCACATCCCCCCCCCCCCCACTACTACACACATCACATCCCCCCCCCCCCCCACTACTACACACATCACATCCCCCCCCCCCCCACTACTACACACATCACATCCCCCCCCCCCACTACTACACACATCACCTCCCCCCCCCCACTACTACACACATCACCCCCCCCCCCCCACTACTACACACATCACCTCCCCCCCCCCACTACTACACACATCACCTCCCCCCCCCCACTACTACACACATCACATCCCCCCCCCCCCACTACTACACACATCACCTCCCCCCCCCCACTACTACACACATCACATCCCCCCCCCCCCACTACTACACACATCACCTCCCCCCCCACTACTACACACATCACCTCCCCCCCCCACTACTACACACATCACCTCCCCCCCCACTACTACACACATCACCTCCCCCCCCCACTACTACACACATCACCTCCCCCCCCCACTACTACACACATCACCTCCCCCCCCCACTACTACACACATCACCTCCCCCCCCACTACTACACACATCACCTCCCCCCCCCACTACTACACACATCACCTCCCCCCCCACTACTACACACATCACCTCCCCCCCCCACTACTACACACATCACCTCCCCCCCCACTACTACACACATCACATCCCCCCCCCACTACTACACACATCACCCCCCCCCCCCCCACTACTACACACATCACCTCCCCCCCCCACTACTACACACATCACCTCCCCCCCCCCACTACTACACACATCACCTCCCCCCCCCCACTACTACACACATCACATCCCCCCCCCCCCCCACTACTACACACATCACATCCCCCCCCCCCACTACTACACACATCACATCCCCCCCCCCACTACTACACACATCACATCCCCCCCCCACTACTACACACATCACCTCCCCCCCCACTACTACACACATCACCTCCCCCCCCCACTACTACACACATCACCTCCCCCCCCCACTACTACACACATCACCTCCCCCCCCCACTACTACACACATCACCTCCCCCCCCCACTACTACACACATCACACCCCCCCCCCACTACTACACACATCACACCCCCCCCCCACTACTACACACATCACCTCCCCCCCCCACTACTACACACATCACACCCCCCCCCACTACTACACACATCACCTCCCCCCCCCCACTACACACATCACACCCCCCCCCCCCCCACTACACACATCACCTCCCCCCCCCCACTACTACACACATCATCTCTCCCCCCCCACTACTACGCACATCATCTCTCCCCCCCCACTACTACGCACATCATCTCTCCCCCCCCCCACTACTACGCACATCATCTCTCCCCCCCCCACTACTACGCACATCATCTCTCCCCCCCACTACTACGCACATCATCTCTCCCCCCCCCTACTACACACATCACCTCCCCCCCCCCCACTACACACATCATCTCCCCCCCCCCCCACTACACACATAATCTCTCCCCCCCCCCCCACTACGCACATCATCTCTCCCCCCCCACTACTACGCACATCATCTCTCCCCCCCCCACTACTACGCACATCATCTCTCCCCCCCCCCCACTACTACGCACATCATCTCCCCCCCCCCACTACTACGCACATCATCTCTCCCCCCCCCCCACTACTACGCACATCATCTCTCCCCCCCCCCCACTACTACGCACATCATCTCTCCCCCCCCCCCCACTACTACGCACATCATCTCTCCCCCCCCCACTACTACGCACATCATCTCTCCCCCCCCCCCCCACTACTACGCACATCATCTCTCCCCCCCCCCCCCCCACTACTACACACATCATCTCTCCACCACTACTACGCACATCTGACATGGAGATCAGTGTGAGATCCTCATCAAGTCTATGGACTCGAGGCAGAGAACGGAAGGATGACAGAACGTGTCTGTCCTAATGACAGGTGCATTTAATAGTTGCGTCTACTCCCCCCGTCACCAGGGGCCCCTTCTCACCTGTGAGCTCAGCCTGGCGGGGCCCCGGGCTGTGTACACGGAACTCTCAGGGGTAGGCCGCATATCCCCGACCTTTCCTACACACTGCAGACGCACACCGCCCGCAGACAGCACCCGGCTACCCCGCAAGGCCCAACCGCGGCACATCCGAGCGGGGAGGAGGAGGACGACGGACATGGCGGCCACTGAACTCTGTGATGGAGGCCTAGAGTACAAACATGCCGGATATCAGCCGATCACAGGACTGACAGGTCTCCTCCCTTCTCCCTCCTCCTCCATAACTCAACCTCCTCCTCCTCCTCCTCTATGATAACATTCCTCCTCCTCCATAACTCAACCTCCTCCATGATAACATTCCTCCTCCTCCATAACTCAAACTCCTCCTCTTCCATGATAACATTCCTCCTCCTCCATAACTCAACCTCCTCCTCCTCCATGATAACATTCCTCCTCCTCCTCCTCTATGATAACATTCCTCCTCCTCCATAACTCAACCTCCTCCTCCTCCATGATAACATTCCTCCTCCTCCATAACTCAACCTCCTCCTCTTCTATGATAACATTCCTCCTCCTCCATAACTCAACCTCCTCCTCCTCCATGATAACATTCCTCCTCCTCCTCCATAACTCAACCTCCTCCATGATAACATTCCTCCTCCTCCATAACTCAACCTCCTCCTCTTCCATGATAACATTCCTCCTCCTCCATAACTCAACCTCCTCCTCCTCCATGATAACATTCCTCCTCCTCCTCCTCTATGATAACATTCCTCCTCCTCCATAACTCAACCTCCTCCTCCTCCATGATAACATTCCTCCTCCTCCATAACTCAACCTCCTCCTCTTCTATGATAACATTCCTCCTCCTCCATAACTCAACCTCCTCCTCCTCCATAATAACATTCCTCCTCCTCCTCCATAACTCAACCTCCTCCTCCTCTATGATAACATTCCTCCTCCTCCATAACTCAACCTCCTCCTCCTCCATGATAACATTCCTCCTCCTCCATGATAACATTCCTCCTCCTCCTCCATGATAACATTCCTCCTCCTCCATAACTCAACCTCCTCCTCCTCCTCCATGATAACATTCCTCCTCCTCCATAACTCAACCTCCTCCTCCTCTATGATAACATTCCTCCTCCATGATAACATTCCTCCTCCTCCATAACTCAACCTCCTCCTCCTCCTCCTCTATGATAACATTCCTCCTCCTCCATAACTCAACCTCCTCCATGATAACATTCCTCCTCCTCCATAACTCAACCTCCTCCTCTTCCATGATAACATTCCTCCTCCTCCATAACTCAACCTCCTCCTCCTCCATGATAACATTCCTCCTCCTCCTCCTCTATGATAACATTCCTCCTCCTCCATAACTCAACCTCCTCCTCCTCCATGATAACATTCCTCCTCCTCCATAACTCAACCTCCTCCTCTTCTATGATAACATTCCTCCTCCTCCATAACTCAACCTCCTCCTCCTCCATGATAACATTCCTCCTCCTCCTCCATAACTCAACCTCCTCCATGATAACATTCCTCCTCCTCCATAACTCAACCTCCTCCTCTTCCATGATAACATTCCTCCTCCTCCATAACTCAACCTCCTCCTCCTCCATGATAACATTCCTCCTCCTCCTCCTCTATGATAACATTCCTCCTCCTCCATAACTCAACCTCCTCCTCCTCCATGATAACATTCCTCCTCCTCCATAACTCAACCTCCTCCTCTTCTATGATAACATTCCTCCTCCTCCATAACTCAACCTCCTCCTCCTCCATAATAACATTCCTCCTCCTCCTCCATAACTCAACCTCCTCCTCCTCTATGATAACATTCCTCCTCCTCCATAACTCAACCTCCTCCTCCTCCATGATAACATTCCTCCTCCTCCATGATAACATTCCTCCTCCTCCTCCATGATAACATTCCTCCTCCTCCATAACTCAACCTCCTCCTCCTCCTCCATGATAACATTCCTCCTCCTCCATAACTCAACCTCCTCCTCCTCTATGATAACATTCCTCCTCCATGATAACATTCCTCCTCCTCCATAACTCAACCTCCTCCTCCTCCATGATAACATTCCTCCTCCTCCTCCATAACTCAACCTCCTCCTCCTCTATGATAACATTCCTCCTCCTCCATAACTCAACCTCCTCCTCCTCCATGATAACATTCCTCCTCCTCCATAACTCAACCTCCTCCTCTTCCATGATAACATTCCTCCTCCTCCATAACTCAACCTCCTCCTCCTCCATGATAACATTCCTCCTCCTCCTCCTCCATAACTCAACCTCCTCCTCCTCTATGATAACATTCCTCCTCCTCCATAACTCAACCTCCTCCTCCTCCATGATAACATTCCTCCTCCTCCATAACTCAACCTCCTCCTCCTCCATGATAACATTCCTCCTCCTCCATGATAACATTCCTCCTCCTCCATAACTCAACCTCCTCCTCCTCCTCCATGATAACATTCCTCCTCCTCCATAACTCAACCTCCTCCTCCTCCATGATAACATTCCTCCTCCTCCATAACTCAACCTCCTCCTCCTATATGATAACATTCCTCCTCCTCCATAACTCCACCTCCTCCTCCTCCATGATAACATTCCTCCTCCATAACTCAACCTCCTCCTCCTCTATGGATAACATTCCTCCTCCTCCATAACTCAACCTCCTCCTCCTCTATGATAACATTCCTCCTCCATGATAACATTCCTCCTCCTCCATAACTCAACCTCCTCCTCCTCCATGATAACATTCCTCCTCCTCCTCCATAACTCAACCTCCTCCTCCTCTATGATAACATTCCTCCTCCTCCATAACTCAACCTCCTCCTCCTCCATGATAACATTCCTCCTCCTCCATAACTCAACCTCCTCCTCCTCTATGATAACATTCCTCCTCCTCCATAACTCAACCTCCTCCTCCTCCATGATAACATTCCTCCTCCTCCATAACTCAACCTCCTCCTCCTCTATGATAACATTCCTCCTCCTCCATAACTCAACCTCCTCCTCCTCTATGATAACATTCCTCCTCCTCCTCCATAACTCAACCTCCTCCTCCTCTATGATAACATTCCTCCTCCTCCATAACTCAACCTCCTCCTCCTCTATGATAACATTCCTCCTCCTCCATAACTCAACCTCCTCCTCCTCCTCCATGATAACATTCCTCCTCCTCCATAACTCAACCTCCTCCTCCTCTATGATAACATTCCTCCTCCATGATAACATTCCTCCTCCTCCATAACTCAACCTCCTCCTCCTCCATGATAACATTCCTCCTCCTCCTCCATAACTCAACCTCCTCCTCCTCTATGATAACATTCCTCCTCCTCCATAACTCAACCTCCTCCTCCTCCATGATAACATTCCTCCTCCTCCATAACTCAACCTCCTCCTCCTCTATGATAACATTCCTCCTCCTCCATAACTCAACCTCCTCCTCCTCCATGATAACATTCCTCCTCCTCCTCCATAACTCAACCTCCTCCTCCTCCATGATAACATTCCTCCTCCTCCATAACTCAACCTCCTCCTCCTCCATGATAACATTCCTCCTCCTCCATAACTCAACCTCCTCCTCCTCCTCCATGATAACATTCCTCCTCCTCCATAACTCAACCTCCTCCTCCTCTATGATAACATTCCTCCTCCATGATAACATTCCTCCTCCTCCATAACTCAACCTCCTCCTCCTCCATGATAACATTCCTCCTCCTCCTCCATAACTCAACCTCCTCCTCCTCTATGATAACATTCCTCCTCCTCCATAACTCAACCTCCTCCTCCTCCATGATAACATTCCTCCTCCTCCATAACTCAACCTCCTCCTCCTCTATGATAACATTCCTCCTCCTCCATAACTCAACCTCCTCCTCCTCTATGATAACATTCCTCCTCCTCCTCCATAACTCAACCTCCTCCTCCTCCATGATAACATTCCTCCTCCTCCTCCATAACTCAACCTCCTCCTCCTCTATGATAACATTCCTCCTCCTCCATAACTCAACCTCCTCCTCCTCCATGATAACATTCCTCCTCCTCCATGATAACATTCCTCCTCCTCCATAACTCAACCTCCTCCTCCTCTATGATAACATTCCTCCTCCTCCATAACTCAACCTCCTCCTCCTCTATGATAACATTCCTCCTCCTCCTCCATAACTCAACCTCCTCCTCCTCTATGATAACATTCCTCCTCCTCCATAACTCAACCTCCTCCTCCTCTATGATAACATTCCTCCTCCTCCATAACTCAACCTCCTCCTCCTCCTCCATGATAACATTCCTCCTCCTCCATAACTCAACCTCCTCCTCTATGATAACATTCCTCCTCCATGATAACATTCCTCCTCCTCCATAACTCAACCTCCTCCTCCTCCATGATAACATTCCTCCTCCTCCTCCATAACTCGACCTCCTCCTCCTCTATGATAACATTCCTCCTCCTCCATAACTCAACCTCCTCCTCCTCCATGATAACATTCCTCCTCCTCCATAACTCAACCTCCTCCTCCTCTATGATAACATTCCTCCTCCTCCATAACTCAACCTCCTCCTCCTCCATGATAACATTCCTCCTCCTCCTCCATAACTCAACCTCCTCCTCCTCCATGAAAACATTCCTCCTCCTCCATAACTCAACCTCCTCCTCCTCCATGATAACATTCCTCCTCCTCCATAACTCAACCTCCTCCTCCTCCATGATAACATTCCTCATCCTCCTCCATAACTCAACCTCCTCCTCCTCCATGATAACATTCCTCCTCCTCCTCCATAACTCAACCTCCTCCTCCTCCATGATAACATTCCTCCTCCTCCTCCATAACTCAACCTCCTCCTCCTCTATGATAACATTCCTCCTCCATAACTCAACCTCCTCCTCCTCCTCCATGATAACATTCCTCCTCCTCCATAACTCAACCTCCTCCTCTATGATAACATTCCTCCTCCATGATAACATTCCTCCTCCTCCATAACTCAACCTCCTCCTCCTCCATGATAACATTCCTCCTCCTCCTCCATAACTCAACCTCCTCCTCCTCTATGATAACATTCCTCCTCCTCCATAACTCAACCTCCTCCTCCTCCTCCATGATAACATTCCTCCTCCTCCATAACTCAACCTCCTCCTCTATGATAACATTCCTCCTCCATGATAACATTCCTCCTCCTCCATAACTCAACCTCCTCCTCCTCCATGATAACATTCCTCCTCCTCCTCCATAACTCGACCTCCTCCTCCTCTATGATAACATTCCTCCTCCTCCATAACTCAACCTCCTCCTCCTCCATGATAACATTCCTCCTCCTCCATAACTCAACCTCCTCCTCCTCTATGATAACATTCCTCCTCCATGATAACATTCCTCCTCCTCCATAACTCAACCTCCTCCTCCTCCATGATAACATTCCTCCTCCTCCTCCATAACTCAACCTCCTCCTCCTCTATGATAACATTCCTCCTCCTCCATAACTCAACCTCCTCCTCCTCCATGATAACATTCCTCCTCCTCCATAACTCAACCTCCTCCTCCTCTATGATAACATTCCTCCTCCTCCATAACTCAACCTCCTCCTCCTCCATGATAACATTCCTCCTCCTCCTCCATAACTCAACCTCCTCCTCCTCTATGATAACATTCCTCCTCCTCCATAACTCAACCTCCTCCTCCTCCATGATAACATTCCTCCTCCTCCATGATAACATTCCTCCTCCTCCATAACTCAACCTCCTCCTCCTCTATGATAACATTCCTCCTCCTCCATAACTCAACCTCCTCCTCCTCCTCCATGATAACATTCCTCCTCCTCCTCCATAACTCAACCTCCTCCTCCTCTATGATAACATTCCTCCTCCTCCATAACTCAACCTCCTCCTCCTCCATGATAACATTCCTCCTCCTCCATAACTCAACCTCCTCCTCCTCTATGATAACATTCCTCCTCCTCCATAACTCAACCTCCTCCTCCTCTATGATAACATTCCTCCTCCTCCTCCATAACTCAACCTCCTCCTCCTCTATGATAACATTCCTCCTCCTCCATAACTCAACCTCCTCCTCCTCCATGATAACATTCCTCCTCCTCCATAACTCAACCTCCTCCTCCTCCATGATAACATTCCTCCTCCTCCATAACTCAACCTCCTCCTCCTCTATGATAACATTCCTCCTCCATGATAACATTCCTCCTCCTCCATAACTCAACCTCCTCCTCCTCCATGATAACATTCCTCCTCCTCCTCCATAACTCAACCTCCTCCTCCTCTATGATAACATTCCTCCTCCTCCATAACTCAACCTCCTCCTCCTCCATGATAACATTCCTCCTCCTCCATAACTCAACCTCCTCCTCCTCTATGATAACATTCCTCCTCCTCCATAACTCAACCTCCTCCTCCTCCATGATAACATTCCTCCTCCTCCTCCATAACTCAACCTCCTCCTCCTCTATGATAACATTCCTCCTCCTCCATAACTCAACCTCCTCCTCCTCCATGATAACATTCCTCCTCCTCCATGATAACATTCCTCCTTCTCCATAACTCAACCTCCTCCTCCTCTATGATAACATTCCTCCTCCTCCATAACTCAACCTCCTCCTCCTCTATGATAACATTCCTCCTCCTCCTCCATAACTCAACCTCCTCCTCCTCTATGATAACATTCCTCCTCCTCCATAACTCAACCTCCTCCTCCTCCATGATAACATTCCTCCTCCTCCATAACTCAACCTCCTCCTCCTCCATGATAACATTCCTCCTCCTCCATAACTCAACCTCCTCCTCCTCTATGATAACATTCCTCCTCCATGATAACATTCCTCCTCCTCCATAACTCAACCTCCTCCTCCTCCATGATAACATTCCTCCTCCTCCTCCATAACTCAACCTCCTCCTCCTCTATGATAACATTCCTCCTCCTCCATAACTCAACCTCCTCCTCCTCCATGATAACATTCCTCCTCCTCCATAACTCAACCTCCTCCTCCTCTATGATAACATTCCTCCTCCTCCATAACTCAACCTCCTCCTCCTCCATGATAACATTCCTCCTCCTCCTCCATAACTCAACCTCCTCCTCCTCTATGATAACATTCCTCCTCCTCCATAACTCAACCTCCTCCTCCTCCATGATAACATTCCTCCTCCTCCATGATAACATTCCTCCTTCTCCATAACTCAACCTCCTCCTCCTCTATGATAACATTCCTCCTCCTCCATAACTCAACCTCCTCCTCCTCCATGATAACATTCCTCCTCCTCCTCCATAACTCAACCTCCTCCTCCTCTATGATAACATTCCTCCTCCTCCATAACTCAACCTCCTCCTCCTCCATGATAACATTCCTCCTCCTCCATAACTCAACCTCCTCCTCCTCTATGATAACATTCCTCCTCCTCCATAACTCAACCTCCTCCTCCTCTATGATAACATTCCTCCTCCTCCATAACTCAACCTCCTCCTCCTCCATGATAACATTCCTCCTCCTCCATAACTCAACCTCCTCCTCCTCCATGATAACATTCCTCCTCCTCCATAACTCAACCTCCTCCTCCTCTATGATAACATTCCTCCTCCTCCATAACTCAACCTCCTCCTCCTCCATGATAACATTCCTCCTCCTCCATAACTCAACCTCCTCCTCCTATATGATAACATTCCTCCTTCTCCATAACTCCACCTCCTCCTCCTCCATGATAACATTCCTCCTCCATAACTCAACCTCCTCCTCCTCTATGGATAACATTCCTCCTCCTCCATAACTCAACCTCCTCCTCCTCCATGATAACATTCCTCCTCCTCCATAACTCAACCTCCTCCTCCCCTATGATAACATTCCTCCGCCTCCATAACTCAACCTCCTCCTCCTCCATGATAACATTCCTCCTCCTCCATAACTCAACCTCCTCCTCCTCTATGATAACATTCCTCCTCCTCCATAACTCAACCTCCTCCTCCTCCATGATAACATTCCTCCTCCTCCTCCATAACTCAACCTCCTCCTCCTCTATGATAACATTCCTCCTCCTCCATAACTCAACCTCCTCCATGATAACATTCCTCCTCCTCCATAACTCAACCTCCTCCTCCTCTATGATAACATTCCTCCTCCTCCATAACTCAACCTCCTCCTCCTCTATGATAACATTCCTCCTCCTCCATAACTCAACCTCCTCCTCCTCCATGATAACATTCCTCCTCCTCCATAACTCAACCTCCTCCTCCTCCATGATAACATTCCTCCTCCTCCATAACTCAACCTCCTCCTCCTCTATGATAACATTCCTCCTCCTCCATAACTCAACCTCCTCCTCCTCCATGATAACATTCCTCCTCCTCCATAACTCAACCTCCTCCTCCTATATGATAACATTCTTCCTCCTCCATAACTCAACCTCCTCCTCCCCTATGATAACATTCCTCCTCCTCCATAACTCAACCTCCTCCTCCTCTATGATAACATTCCTCCTCCTCCATAACTCAACCTCCTCCTCCTCTATGATAACATTCCTCCTCCTCCATAACTCAACCTCCTCCTCCTCCATGATAACATTCCTCCTCCTCCATAACTCAACCTCCTCCTCCTCCATGATAACATTCCTTCTCCTCCATAACTCAACCTCCTCCTCCTGTATGATAACATTCCTCCTCCTCCATAACTCAACCTCCTCCTCCTCCATGATAACATTGCTCCTCCTCCATAACTCAACCTCCTCCTCCTATATGATAACATTCCTCCTCCTCCATAACTCCACCTCCTCCTCCTCCATGATAACACTCCTCCATGACACCAACTCCTCCTCCTCCATAACTCAACCTCCTCCATGGGATAACATTCCTCCTCCTCCATAACTCAACCTCCTCCTCCTCTATGATAACATTCCTCCTCCTCCATAACTCAACCTCCTCCTCCTCCATGATAACATTCCTCCTCCTCCATAACTCAACCTCCTCCTCCTCCATGATAACATTCCTCCTCCTCCATAACTCAACCTCCTCCTCCTCTATGATAACATTCCTCCTCCTCCATAACTCAACCTCCTCCTCCTCCATGATAACATTCCTCCTCCTCCATAACTCAACCTCCTCCTCCTATATGATAACATTCCTCCTCCTCCATAACTCCACCTCCTCCTCCTCCATGATAACACTCCTCCATGACACCAACTCCTCCTCCTCCATAACTCAACCTCCTCCATGGGATAACATTCCTCCTCCTCCATAACTCAACCTCCTCCTCCTCTATGATAACATTCCTCCTCCTCCATAACTCAACCTCCTCCTCCATGATAACATTCCTCCTCCTCCATAACTCAACCTCCTCCTCCTCTATGATAACATTCCTCCTCCTCCGTAACTCAACCTCCTCCTCCTCCATGATAACACTCCTCCATGACACCAACTCCTCCTCCTCCATAACTCAACCTCCTCCATGATAACATTCCTCCTCCTCCATAACTCAACCTCCTCCTCCTCTATGATAACATTCCTCCTCCTCCATAACTCAACCTCCTCCTCCATGATAACATTCCTCCTCCTCCATAACTCAACCTCCTCCTCCTCTATGATAACATTCCTCCTCCTCCATAACTCAACCTCCTCCTCCTCCATGATAACACTCCTCCATGACACCAACTCCTCCTCCTCCATAACTCAACCTCCTCCATGATAACATTCTCCTCCTCCATAACTCAACCTCCTCCTCCTCCATGATAACATTCCTCCTCCTCCATAACTCAACCTCCTCCTCCTCCATGATAACATTCTCCTCCTCCATGATAACATTCCTCCTCCTCCATAACTCAACCTCCTCCTCCTCCATGATAACGCTCCTCCTCCTCCATGATAACATTCCTCCTCCTCCATAACTCAACCTCCTCCTCCTCCATGATAACACTCCTCCTCCATGATAACATTCCTCCTCCTCCATAACTCAACCTCCTCCTCCTCCGTGATATCATTCTCCTCCTCCATGATAACAATCCTCCTCCTCCATAACTCAACCTCCTCCTCCTCCATGATAACACTCCTCCTCCATGATAACATTCCTCCTCCTCCATAACTCAACCTCCTCCTCCTCCATGATAACATTCCTCCTCCTCCATAACTCAACCTCCTCCTCCTCCATGATAACACTCCTCCATAACTCAACCTCCTCCTCCATGATAACATTCCTCCTCCATGATAACATTCCTCCTCCTCCATAACTCTACCTCCTCCTCCTCCATGATAACATTCCTCCTCCTCCATAACTCAACCTCCTCCTCCTCCATGATAACACTCCTCCATAACTCAACCTCCTCCTCCATGATAACATTCCTCCTCCATGATAACATTCCTCCTCCTCCATAACTCTACCTCCTCCTCCTCCATGATAACATTCCTCCTCCTCCATAACTCAACCTCCTCTTCCTCCATGATAACACTCCTCCATAACTCAACCTCCTCCTCCATGATAACATTCCTCCTTCTCCATGACACCAACTCCTCCTCCTCCATAACTCAACCTCCTCCTCCATTAAACATTCCTCCTCCTCCATGATAACACTCCTCCATAACTCAACCTCCTCCTCCATTAAACATTCCTCCTTCTCCATGACACCAACTCCTCCTCCTCCATAACTCAACCTCCTCCTCCATGATAACATTCCTCCTCCTCCATAACTCAGCCTCCTCCTTCATGATAACATTCCTCCTCCTCCATGACACCAACTCCTCCTCTTCCATAACTCAACCTCCTCCACCATGATAACATTCCTCCTCCTCCATAACTCAGCCTCCTCCTCCATGATAACATTCCTCCTCCTCCTCCATGACACCAACTCCTCCTCCTCCATAACTCAAACTCCCCCCTCCATCTCCTCCTCCATGACTCAACCTCCTCCCTCCATCTTCTTCTCCATGACTCCACCTCCTCCCTCCATCTCCTCCTCCATGACACAACCTCCTCCCTCCACCTCCTCCTCCATGACAAAACCTCCTCCCTCCACCTCCTCCTCCTCCATCTCCTCCTCCATGACTCAACCTCCTCCCTCCATCTCCTTCTCCATGACTCAACCTCCTCCTCCATCTCGTCCTCCATGACACAACCTCCTCACTCCATCTCCTCCTCCATGACACAACCTTCTCAATCTCTTCAATGATCCAACCTTCTCTCTATCTGTTCTTCCATGACACAGCCTCCTCATTCCGTATACCATGCTGTACATTCCCTATTCCACAACACCTCATTCTGTATACCATGCTGTACATTCCCTATTCCACAACTCCTCATTCCGTATACCATGCTGTACATTCCCTATTCCACAGCACCTCATTCCGTATACCATGCTGTACATTCCCTATTCCACAACACCTCATTCCGCACAACTCCTCATTCCTTACACCATGCTGTACATTCCCTATTCCACAACACCTCATTCCGTATACCATGCTGTACATTCCCTATTCCACAACACCTCATTTCGTATACCATGCTTCACATTCCCTATTCCACAATGCCTCATTCTGTATGCCATGCTTCACATTCCCTATTCCACAATGCCTCATTCTGTATACCATGCTGTACACTCCCTATTCCACAATACCTCATTCCGTATACCATGCTGTACATTCCCTATTTCACAGCACCTCATTCCCTATACCATGCTGTACATTCTCTATTCCACAATACCTCATTCTGTATACCATGCTGCACATTCCCTATTCCACAAAACCTCATTCCGTATACTATACTGCACATTCCTTATTCCACAACGCCTCATTCTGTATGCCATGCTGCACATTCCCTATTCCACAACACCTCATTCCGTATACCATGCTGTACATTCCCTATTCCACAACACCTCATTCCGTATACCATGCTGTATATTCCCTATTCCACAACACTTCATTCCGTATACCATGCTGTACATTCTTTATTCCACAACACCTCATTCTGTATACCATGCTGCACATTCCCTATTCCACAGCACCTCATTTCGTATACCATGCTGTACATTCTCTATTCCACAACACCTCATTCCACATACCATGCTGTACATTCTATATTCCACAACACCTCATTCTGTAACTTGCTGTACATTCCCTATTCCACAATAACTCATTCCGTATACAATGCTGTACATCCCCTATTCCACAACACCTCATTCCATATACCATGCTGTACATTCCCTATTCCTCAATTCCTCATTCCGTATACCATGCTGCACATTCCCAATTACACTATTCTCATTCGGTATACCATGCTGTACATTCCCTATTCCACAACACTTCATTCCGTATACCATGCTGTACATTCCCTATTCCACAACACCTCATTCTGTATACCACGCTGTACATTCCCTATTCCACAACTCCTCATTCTGTATACCATGCTGCACGTTCCCTATTCCACAACACTTCATTTCGTATACCATGCTGTACATTCCCTATTCCACAATACCTCATTCCCTATTCCATGCTGTACATTCCCTATTCCACAACACCTCATTTCATATACCATGCTGTACATTCCCTATTCCACAACACCTCATTCCGTATACCATGCTGTACATTCCCTAATCCACAATACCTCATTCCGTATACCATGCTGTACATTCCCTATTCCACAACACCTCATTTCGTATACCATGCTGTACATTCCCTATTCCACAACACCTCATTTCATATACCATGCTGTACATTCCCTATTCCACAACACCTCATTCCGTATACCATGCTGTACATTCCCTATTCCACAATACCTCTTTCTTTATACCATGCTGTACATTCCTTATTCCAGAACTCCTCATTCCGTATACCATGCTGTACATTCCCTAATCCACAACTCCTCATTCCGTAGACCATGCTGTACATTCCCTATTCCACAAATACTCATTCTGTATACCATGCTGTACATTCTATATGTCACACCTCATTCCGTATACCATGCTGTACATTCCCTATTTCACAACTCCTCATTTCGTATACCATGCTGTACATTCTATATTCCACACCTCATTCCGTATACTATGCTGTACATTCCCTATTCCGCAACACCTCTTTCCGTAGACCATGCTGTACATTCCCTATTCCACAAAACCTCATTCCGTATACCATGCTGTACATTCCCTATTCCTCAACACCTCATTCCGTATACCATGCTGTACATTCCCTATTCCTCAACACCTCATTCTGTATACCATGCTGCACATTCCCTATTCTACAACACCTCATTCCGTATATCATGCTGTACATTCCCTATTCCACAACACCTCATTCTGTATACCATGCTGTACATTCCCTCTTCCTCAATACCTCATTCCGTATACCATGCTGTACATTCCCTATTCCTCAACACCTCAATCCGTATACTATACTGCACATTCCCTATTCCACAACGCGTCTTTCTGTATGCCATGTTGCACATTCCCTATTCCACAACACCTCATTCCGTATACCATGCTGCACAATCCCTATTCCACAACACCTCATTCCATATACCATGCTGTAATTTCCCTATTCCACAACACCTCATTCCGTTTACCACGCTGTACATTCCCTATTCCACAACTCCTCATTCCATATACCATGGTGTACATTCTATATTCCACAAAACCTCATTCCGTAACTTGCTGTACATTCCCTATTCCACAATACTTCATTCCGTATACCATGCTGTACATTCCCTATTCCACAACTCCTCATTCCGTATACCACGCTGTACATTCCCTATTCCACAACAGCTCATTCCAAATACCATGCTGTACTTTCCCTATTCCTCAATTCCTCATTCCGTATACCATGCTGCACATTCCCTATTCCACAATACTTCATTCCGTATACCATGCTGTACATTCCCTATTCCACAACACCTCATTCCGTATACCATGCTGTACATTCCCTATTCCACAACACCTCATTCTGTATACCACGCTGTACATTCCCTATTCCACAACTCCTCATTCCGTATACCACGCTGCACATTCCATATTCCACAACACCTCATTCCGTATAGCATGCTGTACATTCCCTATTCCACATCACCTCATTCTGTATACCATGCTGTACATTCCCTATTCCACAACACCTCATTTCGTATAACATGCTGTACATTCCCTATTCCACAATACCTCATTCCGTATACCATGCTGTACATTCCCTATTCCGCAATACCTCTTTCCGTATACCATGCTGCACATTCCCTATTCCACAACTCCTCAGTCCGTATACCATGCTGCACATTCCCTATTCCACAACTCTTCATTCCGTATACCACGCTCTACATTCCCTATTCCACAACTCCTCATTCTGTATACCATGCTGTACATTCCCTATTCCACAGCACCTCATTCCGTATACCATGCTGTACATTCCCTATTCCTCAGCATCTCATTCGATATACCATGCTGTACATTCTATATTCCACAACACCTCATTCTGTAACTTGCTGTACATTCCCTATTCCACAATACCTCATTCCGTATACCATGCTGTACATTCCCTATTTCACAACACCTCATTCCATATACCATGCTGTACATTCCCTATTCCTCAACTCCTCATTCCGTATACCATGCTGTACATTCCCTATTCCTCAACACCTCAATCCGTATACTATGCTGTACATTCCCTATTCCTTAACACCTCAATCCGTATACCATGCTGTACATTCCCTATTCCACAACAACACCTCATTTCGTATACTATACTGCACATTCCCTATTCGACAACGCCTCTTTCTGTATGCCATGTTGCACATTCCCTATTCCACAACACCTCATTCCATATACCATGCTGTACATTCCCTATTCCACAACACCTCATTCCGTATACCACGCTGTACATTCCCTATTCCACAACTCCTCATTCTGTATACCATGCTGCACATTCCCTATTCCACAGCACTTCATTCCGTATACCACGCTGTACATTCCCTATTCCACAACACCTCATTCCATATACCATGGTGTACATTCTATATTCCACAAAACCTCATTCCGTAACTTGCTGTACATTCCCTATTCCACAATACCTCATTCCGTATACCACGCTGTACATTCCCTATTCCACAACAGCTCATTCCATATACCATGCTGTACATTCCCAATTACACTTTCCTCATTCCGTATACCATGCTGCACATTCCCTATTCCACAACACCTCATTCTGTATACCACGCTGTACATTCCCTATTCCACAACTCCTCATTCCGTATACCTCGCTACACATTCCATATTCCACAACACCTCATTCCGTATAGCATGCTGTACATTCCCTATTCCACAACACCTCATTTCGTATAACATGCTGTACATTCCCTATTCCACAATACCTCATTCCGTATACCATGCTGTACATTCCCTATTCCGCAATACCTCTTTCCGTATACCATGCTGTACATTCCCTATTCCACAACTCCTCATTCTGTATACCATGCTGTACATTTCCTATTTCACAGCACCTCATTCCGTATACCATGCTGTACATTCCCTATTCCACAACATCTTATTCGATATACCATGCTGTACAATCTATATTCCACAACACCTCATTCTGTAACTTGCTGTACATTCCCTATTCCACAATACCTCATTCCGTATACCATGCTGTACATTCCCTATTCCACAACACCTCATTCCATATACCATGCTGTACATTCCCTATTCCTCAATTCCTCATTCCGTATACCATGCTGCACATTCCCAATTACACTATTCTCATTCCGTATACCATGCTGCACATTCCCTATTCCACAACACTTCATTCCGTATACCATGCTGTACATTCCCTATTCCACAACACCTCATTCCGTATACCACGCTGTACATTCCCAATTCCACAACTCCTCATTCTGTATACCATGCTGTACATTCCTTATTCCACAATACCTCATTCCGTATAGTATGCTGCACATTCCATATTCCACAATACCTCATTCCGTATTCCGTGCTGCACATTCCATATTCCTGAACACATCATTCTGTATACCATGCTGTACATTTTTCTATTCCAAAACTCCTCATTCCGTATACCATGCTGTACATTCCCTATTCCACAACACCTCATTCCGTATACCATGCTGTACATTCCCTATTCCACAACACCTCATTTCGTATACCATGCTGTACATTCCCTATTCCACAACTCCTCATTCTGTATACCATGCTGTACATTCCCTATTCCACAACACCTCATTCCGTATACCATGCTGTACATTCCCTATTCCACAACTCCTCATTCCGTATACCATGCTGTACATTCCCTATTCCACAATACCTCATTCTGTATACCATGCTGTACATTCCCTATTCCATAACTGCTCATTCCGTATACCATGCTGTACATTCCCTATTCCTCAATACCTCATTCCGTATACCATGCTGTACATTCCCTATTCCTCAACACCTAAATCCGTATACCATGCTGTACATTCCCTATTCCTCAACACCTCATTCTGTATACCATGCTGTACATTCCCTATTCCACAACGCCTCTTTCTGTATGCCATTTTGCACATTCCCTATTCCACAACACCTCATTCCATATACCATGCTGTACATTCCCTATTCCACAACACCTCATTCCGTATACCACGCTGTACATTCCCTATTCCACAACTCCTCATTCTGTATACCATGCTGCACATTCCCTATTCCACAGCACCTCATTCCGTATACCACGCTGTACATTCCCTATTCCACAATACCTCATTCCATATACCATGGTTTACATTCTATAATCCACAAAACCTCATTCCGTAACTTGCTGTACATTCCCTATTCCACAATACCTCATTCCGTATACCATGCTGTACATTCCCTATTCCACAATACCTCATTCCGTATACCATGCTGTACATTCTCTATTCCGCAATACCTCATTCTGTATACCATGCTGTACATTCCCTATTCCACAACTCCTCATTCTATATACCATGCTGTACATTTCCTATTTCACAGCACCTCATTCCGTATACCATGCTGTACATTCCCTATTCCACAACATCTTATTCGATATACCATGCTGTACAATCTATATTCCACAATACCTCATTCTGTAACTTGTTGTACATTCCCTATTCCACAATACCTCATTCCGTATACCATGCTGTACATTCCCTATTCCATAACACCTCATTCCATATACCATGCTGTACATTCCCTATTCCTCAATTCCTTATTCCGTATACCATGCTGCACATTCCCAATTACACTATTCTCATTCCGTATACCATGCTGCACATTCCCTATTCCACAACACCTCATTCCGTATACCACGCTGTACATTCCCTATTCCACAATACCTCATTCCATATACCATGGTTTACATTCTATAATCCACAAAACCTCATTCCGTAACTTGCTGTACATTCCCTATTCCACAATACCTCATTCCGTATACCATGCTGTACATTCCCTATTCCACAATACCTCATTCCGTATACCATGCTGTACATTCTCTATTCCGCAATACCTCATTCTGTATACCATGCTGTACATTCCCTATTCCACAACTCCTCATTCTATATACCATGCTGTACATTTCCTATTTCACAGCACCTCATTCCGTATACCATGCTGTACATTCCCTATTCCACAACATCTTATTCGATATACCATGCTGTACAATCTATATTCCACAATACCTCATTCTGTAACTTGTTGTACATTCCCTATTCCACAATACCTCATTCCGTATACCATGCTGTACATTCCCTATTCCATAACACCTCATTCCATATACCATGCTGTACATTCCTTATTCCGTATACCATGCTGCACATTCCCAATTACACTATTCTCATTCCGTATACCATGCTGCACATTCCCTATTCCACAACACCTCATTCCGTATACCATGCTGTACATTCCCTATTCCACAACACCTCATTCCGTATACCACGCTGTACATTCCCAATTCCACAACTCCTCATTCTGTATACCATGCTGCACGTTCCCTATTCCACAACACTTCATTTCGTATACCATGCTGTACATTCCCTATTCCACAATACCTCATTCCGTATAGTATGCTGCACATTCCATATTCCACAATACCTCATTCCGTATTCCGTGCTGCACATTTCATATTCCTGAACACATCATTCTGTATACCATGCTGTACATTTTTCTATTCCAAAACTCCTCATTCCGTATACCATGCTGTACATTCCCTATTCCACAACACCTCATTCCGTATACCATGCTGTACATTCCCTATTCCTCAAGACCTCATTCCGTATACCATGCTGTACATTCCCTAATCCACAACACCTCATTCTGTATACCATGCTGTACATTCCCTATTCCACAACACCTCATTCCGTATACCATGCTGTACATTCCCTATTCCACAACTCCTCATTCTGTATACCATGCTGTACATTCCCTATTCCACAACACCTCATTCCGTATACCATGCTGTACATTCCCTATTCCACAACTCCTCATTCCGTATACCATGGTTTACATTCTATATTCCACAAAACCTCATTCCGTAACTTGCTGTACATTCCCTATTCCACAATACCTCATTCCATATACCATGCTGTACATTCCCTATTCCACAACTCCTCATTCCGTATACCACGCTGTACATTCCCTATTCCACAACAGCTCATTCCATATACCATGCTGTACTTTCCCTATTCCTCAATTCCTCATTCTGTATACCATGCTGCACTTTCCCAATTACACTTACCTCATTCCGTATACCATGCTGCACATTCCCTATTCCACAATACTTTATTCCGTATACCATTCTGTACATTCCCTATTCCACAACACCTCATTCTGTATACCACGCTGTACATTCCCTATTCCACAACTCCTCATTCCGTATACCACGCTGCACATTCCATATTCCACAACACCTCATTCCGTATAGCATGCTGTACATTCCCTATTCCACAGGACCTCATTTTGTATACCATGCTGCACATTCCCTATTTCACAACACCTCATTTCGTATAACATGCTGTACATTCCCTATTCCACAATACCTCATTCCGTATACCATGCTGTACATTCCCTATTCCACAATACCTCTTTCCGTATACCATGCTGCACATTCCCTATTCCACAACTCCTCAGTCCGTATACCATGCTGCACATTCCCTATTCCACAACACCTCATTTCGTATAACATGCTGTACATTCCCTATTCCACAATACCTCATTCCGTATACCATGCTGTACATTCCCTATTCCACAACTCCTCAGTCCGTATACCATGCTGCACATTCCCTATTCCACAACTCCTCATTCCGTATACCACGCTGCACATTCCCTATTCCACAACTCCTCATTCTGTATACCATGCTGTACATTCCCTATTCCACAGCACCTCATTCCGTATACCATGCTGTACATTCCCTATTCCTCAGCATCTCATTCGATATACCATGCTGTACATTCTATATTTCACAACACCTCATTCTGTAACTTGCTGTACATTCCCTATTCCACAATACCTCATTCCGTATACCATGCTGTACATTCCCTATTTCACAACACCTCATTCCATATACCATGCTGTACATTCCCTATTCCTCAACTCCTCATTCTGTATACCATGCTGTACATTCCCTATTCCTCAACACCTCAATCTGTATACCATGCTGTACATTCCCTGTTCCTCAACATCTCAATCCGTATACCATGCTGTACATTCCCTATTCCACAACAACACCTCATTCCGTATACTATACTGCACATTCCCTATTCCACAACGCTTCTTTCTGTATGCCATGTTGCACATTACCTATTCCACAACACCTCATTCCATATACCATGCTGTATATTCCCTATTCCACAACACCTCATTCCGTATACCACACTGTACATTCCCTATTCCACAACTCCTCATTCTGTATACCATGCTGCACATTCCTTATTCCACAACACCTCATTCCGTATACCACGCTGTACATTCCCTATTCCACAATACCTCATTCCATATACCATGGTGTACATTCTATATTCCACAAAACCTCATTCCGTAACTTGCTGTACATTCCCTATTCCACAATACCTCATTCCGTATACCATGCTGTACATTCCCTATTCCACAACTCCTCATTTCGTATACCACGCTGTACATTCCCTATTCCACAACAGCTCATTCCATATACCATGCTGTACTTTCCCTATTCCTCAATTCCTCATTCCGTATACCATGCTGCACATTCCCAATTACACTTTCCTCATTCCGTATACCATGCTGCACATTCCCTATTCCACAACACCTCATTCCGTATACCATGCTGTACATTCCCTATTCCACAACACCTCATTCTGTATACCACGCTGTACATTCCCTATTCCACAACTCCTCATTCTGTATACCTCGCTGCACATTCCATATTCCACAACACCTCATTCCGTATAGCATGCTGTACATTCCCTATTCCACAACACCTCATTTCGTATAACATGCTGTACATTCCCTATTCCACAATACCTCATTCCGTATACCATGCTGTACATTCCCTATTCCGCAATACCTCTTTCCGTATACCATGCTGCACATTCCCTATTCCACAACTCCTCAGTCCGTATACCATGCTGCACATTCCCTATTCCACATCTCCTCATTCCGTATACCACACTGTACATTCCCTATTCCACAACACCTCATTCTGTATACCATGCTGTGCATTCCCTATTCCACAACTCCTCATTCTGTATACCATGCTGTACATTCCCTATTCCACAGCACCTCATTCCGTATACCATGCTGTACATTCCCTATTCCACGACATCTCATTCGATATACCATGCTGTACAATCTATATTCCACAACACCTCATTCTGTAACTTGCTGTACATTCCCTATTCCACAATACCTCATTCCATATACCATGCTGTACATTCCCTATTCCTCAATTCCTCATTCCGTATACCATGCTGTACATTCCCTATTCCACAACACCTCATTCCGTATACCACGCTGTACATTCCCAATTCCACAACTCCTCATTCTGTATACCATGCTGCACGTTCCCTATTCCACAACACTTCATTTCGTATACCATGCTGTACATTCCCTATTCCACAATACCTCATTCCGTATAGTATGCTGCACATTCCATATTCCACAATACCTCATTCCGTATTCCGTGCTGCACATTCCATATTCCTGAACACATCATTCTGTATACCATGCTGTACATTTTTCTATTCCAAAACTCCTCATTCCGTATACCATGCTGTACATTCCCTATTCCACAATACCTCATTCTGTATACCATGCTGTACATTCCCTATTCCAGAACTCCTCATTCCGTATACCATGCTGTACATTCCCTAATCCACAACTCCTCATTCCGTAGACCATGCTGTACATTCCCTATTCCACAAATACTCATTCCGTATACCATGCTGTACATTCTATATTCCACACCTCATTCCGTATACCATGCTGTACATTCCCTATTCCACAACACCTCATTCCGTAGACCATGCTGTACATTCCCTATTCCACAAAACCTCATTCCGTATGCCATGCTGTAAATTCCCTATTTCTCAACACCTCAATCCGTATACCATGCTGTACATTCCCTATTCCTCAACACCTCATTCTGTATACCATGCTGCACATTCCCTATTCCACAATACCTCATTCCGTATACCATGCTGTACATTCCCTATTCCACAACACCTCATTCTGTATACCATGCTGTACATTCCCTATTCCACAACTCCTCATTCTGTATACCATGCTGTACATTCCCTATTCCACAACTCCTCATTCCGTATACCATGCTGTACATTCCCTATTCCTCAATACCTCATTCCGTATACCATGCTGTACATTCCCTATTCCTCAACACCTCAATCCGTATACCATGCTGTACATTCCCTATTCCACAACAACACCCCATTCCGTATACTATACTGCACATTCCCTATTCCACAACGCCTCTTTCTGTATGCCATGTTGCACATTCCCTATTCCACAACACCTCATTCCATATACCATGCTGTACATTCCCTATTCCACAACACCTCATTCCGTATACCACGCTGTACATTTCCTATTCCACAACTCCTCATTCTGTATACCATGCTGCACATTCCCTATTCCACAGCACCTCATTCCGTATACCACGCTGTACATTCCCTATTCCACAATACCTCATTCCATATACCATGGTGTACATTCTATATTCCACAAAACCTCATTCCGTAACTTGCTGTACATTCCCTATTCCACAATACCTCATTCCGTATACCATGCTGTACATTCCCTATTCCACAACTCCTCATTCCATATACCATGCTGTACTTTCCCTATTCCTCAATTCCTCATTCCGTATACCATGCTGCACATTCCCAATTACACTTACCTCATTCCGTGTACCATGCTGCACATTGCCTATTCCACAATACTTTATTCCGTATACCATGCTGTACATTCCCTATTCCACAACACCTCATTCCGTATACCATGCTGTACATTCCCTATTCCACAACACCTCATTCTGTATACCACGCTGTACATTCCCTATTCCACAACTCCTCATTCCGTATACCACGCTGCACATTCCATATTCCACAACACCTCATTCCGTATAGCATGCTGTACATTCCCTATTCCACAGCACCTCATTCTGTATACCATGCTGCACATTCCCTATTCCACAAGACCTCATTTCGTATAACATGCTGTACATTCCCTATTCCACAATACTTCATTCCGTATACCATGCTGTACATTCCCTATTCCACAATACCTCTTTCCGTATACCATGCTGCACATTCCCTATTCCATAACTCCTCAGTCCGTATACCATGCTGCACATTCCCTATTCCACAACTCCTCATTCCGTATACCACGCTGCACATTCCCTATTCCACAACTCCTCATTCTGTATACCATGCTGTACATTCCCTATTCCACAACTCCTCATTCAGTATACCATGCTGCACATTCCCTATTACACAACTTCCTATTCTGTATACCATGCTGTACATTCCCTATTCCTGAACACCTCATTCTGTATACCATGCTGCACAATCCCTATTCCACAACACCTCATTCCGTATACCATGCTGTACATTCCCTATTCCTGAACACCTCATTCCGTATACCATGCTGTACATTCCATATTCCACAGCACCTCATTCCGTAAACCATGCTGTACATTCCCTATTCCACAACACCTCATTCCGTATACCATGCTGTACATTCCATATTCCACAACTCCTCATTCAGTATACCATGCTGCACATTCCCTATTACACAACTTCTTATTCTGTATACCATGCTGTACATTCCCTATTCCTGAACACCTCATTCTGTATACCATGCTGTACATTCCATATTCCACAGCACCTCATTCTGTAAACCATGCTGTACATTCCCTATTCCACAACACCTCATTCCGTATACCATGCTGTACATTCCATATTCCACAACACCTCATTCCGTATACCATGTTGTACATTCCATATTCCACAACACCTCATTCCGTATACCACGCTGCACATTCCCTATTCCTGAACACATCATTCCGTATACCATGCTGTACATTCCCTATTCCACAACTCCTCATTCCGTACCATACTCATTCCATATACTATACTGTATTTCAGCATTCTGTATATTTCTAGTAACATTTAGTATCAGGTTCTTGTTCCGCCCCGACCAATCAGAATCATCATTTATTTCCGATGATTTGTATTTGTCATCACTTATCTCAGACGATTGTCGGGAGAAGAAAACAAAGAAGGATAATTATTTTCAGGCTGACCCCCGCACAGCTTCCCTCTGATTCAGGAGCGCGGCTCTTTAATAAACAAATCAGACTGTAAACTGCAAATAAGTCTCCCTGGCTCCCCGACACGTTCTTCTCCCCGATGAAGTCCGCCAGAGGTCCCCGTGTTACGCTGCTAATGAATGGCGTCTTCGTCTTCGTACTGCGAACGCTGCAAAACGCTAAATGGTGTGCCAGATGCTGACATTTTACATTGCCTAAATAATAAATGAGGTTATATAGTCACAGAATATTCCCGGTCTTGTGCGACACTTTCCGGAAACCATAACCCCGAAGAAGCTCACATTAAAGTCGCTCTTTAGAATAAATACATGCAGCAGATGCAAAGCCAGTCGCTAAGAGATCAGAGAAGTTTCATTGTGTCGCTGTAAAAGTCGTTCTTTATGTTTCTAAATCTGCAGCTTTCATTATAATAATCCCTGGTGATCCCGCCATGAGGATCCTACTTGTGGCACTTCCTGTTATGGGGTGACAACATTCTGCTCCTGTTTCCTAATTGTCAGTAAAAAAAAAAAAATCCTGGTGATCCTGCCATGAAGGACTTGTACTGGCACTTCCTGTTATAAAGCAACAGCACTCTGCTCCTGATTCCTAGTTGTCAGTAAAATAATCACCGGTATCCTGCCATGACATTACTTGTTTAGGCACTTCCTGTTATTGGGTAACAACTCTCTGCTCCTGTTGCCTTATTATCAGTAAAATAATTTCTGGTGATCCTGCCACAAAGGTCCTTGTTCAGACACGTTTTGTTAGGAGGGGGACAACTGTCTCCCAAATTTGTTACTGGGTTGTCACCTTGTGTTGTTCGCTGTTCATCCAGAGCAAGGGTCTCCAAACTTTCTAAACAAAGGGCCAGCTTACTGTCCTTCAAACTTTAGGGGGGGGGGGGCAGTGGGAGTAGAAAATGTACTAGCATTAATGGAATTAAACAATGCCCCATCATTGGTATCAATGGGAGAAATAGTGCCCCATCATTGGTATCAGTAGGAGGAATAGTGCCCCATTATTGGTATCAGTAGGAGGAATAGTGCCCCATTATTGGTATCAGTAGGAGGAATAGTGCCCCATGATTGGTGTCAGTGGGAGGAATAGTGCCCCATCATTGATGTCAGTGGGAGGAATAGTGCCCCATCATTGGTGTCAGTGGGAGGAATAGTGCCCCATCATTGGTGTCAATGGGAGAAATAGAGCCCCATCATTGGTGTCAGTGGGAGGAATACTGCCCTATTAATGGTATCAGTGGGAGGAATAGTGCCCCATCATTGGTGTCAGTGGGAGGAATAGTGCCCTATTATTGGTATTAGTGGGAGGAATATTGCCCCATCATTGGTGTCAGTGGGAGGAATCCTGCCCTATTAATGGTATCAGTGGGAGGAATAGTGTCCCATCATTGGTGTCAGTGGGAGGAATAGTGCCCCATCATTGGTGTCAGTGGGAGGAATAGTGCCCCATGATTGGTGTCAGTGGGAGGAATAGTGCCCCATCATTGGTGTCAGTGGGAGGAATAGTGTCCCATCATTGGTGTCAGTGGGAGGAATAGTGCCCCATCATTGGTGTCAGTGGGAGGAATAGTGCCCCATCATTGGTGTCAGTGGGAGGAATAGTGCCCCATGATTGGTGTTAGTGGGAGGAATAGTGCCCCATCATTGGTGTCAGTGGCAGGATTAGTGCCCCATCATTGGTGTCAGTGGCAGGAATAGTGCCCCATCATTGGTGTCAGTGAGAGGAATAGTGCCCTATGATTGGTGTCAGTGGGAGGAATGGTGCCCCATCATTGGTATCAGTGGGAAGAATAGTGCCCCATTATTGGTATCAGTGGGAAGAATAGTGCCCCATCATTGGTATCAGTGGGAAGAATAGTGCCCTATCATTGGTATCAGTGGGAAGAATAGTGCCCCATCATTGGTATCAGTGGGAGGAATAGTGCCCCATCGTGGGGGTCAGTGGCAGAAACTTTGCCCCACTGTTGCTGACAGTGGGGGAAATAATGCCAGATAAAGGCAAGCAAAGGGCCACATCTGGCCCTGGGGCCGCACTTTGGAGATCACTGGTGCAGAGGAATGATGTGGAGCCATCCACTGCAATGACTTCTTCTATCTCATGTATGGTAGATGGGTACAGATTGTATTATGATATTCTATCTTGCAGTGAATCTAAAGACAACCTTTTATTTGTATTTTGGACGGAGCGGGGAGGAGTTCATGTCTCTGGTTAGGAGATTTATTACTCTATTTATCCCGGTGACCACACCCATCAGGACTGACAGCTGATTGTTGGGTTGTCACCAGGAATTCTGGGAGTGTCAGATGAGTGCCGTGTCCCCCACTGCTTGATGTGGCCCCTTCCTCTGACCCCTACCTCACGCCAGGACTCAGCAGAGACACAATGATCGGAGGATGGGGGCACAGCGGGGGACACAGGAATCTGACACTTCTGGAAGTGTCAGATGACAGGATGATGGGGGCCCTTCAATGGAGGAATGTGTCACCGGAGAGGGAAGTACAATACCTCTTCTATTACCGTCCCTTTACTCAGAGGTACAGGGGAAATAAACACAGACTGATGTAGAGGATTGGAGGAGATAGGAGTAAGGAACAGACGCACAGAATTTCATTTTTACTATATGAGAAAAATGTGTCTATTTCTCTTTTTCTCTAGAATAAGAAGTGCCCCCCATCCCCCCCCCCTCCCAGAGGACCCTGCAGCTATCACAGGATGGAGAGCGGACTGGAAGAACAGTATATCTGCAATACACGCCATCCGCCAACACACAGTGCGGTATGTAACCATTCCTACATTGTGCACTGCTATATAATAATGGGGCATTGTAGCCAGGAGGAAATATTTATCTATCTGTTCAAGTGTTTTTATTTAAAGAAAACCCCACAAAATGAGTTGGCTGCAGTACTTTCTTTATCCGGAGCTGTCTCCATGCAGTACTTCTTTTCAGCCACAAGATGTCCTCAGTCTGCAGCTAGCTTCACTCAGCTCAGCAGGACATCATTCTCCCACACCCGACCACAGTGCCCCCCTGAGGACAGTACATAAAGCACCGCTGGGGTAATAAAGATTGCCTTTCCTGCGGTGTCACCCGCTCCCCTGATTGGTGGCCCAGATTCCCGGTTCAAGGGGGACGCTGCGGCTTGCTGAGACACCCCCCCCCTATAGAATGCTTCCTCCACACAGACACGCTTTCTCTCTATCTCTCTCTTTCTCTCTCTTGTTCTCTCACTCTCAATCCCTGTTTTTTGCTCTTTTTTTATTCTTTCTCTATCTTTTGCTCTCTCTTCTTCATCTTCCCCTTTTTCATTCTTTCCCTTTCATTCTTTCTCTACACTTCTCATTCTTTTTATATCTCTCTCTTTTATCTTTTCTCTATCTCTCACGTCCATTATTTCTCTCTCCCTCTCTTTCATTCTTTAGCTCTCTCTTTCTTCCATCCTTTCTCTCTCCCTCTCTCTTTATCTCTCTCTCTTTCTTCGTTTTTTTCTCTATCTTACTCTCTTTCATTCTTTCTATCCCTCTCTCTCTCTCTCTCTCTCTTTCATTCTTTCTTGTTTTTTTCTCTATCTTACTTTTTTCATTCTTTCTATCCCTCTCTCTCTCTCTTTCTTTATCTCTCCCTCTCTTTCATTATTTCTCTATATCTTGCTCTTCCTTTTTTATTCTCTCTCTGCCTCTCTTTTTTTTAATTACGATTTTTTCTTTTGCTCTCTCTTTAATTCTTTCTCTATTTCATTATTTTTCTATCAATCTCTTGCGCTCTCTCTCTCTTTCATTCTTTCTATCCCCCTCTCTCTCTTTCATTCTTTCTATCCCTCTCTTTCATTCTTTATACCCCCCTCTCTCTCTCTTTCATTCTTTCTATCTATCTCCCCTCTCTTTCATTCTTTCTATCCCCCTCTCTCTCTTTCATTCTTTCTATCCCTCTCTCTCTTTCATTCTATCCCCCTCTCTCTCTTTCATTCTTTCTATCCCCCTCTCTCTCTTTCATTCTTTCTCTATATCTTGCTCTCTCTCTCTCTCTTTTATTCTCTCTCTGTCTCTCTCTTTTTTTATTACTATTTCTTCTTCTTCTCTCTAAATCTTTCTCTATTTCATTCTTTTTCTATCGATCTCTTGGTCTCTCTCTTTCATTCTTTCTCCATTTTTCTTTTATTCTTTATCTCTTGCTGTCTCTCTTTCATTCATTCTTTCTTCCTCCCTCCCTCTCTCTCTCTCTCTCTCTCCTCATTTTATCCCACTCTCATGTAGTTACACCTTTACCAAGTAGACACAAGGTGGACACCATCATCTACTACCCGGCTCCCCGTGTTTATCCCATATGAACAGATGCGGATTCCTGGTGATCTCATAGCCCAGACAGAGCCGGTCGGTCCCCAGCCTTGTATAACCCTAGCTCACCTCCAGGGGGCGTGTGTAATATTCAGCAGTATGAAGAGTCTGCTGTGCTCTGTGATGTCTCGGTGTAGTTTTCCTCTTCCAATGACATGTGACATTGTAATGTTTATGAATGGACTGTGAAGAACCTCCAGTGACGCAGAGCACACTATAAGAAAATCGGGCGAGAATTTTCATCCAAAGAACTTCCGTACGATTTTCATATAGTGTGAACACAACTTTCTGCAGCCGATTCCGGCCTTCTGAATGAAAATTTCTGAAGGGACAAGCTCACATATTTTTCTTGTACGGGAACAGAAGAAACGGTTTTCGCCTAATGTGGACTGTTTTTGTACGATTTTCGTACGAGAAAAATCAGAAAACGAAAGACTGCGCATGTTCAGAATATAAACAACAACAAAAAAAAGCCTTTTGTTGCACGAGAATTTATATACCAATTTTCTTTCATCGGTTCTGATTTGCTGTTGAAACGACAAAGAAAAATGGATGATCGTTCGCCCGTTTTTTCTTATAGTGCGTATCCCACATAAGACTGCCACTTCCAGTTACATTGCCTTACACAATCCAAACAGAGATGAACGTGGGAATCCTGCTAAGGTTCCTGACGAAGTTCTGGTGGGCGGAACGAAACATGTAGACCTGTAGAAACATGTAGACGTATACGCATGGACGATCCCCTGTAGATGTCCCCCAACCACCGTTTACTACTCCAGGAGAATTGACACCTACCACACCGGACTAACCCGCAGTACACCAGACTGTCCATGTGATTGGAGATTGGAGCCACTATCACCCAAACCAGCCCACTCAACTAGGTATAGAGATCTAGGTTGCCGTGAGTGAACTACGGATGACTTGCATGAGTCGGGAAGCGGCCAGTGAGCTCCAGACCAACATATATGGATGACGGCATTGACAGAGGGCTGCGAGTACTTTTGACACCGCTATATCTGACTTTGTACATTCAGCCGCATAACAAACAGGTGGAGAGTTACCTAATTGATTCGGGACAATCCCTGGGCATGCAAACTGTGGTATACATCATGTGGTAGTCTCTTCTAGTACATTTATCAGCCTATACACCAGTATCTATCGCAGTGGTTCTCAACCTTCCACTGCCGTGACCCCTTGATAAAATTTCCCAAGTTGTGGGGACCCCTAACAGTAAAATTATTTTCGTAGCGTGGGTTGTCAGCACCCAAGCCAAGCCAAGTAATTTGCGCCCCTAACCCACGGACATTTAGCGCTCCCTGAGTCCTTTTAATAACAAATATAATCACGAGTAGTGTGTCACTCTCTGTGTCCCTGTGTTTCCAACTTTGTGGTGTCTCGTAGCAGTGACACCTATGCCGAAATCAGGAGCTAGGGTCCCCTCCAGCCCCTCCCACTTCACATTCCTCACCAGTCAGCTGACCTCTAGTCTTTGCCCCCCCCCCCAGCCATGCCGTGAACTGAATGGGCGCCTGCGAAGAGGCTGAGTGGGTGGCTGCGGGCTCCAGGGATAGCCCTGCTGGGTGGCCGCAAAAAGGCTGGGAGATTGGTGCAGGCTTCGGGAACAGCCCAGGATTCGGTGACCCCTGGAAAATAATCATTCGGCCCCCGAGGGGGTCCAGACCCCCAGGTTGAGAACCACTGATCTATCGTATGCCATCTCATATAGTACTACTGCTTATTTCTGCTTGTTGCTGGTTACATCTCTACATGTGTAGCACCCTGGAGTTTAGGCAGGGTTGCTTCTCACAAATTTACTTGCCAGGAATAATTATCCTGGTTGATTGCTAGAGATCTATTGATTTCTCCCTAAGTTTGGCCTTGTTGCACTTTTCTCTTCTACCACTAGGTGGCCGGGTACTTTAATGGTACTAGATATTAGACATGTGCATTGCCGAAAAATTGTTTTTTTTTGTTTTCGTTTCATTAGTTTTTTTTTTGCTTTTTTCGGAAATTCGAAAAACTCGTTTTTTTCGTTTTCATTTTTTTGCTTTTTTCGGAAATTCGGGAAATTCGAAAAATTTGTTTTTTTCGATTTCGTTTTATTCATTTTTTTTGCTTTTTTTCGTAAATTCGAAAAATTCAGAATTCCGAATTTCCGGAAAAAACTAAAAAACTAATAAAACGAAAACTAAAAAAACACATTATTCGAATTTCCCTAATTTCCCAAAAAAAGCAAAAAAACGAAAAAAAAGAATTTTCGAATTTCCGACTTTCCGAACTTTGGAAATTCGGAAGTTCTAAAAATTCGGAATTCCCATTTTCGATTTTCGAATTTTGCAATTTCGAATTTTTCAAATCTCGAATTTTCGAATTTCTGAATTTCCGATATTCGGAAATTCCGAATTTCGGAAATTCGGAAATTCGAAAATCCGAATTTCGAAAATCCAAATTTCCGAATTTCGGAAATTCGGAAATTCGAAATTTCGGAAATTCGGAAATTCGAAATTTCGGAAATTCGGAAATTCGAAATTTCGGAAATTCGAAAATTCGAAATTTCGCTAATTCAGAAATTTCAGAAATAACGAATTTCTCAATTTTTTTAAAAAACAAATTAGAAACTAAATTAATTGCACATGTCTACTAGATATGAGAAGGGCAACCCAAGGTCAGGTTATGGGTACATGGGGTATCTCAGCCAATGGGCAGAGGTTTTCCTAAATCCCTTGGCCTGCTGGGGTGGAGTCAGGTGAATTTGGGTGAAGTCAGGTGAATGGTGTTCTGTGCCACCTGGACTGGGTGGACGTGTGTTGTATTGCCCGGGCTACTAGGCCAGAGATGGGGCCTATTCCAGGCACATCTGGCTGCTAGGCTGTCTGAGGGCCTATCCAGAAGCAAGAGAGCAGCGCAGGGGTGGGGTTGCGGCTTGCAGTCCAACCAGAAATGACGGTTCTGCTGACCTTGTTACCAGGGACCACCATGAGTAACTGAAGCAAGTACTGGAGCACAATTCTCACCAACCGGGGATGGTGAAGAATTGGGAAACGTCAGTGGGAATCAAGCCAGGGACCCAGCCAGCAGAGGTGACTCTTGCAGACAGTGTTAATTTTGGCATAAAATTTTGATTTAGTTTTAAGCGCTGTACACACGGCCGAGAATCCCATCAGGAAAAAAACGTTGGTTTTCTTGACGAGATTCTTGGCAAGCTTTTCTTGCAAAGCCGTGCATACAGATAGCCATTCAAAAGAACCGCCGTTCTTTTGAATCACAAGAACGCAGTGATGTCATCGACTACGACGAGCATGCACTCGTCACATTCGATGCCGTTGCCGCTATCTTGCTTCACCCTACACTACCTTGTAAGCTACCGCGCATGCGTCGAAGTCTCATCGAGCATGCGCAGGCTTACCGGAGGACAGGTAAGCTTGTAGCTTCGTACACACACACGGTTTTCCCGACGAGAATCCCGACGAGAAAAACGGGAATCCTGATGAGAAAATAGAGAGCAGGTTTTCTATTTTTCTCGTCGAGATTCCCGGCAGTTTACTCGACGAGAAACCATACACACAAATATTTTTCTCGGCAAAAAGCTCTGCCAGTAGTTTTCTTGCTGGTTCTTGCCGAGAAAATCGGTCGTGTGTACGAGGCTTTATTCTTATGCTCCGTACACACGACCAGTTTTCCCGTCGGAAAAAAAACCCATGGTTTTCCCGATGGGATTCCTCTCAAGCCTGCCTTGCATACACACAGTCACACAAAAGTCCGGTGAACTTTTGACTGCCAAGAACGCGGTGACGTAAATGACTACGACGAGCTGACAAAATGAAGTTTTATGCTTCCGAGCATGCGCCAAATTGTTTCCGAGCATGCGTGTTTTTTTCTTTTGCTCTCTTTCTTTTTTCGGCAGTTTTCCTGTGGGGAAAAGTCCGATGGAGCATACACACGGCTGGGATTCCCGTCCAAAAGCTCTCGTCTGAGTTTTTCTGACGGGAAAACCGGTCGTGTGTACGCGCCATTCGTCTTAGGACTAAAATGGCATTTTAGTTTTAGTCCCATTTTAGTCTTCTGCAATTGTTTTAGTTTTATGCCGCGTACACACGACCGTTATTCATGTCATGGAAAAAAACTATGTTTTTCTCAACGTGATTTTTCGTGATTCCTCTCAAGCCTGCCTTGCATACACACGTTTGTGAAAAAAAACGCTTGAGCAAAGCGCGGTGACGTCCAACAAGTACGACGGCACTATAAAGGGGAAAAAAAACGGGCATGCTCAGAATCAAGTATGAGACGGGAGCGCTTGTTCTGGTAAAACTAGCGTTCGTAATGGAGATCGCACATTCGTCACGCTGTAACGGACTGAAGAGCACGAAGACTGAAAAGCGCGAATCGTTTCTCACCAAACTTTATTAACATGAGATCAGCAAAAGTGTCCCAAAGGGTGGCGCCATCCGAATGGAACTTCTGCTTTATAGTGCCGTCGTACGTGTTGTACGTCACCGCGCTTTGCTCAAGCGTTTTTCATGATGAGAAAAATGCCATTTTTAAAAATGGTCGTGAAAAACGGTCATGTGTATGCTCCAGAGCATTTTTCTCGACGAGAAAAATAGCCGGTAAAAATTTTGAACCTGCTCTATTTTTTCTCGTTGTTTTTCACGTTGTTCTTTTTAACGTCGTGAAAAACGGCCGTGTGTAGGCTTTTACGAGGGGGAAAAAAATGTGCATGCTCAGAAGCAAGTGATGAGACAGGAGCGCTCGGTCTGATAAAACTAGCGTTCATAATGGAGATCGCACATTCGTCACGCTGTAACGGACTGAAAAGCACGAATCGTCTCTCACCAAACTTTATTAACACGAGGATCAGCAAAAGCAACCCAAAGGGTGGCGCCATTCGAATGGAACTTCCCCTTTATAGTGCCGTCGTACGTGTTGGACGTCACCGCGCTTTGCTCGAGCATTTTTTTTCACGATAGTGTGTAGGCAAGGCCGGCTTGAGAAGAATCACGTCGAGAAAAACCTTGTTTTTTTTTCAATGACCTGAAAAAACGGTCGTGTGTACGCGGCATTAGTCTTTTGACTAAAATGACATTTTAGTTTTAGTCGTATTTTAGTCATCTCAGTTGTTTTAGTTTTAGTCGACTAAAATAGTATTTATTTAGTCAACTAAAATGTTTTAGTCGACAAAATTAACGCAGCCTTGTGTGTCAAGCCAGGGGCCGAGCAGACCAGTGGGGTGAAGCTTGAGGAGTATCTTGAGTGCCAAGCTAGGGACCCAACAGAGAAGCGGGGGTGACGCTTGAGGAAGATACTACAGTGAAGATTGGAGGAGCTCAAGGGATTCAGTAGCAGTGAATGAGCGGGTCTAGTGAGAGAGACTGGGAGCTCAGTGGGCTGAAGAACTACAAGAAGTAATTGTAGTGGAAGTGAAGGAACTGTTATACTTTGTGTTAGGAACTGTTAAAGACGTTGCCATAGGAGACGGCATTCCTACACATGCAGATGTGGCGTCTTGCTGGATGCCTTTCCCTGCATGGCTCTCCTCCTATTGAAGTCTCGGAGTCTGCTAATTAATCTTGCAACTACCTAAGGGTGTCCTGGCCCTAACCCTCTCTCTCCCCAAAAAAAAGGTTTGTTAAGAGAAATAAACTTTCTTTTGCATTCAAGAAGTGTCTGGCGCCCAATAACTTTAACAACTCTGCACCCACCATGCCTCACAACCCACTACATAGAGAAGGATGTCAGCTGTCCCTGTCCCTGGAGGTCCTTATTAGATCAAAGGAGGCCTGGGACCTCGCTACACATGTATGGACAGTCCAACTTCCAACACCTGCCTGCTAGTGAGCTCTTTTTCATCTTAAGCCTCGTACACACGACCGAGAATCTCGTCGTAAAAAAAACTGTCGTTTTTCTCGACGGGTTTCTAGTCAAGCTTTCCTTGCATACACACTGTCAATTCCAAATCTCGTAGTTGTAAAGCGCGGTGACGTACAACACGTACAACGGCAGTATAAAGGGGAAGTTCCATTCCAATGGCTCCACCCCTTGGGCTGCTTTTGCTGATCTCGTGTTGCCGCGTGTTAGTAAAAGATTGGGGAGAGACGATTAGCGCTTTTCAGTCTTCGTGCTTTTCAGTCCGTTACAGCGTGATGAATGTGCTATCTCCATTAGGAACGCTAGTTTTACCAGAAGGAGCACTCGGAAAAGCGTACACACGACCGGTTTTCTCGTCGGGAAACAGGCCGACGAGAATCCCGACGAGAAAAACGAGAATCCTGATGAGAAAATAGAGAGCAGGTTCTCTATTTTTCCTCGTCGAGATTCCCGGCAGTTTTCTTGACGAGAAAGCATACACGACACGACCGGTTTTCTTGGCAAGAAAGCTCTCCCAACAGTTTTCTTGTCGTTTCTTGGTGAGAAAACCGGTCGTGTGTACGAGGTCTTATGCTCCAGGATGGACTAGTAGCATCTTCTACACCCATTTGCAGCCATATTCCACATCACGTTGGCTTACTGTATGTCTTCAGGGATATACATTAAGGATGCACCTCTGCTCCTATCCTTTGACTCACGAATTGCCCTATGACATATTGCTGCTGGCCAATAGAGGGTGGGTCCTTTGTGTGGTGGGTTCTGCGGTACTGTGGTGAGGTGCCCCATTCGTCCATTGTGGCTTTAAGGTGGGACACCACTCACCGTGGGGCTAGACCGGTCTCCGTTGAGGTGGCTAATAGGGCCTCTTTTCTGTAGGGGGTCTGCTTTGGGGAGGGTAGGTTCAGCTCCCTTTGTGGGGTTGTATCCTCCACCCCATTCCTCTGCATTTGGTGTTGGGTGGGTTCACTTGGGGTTGGTTTTGGGGAGGGTGGTTTAGGGGAGGGTTCATGCTGGGTGGGGAAGTGGAGCATGTGCTTTTTTAAGTGGGCTAGCCTGGCGTTTTCCCGCTGACAACCCTTTTGTTTATGATTCAATAAATTTTGTGTAGGTTACTCTGATTGGGAGTGTTTAGCCCAATTGGGCTCGCTGCTCCCTTGCCACCTCCACCGGCTGGAGAGCCATGGGAGACCACCGTGGAGACCCCTCTGCTCCCAACATGGCAGCCCGGAAAGCCCACTTGTACAGATCTCTGGGCCCATCACTGGTGGTCAGATGCTCTACATGCCGGTCAGATTTCCTGATCTGCATGCTTGTTCCATGACTCACAAATGATTGAGGCTATTAAATCAACACGATAGCCAGGCGGGCAGCATTTTCAGCAGCCTTCATATTCTCTTATTATATGTTTCTGTAAATCTGGCCTCCACCCTTCTTTTCAGTTTAGCACACTTGTACCGGCTCCTGTCCTGGACTGGAATGGCTTACTCTAATTTCACCGCACACTGTGAGCTGGGAACCCCCGGAGCGAAGCTTACTCTGATTTCACCGCACACTGTGAGCTGGGAACCCCCGGAGCCCTGCTTACTCTGATTTCACCGCACACTGTGAGCTGGGAACCCCCGGAGCACTGCTTCCTCTGATTTCACCGCACACTGTGAGCTGGGAACCCCCGGAGCGAAGCTTACTCTGATTTCACCGCACACTGTGAGCTGGGAACCCCCGGAGCACTGCTTACTCTGATTTCAGCGCACACTGTGAGCTGGGAACCCCCGGAGCACTGCTTACTCTGATTTCACCGCACACTGTGAGCTGGGAACCCCCGGAGCACTGCTTACTCTGATTTCACCGCACACTGTGAGCTGGGAACCCCCGGAGCGCTTCTTACTCTGATTTCACCGCACACTGTGAGCTGGGAACCCCCGGAGTGCTACTTACTCTGATTTCACCGCACACTGTGAGCTGGGAACCCCCAGAGCACTGCTTACTCTGATTTCACCGCACCCTGTGAGCTGGGAACCCCTGGAGTGCTGCTTAATCTGATTTCACCGCACACTGTGAGCTGGGAACCCCCAGAGCGCTGCTTACTCTGATTTCACCGCACACTGTGAGCTGGGAACCCCCGGAGCTCTGCTTACTCTGATTTCACCGCACCCTGTAAGCTGGGAACCCCCGGAGCACTGCTTACTCTGATTTCAGCGCACACTGTGAGCTGGGAACCCCCAGAGCACTGCTTACTCTGATTTCAGCGCACACTGTGAGCTGGGAACCCCTGGAGCACTGCTTACTCTGATTTCACCGCACCCTGTAAGCTGGGAACCCCCGGAGCACTGCTTACTCTGATTTCACCGCACACTGTGAGCTGGGAACCCCCGGAGCACTGCTTACTCTGATTTCACCGCACACTGTGAGCTGGGAACACCCGGAGCACTGCTAACTCTGATTTCACCGCACACTGTGAGCTGGGAACCCCCGGAGCACTGGATTTGCTCTTCCTCGGACTTGGGGCCAATGTAAGGAGAAGGACTCTGGAGATTCCACAAGAAAGGAGCTCCAGATGAAAGGCGAGGTAGAGAATTCAGGTGCTCAGCAGGGAGGGCACTTTGAATGCATGGAGTTTGTGTCTTCCAGGGGTTTGACTTTCAGGACACGTAGCTCTGCTCCTGATTTGTGAAGTCTTATCTGAAGCGGGTACATTAATAACACTCAGTAAATGAGCCTCTGCAGACTAATGACTGTGCCGGTGTAACGAGGTACATTAGAGAAGTCTATTAGACTGATCCTGTTCTTCGGTCCAGCCCGGCAGATAATTAATGATCCAGCAGAGACTACCGCTCAAGGTAATAAAAGTTGGTCCAGTTGCTTCTGATTTCTCCTGAGGTAAGTTCTCACGCTGAGGTATCACCGTGGGACAGAGGGGGAGCTCTGAACTGAAATCTGGGGGAGAGCTTTGTGCTTAGGGGGATGGAGAACTTGGATGTACACAACCCTCAGCCCTGCCTCCATACAAAGTTTACCCCTCAACCCCGCGTTTCATATGTAGCGCACCCCTCAACCCCGCATTCCACACGTAATGCACTCCTCAACCCCGCATTCCATACGTAGCGCACCCCTTAACCCCACATTCCATACGTAGTGCACCCCTCAACCCCGCATTCCATACGTAGCGCACCCCTCAACCCCGCATTCCATACGTAGCGCACCCCTCAACCCCGCATTCCATACGTAGCGCACCCCTCAACCCCGCATTCCATACGTAGCGCACCCCTCAACCCCGCATTCCATACGTAGTGCACCCCTCAACCCCGCATTCCATACGTAGTGCACCCCTCAACCCCGCATTCCATACGTAGTGCACCCCTCAACCCCGCATTCCATACGTAGTGCACCCCTCAACCCCGCATTCCATACGTAGCGCACCCCTTAACCCCGCATTCCATACGTAGTGCACCCCTCAACCCCGCATTCCATACGTAGCGCACCCCTCAACCCCACATTCCATATGTAGCGCACCCCTTAACCCCGCATTCCATACGCAGCGCACTCCTCAACCCTGCATTCTATACGTAGCGCACCCCTCTACCCTGCATTCCATACGCAGCGCACTCCTCAACCCTGCATTCTATACGTAGCGCACCCCTCAACCCTGCATTCCATACGCAGCGCACTCCTCAACCCTGCATTCCATACGTAGCGCACCCCTCAAACCCGTATTCCATACGTAGTGCACCCCTCAAACCCACATTCCATACGTAGCGCACCCCTCAACCCTGCATTCCATATGTAGCGCACCCCTTAACCCCGCATTCCATATGCAGCGCACTCCTCAACCCTGCATTCCATACGTAGCGCACCCCTCAAACCCGCATTCCATACGTAGCGCACCCCTCAAACCCACATTCCATACGTAGCGCACCCCTCAACCCTGCATTCCATACGTAGCGCACCCCTCAACCCTGCATTCCATACGTAGTGCACCCCTCAAACCTGCATTCCATACGTAGTGCACCCCTCAACCCTGCATTCCATACGTAGTGCACCCCTCAAACCTGCATTCCATACGTAGTGCACCCCTCAAACCTGCATTCCATACGTAGTGCACCCCTCAAACCTGCATTCCATACGTAGTGCACCCCTCTACCCCCTCATTCCATACGTAGCGCACCCCTCTACCCCGCATTCCATATGTAGCGCACCCCTCTACCCCGCATTCCATACATAGCGCACCCCTCTACTCCTCTACCCTGCATTCCATACGTAGCGCACTCCTCAACCCTACATGCTATACAAAGTTTACCCCTAAACTGTGCCCTCTGTACGTAGCTCAACCCAGCACTCTGTATGTAGCTCACTCCTCAACCATGCAGTCTGTATATGGTGCACTCCTGAAATCCTGGTTTATAACAATGCCTCACTGTTAGTGCAGTTTAGCCACACACAATTTGATGGAGGGGTAATGATGTGCAGTAACCTCTAGCAACCAATCAGTGAACAGAAATAATCTGCTATAATCTCTCTAGCAACCAGTCAGTGAGCAATAATGATGCACAGTTACTATGGAAAGGTTCCCCAATGGGGCTTTTAGGCAGCAATGTCAAAAGAGTAGGATACTTATTACTATAAAAATAATAATATATTTATTTGTAAAAATAACAGATGTCATGGTTGATTAGGATGCAATATGTAAAAATCAAGTCCAATGGTAAATAACACATTCCATGATGCAGTAGACAATAACAGTTATACATATCAATGTATTCCATAATGTTATACGGTGTGTAGACCCCGACGTGTTTCGACCTGTATGCGGTCTCTTCAGGGGCATAATTTATTCTAGAAAATATATTACATAAATTCAGAATTAAAAAATTAAAAAAGGAACATGTCATCATACATCACATTTAATGTACCATAGTGATATATTTACCGCTAAAACATGGAATTAGTGATCCTGTGACCAGAGATAATTGGAGCCGCTGGATGATCCGGAGGGACTCATGGCTGCCTCCACCAATGATGCACAGTAACCTCTAGCAACCAATCAGTTAGCAGTTATGATGTGCAGTAACTTATAGCAGTCAATCAGTGAGCGGTAATGATGCGTAGTAATGCGTAGAGTGGTAAATATTTCCAGTAACCTCTACCAGCCAATCAGCAAGCAGAAATAATGTGTTTTAGCTTCTAGCAACCAGTCAGTGAGTGGCAATGATATGCTGCAAGCTCTGGCAACCAATCGCAATTGCTGCCTGATGTGCTGCAGTAAACAGATTTTGAGTCTAGCTGCTATTTAATGTATATCTTAGAATCAGGGGGGGGGGGCCCTAAGAAAATGTTTGCCCAGGGTCCAATCAATATTAAAGACGGCCCAAATATTAAAGACCACCCCTCTCCAGCTACCAACACATCTTTCTCCGTAGCATAAACACACATGGACATGTGTCAAACACAAGGCCCGAGGGGTGAATCCAGCCCATTTTATGTGGCCCTCGTATCTCCCCTGCAGCTGTGGCACCCCCGTCCGTCATCTCTGCCCCCACCTTACCTCAGCAGTCGGCAGCAGAGTGGAGGACAGTACTACTCCGCTAGATCCTGCGCTTCTCTGTGCAGACGCGGAGAGTCTCATCTCTGCTCCCAGTGCCGGGACAAGGTAATCTAGAGCCCAGGGTGAACATGCCAAGCTGCACCTCCCCCCAAGATGTATGAGCAATATGTGTCAGCAAAAAACCCCCTCCAAAATTTGATCACTAATCTGCATACCTACTCCCTAAGCATAAATGGTCCCACGAGTACAAATCCGCCCCCCTGCTGAAAGCCCCCCTCCCAGCACAAATCTTTGCCCCCCCCCCATCCTCCCAATCAACCGCAACACTAATGCCCCTCCCCAAAAAAAGTCCCCCTCCTATAACACATTTTCTACCCCACAAATGTTCCCTCTGAGTACACATCCTTTCCCCCCCTCCTAGCACAACTCCACCCGCTAAATACCCCCTCCTAGAACAAATCCCCCCCCCAAACACAAATGTCCCCTCCTAGCACAATTCTCCTCCTCCCTTTACAATATCACCTCTTCTAGCACAACCCCCAACAAAAAATCCCCTAGATCACCACTCCTAGCAATTCCTACCCCTGCCGCCCCCCTCTCCAAATTGCCCCTCCCAACACAAATCTCCACCGCCTCAATCTCCTCGCAGCACCCCCACCCTCACATGAAACCACAGTGCCCAGGGCAGCCGCCCCTCTTGCCCACTCCTTGTCCTGGCCCTGTCTGCTCCCCCCCATCTCAGCAGTTTACAGCAGAGGGGACAAAACTCCTCGTACAGATCCTGCACCTCTCTGTGCAGCACCCCCTCGTCTCTGCCTCCCCTGGTCTCAGCAGCTGACTCAAGCCCTCCTCTGGTCCTCCTCCAGACTCTGCATGTTCTCCTTTTTCAGCTCCGCCCCCCAGCTTCTTCCTGGCCTGGCAGCAGCATAAGGTAAGGGGGGTGCACTGTGATGTCAGGGAGGGTGGGGGACTCTTGACTTCTGATAATGGGGGGCTCTGGACATCTCATGTAAGGGGAGGGGGGGCTCTGGACATCTGCTTATAATTATTATGAGAATAATACAATTCTATGCCAGTTGAAAAGGAGGGGGTCGCCCACCACTGGTATCATCCACATTAAACCTTATTGTATGGAGACTGCTCAGCCAGAACACCATGGCAGAACCATTTCTGTCTGAACAATCTCTAATAAAGTTTCTTGTGGATGATACCGGTGGTGTGCGACCTCCCCCCCCCCCCCCCCCTTTTCACACATTCATCTGCTACAGGAGTGTAAGTGGGCTCAATGCCGGTCTGCACCCCCCCTTCACAGCTTAAAGCGGAGTTCCACCCAAAAATGGAACTCCCGCTTTTTAGAATCCTCCCCCCCTCTGGTGTCACATTTGGCACCTTTCAGGGGGGAGGAGGGAGCAGATACCTGTGTAATACAGGTATTTAGTGCAGCGCTAAAACATCAATAGTGAATCGGAATTGCCACTAAAGCATAAATTGCAACAAATTAAACAATGTGGTGAAAACGTGACCAAATATAAAAAAGAAAACTCCAATATATAATGAAAGTCCGAGTGAAAACACAATTAAGTGTATAAGAAAACTAAAATGAGTGATGGGGGGTCCATAAATTATGAACAAACAGTGTGATAATCCTTCCCACAGAGTGGCCCGGGTTACAGGAATAACAGGTTGACTGTTGAGGAGATCAATCACTGGAAATAATGAATGGATGGGGTACTCTTACCGCAACAGGTGGACTCATCTATCATATGACAGTGAGTCAACAAGGCTTGAGATCTCAACGACCTATAACGATGGAACTGGATCTCTGTAGATGCTGTGGAGGTCCGGATCAATCCTGGAGAGGGCAGTCCGATGAACTGGGATGTTGGGTCAACACTCCTCCCACATGCAGGCTCCAATAATAGAAAGTAAAAGCAAAAAAAAAAAAAAAGGGCAAAAAAAGAGATTGCTCCCAATGGTGCAGATCAATAAAAACCAATCAAGGTTTATTTGGTAAAATGTCATACAAACAAATGACATATGCCCCTGTTGATGACTTTTTTAGTTGAAACGCGTCGGGCCTGCATTACTGCACCCCACATTGCTTTTATTCATTTTGTGATCTTTTTTTAATACCCTTTGTCATTTGTTTGTATGACATTTTACCAAATAAACCTTAATTGGTTTTTATTGACCTGCATTATTGGGAGCAATCTCTTTTTTTGCCCTTTTTTTTTTTTTGCTTTCACTTTCTATTATTGGAGCCTGCATGCGGGAGGAGTGTTAACCCAACATCCCAGTTCATTGGACTGTCCTCTCCAGGATTGATCCGGACCTCCACAGCATCTACAGAGATCCAGTTCCATCGTTATAGGTCGTTGAGACCTCAAGCCTTGTTGACTCACTGTCATATGATAGATGAGTCCACCTGTTGCGGTAAGAGTACCCCATCCATTAATTTTTTCCAGTGATTGATCTCCTCAACAGTCAACCTGTTATTCCTGTAACCCGGGCCACTCTGTGGGAAGGATTATCACACTGTGTGTTCATAATTTATGGACCCCCCATCACTCATTTTAGTTTTCTTATACACTTAATTGTGTTTTCACTTGGACTTTCATTATATAATGGAGTTTTCTTTTTTATATTTGGTCACATTTTCACCACATTGTTTAATTTGTTGCCATTTATGCTTTAGTGGCAATTCCGATTCACTATTGATGTTTTAGCGCTGCACTAATTATCCCTATTTATTTCTGTTTACTTTGTTTGTAAGAGTGCTGCCAGCTTTTTGGTTGTATCTCTTGGGTTCTAGCGCAGTTTTTTCCCACCATCTATAATCCAGGTATTTGCTCCCACTTCGGGGCATAGATGACTGCGGTGACATACGCCACGTCCGGTGCCTACTCCCCCCCCCGCTGTCTTCTGGGAGACACACAGGTCCCAGAAGACCACAGGGACCAGTAAGGACGTGCAGCGCGACTCGCACATGAGCAGTAGGGAACCAGGAAGTGAAGCCGCAAGGCTTCACTTCCTGATTCTCTTACCGAAGATGGCGGCGCCTCCCCCGAGAGCCGAGGGACGGATCGGCTTCGGGACCCGACTTTGCGGGCGCCCTGGACAGGTAAGTGTCCATATATTAAAAGTCAGCAGCTGCAGTATTTGTAGCTGCTGACTTTTAATAAAATAATTTTCTGGCGGAACACTGCTTTAAGGCTTAACTTATTACTAAAACCAGTAATAATTAGACATGTGCGGTTAATTTCGTTACGAATTGAAATTCGGCCCAATTTTTTGTTATTCGGAAATTCGGATGTATCCGAATTTCCAAATTACAATAGTAACGAATTTAAATTAATCTGAAATAACGAAACAACATTTTGAACGAAATTCAAATAATTTTCGAATCTAATTTGAATTTCCGAAGAGAAAAAAATAGAATAGGAAATAAAGGAATGTAATAGAAAATAATAGAATAGAATAGAAAAGAGTAGAACAGAAAATAAAAGAATATAATATAATAGAGTAAAACAGAATAGAAAATGAAAGAATAGAAAAAAAATTGAATAGAAAATAAAGGGATAGAATAGAGAATAAAAGAATAGAAAAAAATAGAATAGAAAATAAAAGGATAGAATAGAGAATAAAAGAATAGAAATAAAATAGAATAGAAAATTAAAGGATAAAATAGAGATGAAAAGAATAGAAAAAAATAGAATAGAAAATAAAAGGATAGAATAGAGAATAAAAGAATAGAATAAAAGAATAGAAAATAAAGGGATAGAATAGAAAACAAAAGAATAGAAACAAAATAGAATAGAAAACAAAGGGATAAAATAGAGAATAAAATAATATAATAGAAAAGAATAGAGTAAAACAGAACAAAATAGAAAATAAAATAAAAGAACAGAATAAAATAGAATAGAAAATAAAGGAATAGAATATAATAAAAAATAGAATAATATAGAATATATAGGATTAGCAGCCTGAATCTCACTGGGCACATTGTCAGCATTAGTCACAGCGTTAAATGGCACAAAAACTGTTTTATCCACCGCTTGGGACTTGATAGGCTTTACCTTATCAGGCATGTCATCAGTTATGTCCTCATCATTATCCACTTTAGCCCCGGAGGATTTGGCTGCCCAATGACCGGGCCATTTTTTGCGATTTGGCACTGCGTCGCTTTAATTGACAATTGCGCGGTCGTGCGACGTGGCTCCCAAACAAAATTGACATCCTTTTTTCCCCACAAATAGAGCTTTCTTTTGGTGGTATTTGATCACCTCTGTGGTTTTTATTTTTTGCGCTATAAACAATAAAAGAGCGTCAATTTTGAAAAAAAAAACAATAGGTTTTACTTTTTTGCTATAATAAATATCCCCAAAAAATATATAAAAAAACAAATTTCTTTCTCAGTTTAGGCCAATATGAATTCTTCTACATATTTTTGGTAAAAAAAAAAAAATCGCAATAAGCTTATATTGATTGCTTTGCGCAAAAGTTATAGCGTCTACAAAATAGGGGATAGATTTATTTGATTTTTTTGTAATATTTTTTTTTTTACTAGTAATGGCGGTGACTGCGACAGTATGGCGGACAGATCGGACACTTTTGCCGCTGTTTTGGGACCATTGTCACTTATACAGCGATCGGTGCAATAAAAATGCACTGATTACTGTATAAATGTCACCGGTAGGTAAGGGGTTAACCACTAGGGGCGATCAAGGGGTTAAGTGTGTCCTAGGGAGTGATTCTAACTGTGGGGGGGATGGGCTACGAGTGACACGACCCAACACTGATCGCTTCTCCCGTGTCCTGTCACTAGGCAAAACAGGGAAATGCCTTGTCTACATAGGCATCTCCCCGTTCTGCAGCTCTGAGACACGATCACGGGACACCGGTGGACATCGAGTCCGCGGGTCCCGCAGGCACGGTCACGGAGCTTGCGGCAGGGGCCGGCGGCAAATTCAAAGCACCGTACCTGTACGTTGCTTTGCGCAGCCGTGCCATTCTGCCCGCGTATATGTGCAGGAGGCGGTCGGCAAGTGGTTAAACACCAGCTGACCCCCCCGCATTGGAGACTCCAATGCCTGGATTACTCTTAGCATGCCTCCTGGGAAGGCTTAGGGCTGCTTACTACATCCTGGGGGGTCAGAACAAGGGGTCTTCTCCTCCACCTCCATCTTTGTCATCCTTGCAAACCTTCGGTCATTGCAAAACCTCTCCTTGAAAGGCCCATCTCTGCCTTCCATCATGGCCACAATGGTTTCCTGGTGTTCCACCCGGATTTTAGCCAATTGGATTTCTGAATCCATGGATCCACGGTTCCGGCTGTACAAGCCCTCACGCTGCTTCCGCAGATGTTTCAACTCCGCTTTAAGTTTATAGAGCTTGTCTCTCTCCTTATTCAGGACTTTAATCCTGGCCACCACTCACTCCTGAATGGACTCTGAGCCTTCATCCTCACCAGGGGCAGAGAGCTCACCAGCCATGGCTTGTAGAGGGGCAGAGAGATCACCAGCCATGGCCTGTAGAGGGGCAGAGAGATCACCAGCTATGGCTTGTATAGGGGCAGAGAGATCACCAGCCATGACTTGTATAGGGGCAGAGAGATCACCAGCCATGACTTGTATAGGGGCAGAGAGATCACCAGCCATGGCTTGTATAGGGGCAGAGAGATCACCAGCCATGGCTTGTATAGGGGCAGAGAGATCACCAGCCATGGCTTGTATAGGGGCAGAGAGATCACCAGCCATGGCTTGTTTAGGGGCAGAGAGATCACCAGCCATGGCTTGTATAGGGGCAGAGAGATCACCAGCCATGACTTGTATAGGGGCAGAGAGATCACCAGCCATGGCTTGTATAGGGGCAGAGAGATCACCAGCCATGGCTTGTATAGGGGCAGAGAGATCACCAGCCATGGCTTGTATAGGGGCAGAGAGATCACCAGCCATGGCTTGTATAGGGGCAGAGAGATCACCAGCCATGACTTGTATAGGGGCAGAGAGATCACCAGCCATGACTTGTATAGGGGCAGAGAGATCACCAGCCATGGCTTGTATAGGGGCAGAGAGATCACCAGCCATGGCTTGTATAGGGGCAGAGAGATCACCAGCCATGGCTTGTATAGGGGCAGAGAGATCACCAGCCATGGCTTGTATAGGGGCAGAGAGATCACCAGCCATGGCTTGTATAGGGGCAGAGAGATCACCAGCCATGGCTTGTATAGGGGCAGAGAGATCACCAGCCATGGCTTGTATAGGGGCAGAGAGATCACCAGCCATGGCTTGTATAGGGGCAGAGAGATCACCAGCCATGGCTTGTATAGGGGCAGAGAGATCACCAGCCATGACTTGTATAGGGGCAGAGAGATCACCAGCCATGACTTGTATAGGGGCAGAGAGATCACCAGCCATGGCTTGTATAGGGGCAGAGAGATCACCAGCCATGGCTTGTATAGGGGCAGAGAGATCACCAGCCATGGCTTGTATAGGGGCAGAGAGATCACCAGCCATGGCTTGTATAGGGGCAGAGAGATCACCAGCCATGGCTTGTATAGGGGCAGAGAGATCACCAGCCATGGCTTGTATAGGGGCAGAGAGATCACCAGCCATGGCTTGTATAGGGGCAGAGAGATCACCAGCCATGGCTTGTATAGGGGCAGAGAGATCACCAGCCATGGCTTGTATAGGGGCAGAGAGATCACCAGCCATGGCTTGTATAGGGGAAGAGAGATCACCAGCCATGGCTTGTAGAGGGGCAGGCATGTCACCCGACAGCCCAGGGGATGGCTGTGAGCTTACAGCAGGAGAGGCCCCGCTGGCCTCTATGGCTTTCCCAGGAAGGAGCCAGGAGGGCTGGGAAAGATTTCACCACCACTCCCCTCTCACACAGATCACCTGGAGCAGCTTCAGAATCACAGCAGGAGAGACGCCTGCCTCCTGACACACCTGTGCTCCAATGATGGGGCACCATTCCTCCCACTGAAACCAGCAATGGGGCACTATTCCTCCAACTGATACCAATGATGGGGCACTATTCCTCCCACTGACAACAATGATGGGGCACCATTTCTCCCACTGACACCAATTATGGGGCACTGTTCCTCCCACTGACACCAATGATGGGGCCCTATTCCTCCCACTGACACCAATGATGGGGCACTATTCCTCCCACTAATACCAATGATGGGGCACTATTTCTCCCACTAATACCAATGATGGAACATTATTTACTCCCATTGACGCCGGTGCATTTTCTACTCCCACTGGCCATAGTCCGGCCCCCCTAAAGTCTAGGGGACAGTAAACTGGCCCTTTGTTTAGGAAGTTTAGAGATCCCTGCTTCTAGAAGTGTCCTTGGAGGATACAATAAATTTTTCTTTCGCTATAAAAGCAATTTCATCTTTCTTGCTCCAGCTGGCCATCTAAATTTCCTCCTCAAAGTCTCTCTCCCCTCCGCCTCCTCCTGCGGCGGTGACATTGCCGTGTCGCTGTCACATTGACAGACAAACGCTTTATGACCTGGAAAATTCCAGCCAAGCGGTCTGTAACATTTCAGATGAGACGTTCAGCCAGTGACACTTTACTGGCCGCTTCGCCTGGCTGGAGCCGCTCCATATTTTCTGATTTTATAGGTCGATGGCAACATATTCCTGTTTTGGTATTATTTGCTTTGCTAGTCTGCTGGGGTAAAGGGAAACTCCGGCTGAACAGCTAAATGCACAGCCGGAACATGGGAGACGTTTACCTGTAGTAAGATTTGTACTCGGGAGATTCCCCATGTAGCACCCCTCTGACAACCCAAAGGCTGGATAGCACCTCCACAGGCCAGGGGCAGACTAGCATTTCACCCCCGGGCTGAGTTCATGGCTAAAATGGTGGACTTAGAAAGGACACTGGACAATTTTTTATTGCAGAACGGTTAAGAAATTGAGGGTTAGGGGTCCCAGATACCGTATCAGAACACTTACAGACTCTCCAGATAAATGTCCAGCTTCACAGTGTCAGAAGCCAACCCGGCAACACTGTACGCACGTTCACAAATTTCAAGGCATCCGCCAAGTGAGTCACCAGACCCTTCCGAAAAAACAGCCTTCTTTGTAGCTCTCTCCAGCAACCCCCCGGTCTCTTTCTTGGCACAGCTACCTCCAGACCAGGTAGGACAGCTTCAGGACCACTTCAGCACACACGTTAGACCCCAAACTAGGCTTTTTGACCAGCAGAGCTCCATCCAGCAGCACTTCCCTAGGCTTCAGCCCAGGGAAAGAGAGCGAGCGCATGGCCTGTCCCAAATATTTATATCCTTCCCCAGCATGCACCAGTGGCATAGACCTCCTACTGGATTGGCTGAAGGAAATATAAATATTTATAACTTAGTTTTGTTTGTGAAATCCCACACTATGACCAGTGATACCAGTGACATCTCCTGGTGACAGTGAGAAATCACCAGCCAACTTAAGCTTTGGGAAAAACCAGGTGAAAAACTATACAATCTCTCTCATCAAACTACAGCCCAGCCAAAAACTACATTGACATAGTAGCCCCTGTTTAAGAAAAGGGGGCTTCACCCACATCTGCTGCGCTATACAAATGGTGACAACATTTTCAAAGCCTGCAGTTCTACTGACTGTGTGCCACTACCCCGCGTCCTACTGGTGAGCATCTCTGCCGAGGGGATGGCCAACCAAACAAGTTCCAGCACCTTGTGGGTGTTAACTTTCCTTCATTTGTTCTAAATTGTCCCTTGGTGTCCTTTATTAAATGTTTGGATGGAGTGGAGAGGGATTACAAAATCTGTCAGGTTTTTATTGCTGTCTTTACCCCCGCCCCGCCCCCCCCCCCGTTAGGGAGATTCACCATTTCTAGGATAAAGTGAAAAAAAGCCCAAATTTGGAATGGTCACCAGAACAGAAAATTAGCCAGTGGGTATACTAGTTATCGTGACCCTGGCAATACCCAGGGATTCCCTCACAGTGTAGGAATTTCCTCTCACTTCCTACATTTTCTATGGAACAGATAGCAAAGAATAAACTTTCCTTACCCTACCCAAAATATGTTTGTGACCTAATAGTTGTTGCGACCTCCTGGAATTCTGAATTCATGGCAATAGAGTTAATCCTGGATTTCAGGAGATGTTTAATATGAACCTTATTTCACAGATTCAGATGGGCAAATCCAAATGTCAGTGTGATGCAGGTGCGTTGTCAGAGACGGGTCAGATTGCTGGAACGGCAGGTGGCAGCTGAGACAGCAGACCCTGGATTGGGCAGACAGCATATGGCAGGTGCTTGGACTGCAACCCACTGCCCCGGCTGATGGAACATCTTACAGGCACTCATCAGTGGTCCCAGAGCCGGGGCTGTACGAGAGGCCTCCCTCTACACGTCAGGCTCTGCCACAAGGTACGTGACACCCTCCAAAAAACTGACGTGTTTCGAGGGGAGATCCCCTCTACCTCAGAGCTCCACTTGCCTAGGGCCCAGGCTGCTTCTAGCATTTTGTGGACTCTGATGTGCCTTGCTGCTGAAGTTGTTTGTGAGTACACATCTGTTTTTTAACCCCCTTGGCGCCGGCCCCCTTTAATGGGTTTGGACATTTCAGGAGGCAGAGCAGGGCTTGTGACCATATGGCCGTTGTGATTGGCTGTCATTGTCAGGGCACCAGTGGCAGGAGAAGGGCTCTAGGACCCAGTATCTCTAGCAGCACTTCACATAGACCTTTATAAGGAAGTTTGGCAGTGGTTGAAGTTGCTGATTGATCTTCAGCTTGTACCGTGCATGTTCCTGTGATCCTTGTTCCTGAAAGGTCTCTGCTACCGACTCGGGTTGTCCTTGACTATTCTCCTGCCTGTCTCCTGACCTGACCTCGGCTTGTCCATGGATTTTATCTTCTGTTCTCCTGTGTCTGATCTCAGCTTCCCCTCTGACCTTGCCTTCTTTGTTATCCTCCTGGCTCCAAACTCTGGCTTGAACTGACTTCCCATTGTCTCAGTGCTACTACAGACCTGCCACGTCTTATAGGCGCCACCTGTCTAAAGCCACTACTTAGCACATCAGAAACCCTTCTGAGTTCTGTGCTACATTGAGCCTGACTCCTCCTGTTTTCACTTTCAGGGGAGTCTGGAACTTAGCCGAAAGGGAATCCCTATCTCCATTGGCCTCCAGCACCAGGTACATGAAAGTCACGATGGTCACATGATTGGAAAACTCCCAATCGTAAGAAGCGATCGGGAGCTTTTCGTGAGTTGCTGGTCACTGTGTCGGGAGCGCTCTCGGCACAGCTCTATCGGCCCTTATGCACGCAAATATGTGGCCCTTCAGCGCCAAGGCCCGGCCGCCGAGAGGTTTTTGCGTGCAGTCAGCGTCTAGGGGTTAAAATAAATATAGCTATCACGATGGTAATGCGCTAGGTTCATTGATTTTGCAGTACTCTGTCTGGGTTTTCCCCAGCCTGTAGGGGGCAGCACAGCCTATGTGAATATTGGATTAGCCGAGGATTCTGGATTCACTCTTGCCAGTGCACTTCTCTTGAGCGCAGGAGATTTGTCTTCTGCAGGCCCATTAGAGCTTTGTGGCCATTCAATGGTACCCCGCACACACTAAGGCAAGGCACCTCAGATGCACATGTGTTGGAGTGAACCACAGCCTGTTTACAACCCCTGTGGCACACCATGGACTGACACCCCGCCATCCTGAACCATGCCAAATGAGAGCAGTTTGCAAACGGATGCTTTACAAAAAAACAGTTCTTTGCAGAGTTTGCTCTTGCTCTGCCCTATCGGAGTCGTACTTTATTCGTCAGCCGTTTCCCAGGGGACTAGAGTGCGCCCTTTCAGGCGTTTCCAAAATCAAAGTCTTCAATTTTCCACTTGTAGTTAATTCCCGGGCAATGTTCCTTTCAATCTGGCAGTTAAAATATACCTGGCGACAGCGGCCTCCTCTTGTCAGAACTGTAGGGCAGAGCAATCTTTATAATGCATTTAAATGCACTTCTCTGTTGGTTCAGCAGCCAAACCGAGGCGAGCGTTTACAGGACGGATGTCATTGTGCCATGGGGGAATAGATTGGCGGTGCCGTTATTAACCTCCCCGGCATTTCCTAGTCCGCCTTAATGCACTTGTGTTATTCCTCGCCACTTTTCTCTCATTACTCCCATGGGTGACGTCAGGAACATAGAGTTCTGATAATGTAATGTCTACATTAATGTAAGTGAAGGAAGCGTGGGCAACGGGCAACTGCGCCCAGGAACTTTTATTAACATTGATTCATCATTAAGACAGTAAAGATACACATTAAATGCTACAGCCAGTTAGTAATAGAGAGCATTAAAGTTGATGTAAAGTTTAACCGAACGGCATTTAGTGTGCTCCATGTGCGCCATGTTTTAAAATACAATCCCCATGTTCACCTTTTTTCATCTTGCGTGTAGGACAGGCCATTGAAATGAATGGGCTGTCCTACACATGACACATGGAAAGGTGCCCATGCTTGGTTGCACGTGTAGGTGTGAACCAAGCCTTAGCATAAGGCCTCATGCCCACGGACGTTTTTACAGCCACTTTTATGAGCGTTTTTTGCAGCTTAATAACGGCTCTCCATGTTAGGCTATGGCCTCATGCCCACCATGATGTTTTTGAGCTGTAAATGGCATAGCCGTTTGTAAGCTGCAAAAAAAAAACAGGACCAGTGCGTTCTGAAGCTCCAGCGTTAGAGCTGTAAAGACGTCAGACGCCGGCAAAGGGTGTTAAACGCAATTTAACAAGGCTTAACGCTGTGTTAAGCCTCGTCCAGCATTTCTTTTTTCTATTCAAAATCAATGGTTCCCTATGGGAGCCCATTGATTTGAATAGAGGTCGCACCAGAAGTCGGATCAAGATGATCCGACTTGCGGGGCGACTCGTATGTGGAGAATCTTGAAGGGGAACCCCGCGAAAAATAAAAAATAAAATTTGCGTGAGGTTCCCCCCAGGACGATACCAGACCCTTCGGTCTGGTATGGATCTTGAGGGGAACCCCCATACCAAAAAAAAATGGCGTGGGGGTTCCCCCAGTATCCATACCAGACCCTTATCCGAGCACGCAGCCCGGCAGGTCAGGAAAGGGGGGCGAGCGAGCGCCCCCCTCCTACACCATACCAAGCCACATGCCCTCAACATTGGGGGGTTGGTGCTTTGGGGCAGGGGGGCACTGCGCCCCCCCACTCCAAAGCACCTTGTTCCCATGTTGATGAGGACAAGGGCCTCTTCCCAACAACCCTGGCCATTGGTTGTCGGGGTCTGCGGGAGAGGGGCTTATCGGAATCTGGGAGCCCCCTTTAATAAGGGGGCCCCCAGATCCTGGCCCCCCACCCTATGTGAATGAGTATGGGGTACATTGTACCCCTACCCATTCACCTGGGGGGAAAAAGTGTCAATAAAAAAAACACTAGACAGTTTTTTAAAGTAATTTATTAGGCAGTTTCGGGGGTCTCTTCCAACTTCTCCGCTCTCTTATCTCGCTCTCCGGTTCTTCTGATGGGCTCCTCCACTATCTTCTGCCGCTCTTTTGCTAGCGTTGGCCCAGTCTTCTCCGCCGCCTTCTTCCCTCTTCTCTTCTTCGATGTTGACACAACGCTCTCCACCACTGTAATGCCATGTGCGCGGTTCGCAACGACTTATATAGGCATGGGGCGTGGTCACCGGGTGATGTCACCCGGTGACCCCGCCCCCTTATGGCGTTACAGTCATATCATGCCCCGGGACTGTGACGCCATAAGGGGGCGGGGTCACCGGGTGTCATCCGGTGACCCAGCCCCCTTATGGCATCACAGTCATATCATGCCCCGGGACTGTGATGCCAAAGGGTGCGTGGTCACCGGGTGACATCACCCAGTGACCACGCCCCATGCCTATATAAGTCGTTGCGAACTGCGCACACGGCATTACAGCGGTGGAGAGCGTCGTGTCAACATCAAAGAAGAGAAGAGAAAAGAAGGCGGCGGAGAAGATCCGACTTCTGGTGCGACTTATGGTGCGACCTCTATTCAAATCAATGGGCTCCCATAGGGAACCATTGATTTTTGAATAGAGAAAGAAGAACGTGGCTGAAAGCTAGCGCGGGGAAACATGCATTGAATTCAATGCAAAACGCAGAAAAAATCGCAGAAAAAACGCCGCTTTTTTCCTGGTGTTTGTACTAGCTTTACAGCCCATTTTTTAAAACGTCCGTGGGCAAAGGGCCAAGTGTCATCCAAAATGGCCATCGATTTTTTTTTTTACAAAGTCCAAGGAGAGCACCAAAACAAACAGTCAGAGAGTCCAAAAACCTTTAACCGCTTGAAGACCAGGCTTTTTCTGTCACTTTTTGTTTACAAGTTAATTTTTTTTCTAGAAAATTACTTTTTTTTATGTAACGCGGTATTTGCGCGGCGGTTTTGCACTTTAATGAATTAAAAAAAACAGACAAAACACAATATATACCCCACTTTTTTTGAAAAAAAAAAAAAAAGATGTTACTCCAAGTAAATAGATAACTAACATGTCACACTTTAAAATTGCGCACACTCGTGGAATGGCGACAAACGATGGTACTTAACTAGTTACGAACCACCCGCCGCAGTTGTACTGCGGCAGGTTGGCTCCCCTGCGCGAATCGCCGCCATTGTACGTCGGGCGCGCGCGCGCCTATTCACGGGCGGGGAAGCCAACCAGTGGGTCTGGCTGACTCGATGTCAGCCGGCCACCCACAATCGCTCCAGAGACAGGCAGAATGGGGATCTGTCAGTGTAAACAAACAGATCCCCGTTCTGTCAGGGGAGGAGAGAAAGATCGTCTGTTCCTAGTGATTAGGAACAGCGATCTCTCTCCTCCCCCAGTCAGTCCCCTCCCCCCACAGTTAGAAACACCTCCCAGGGAACATTTAACTCCTTGATCGCCCCCTAGTGTTAACCCCTTTCCTGCCAGTGACATTTATACAGTAATCGTGGCTATTTTTTGCTCTGATCACTGTATAAGTGTCAGTGGTTCCAAAAAAAGTGTCCGATCTGTCCGCCGCAATGTCGCAGTCCTGCTAAAAGACGCAGATCACCACTATTACTAGTAAAAAAATTATAATAAAAATGCCGTAAATCTATCCCATAGTTTGGTTTGCGCAAAAGTTATAGCATCTACAATCAATATACGCTTATTGCGGGGTTTTTTTTACTAAAAATATGTAGCAGAATACATATTGGCCTAAACTGAGGAAGACTTTTTTTTTTTTTCTTGGGATATTTATTATAGCAAAAATTAAAAAACATTATTTATTTTTTCAAAATTGTCGCTTTTCTTTGTTTATAGCGCAAAAAAATAAAAACCACAGAGGTGATCAAATATCACCAAAAGAAAGCTCTATTTGTGGGAAAAAAGGGACATAAATTTTGTTTGGGTACAGCGTCGCACGACCGCGCAATTGTCAGTTAAAGTAACGCAATGCTGTATCGCAAAAAATGGCCTGGTCATTAAGGGGGCAAATCCTTCCGGTCCTTAAGTGGTTAAAAAATCTCCATAGGCAACGCTTTAAACGCCTTGACAGGTTTCCTGTTTAGAGTTACAGAGGAGATCTAGTGCTAGAATTATTGCTCTCGCTCTAACATTCGTGGCGATAACGTGTGGTACGAATACCGTTTACATATGCGTGCGCGACTTACATATACGTTCCCTTCTGCGCACGAGCGCGAAGGGATGGGAGAGCTTTAACTTTTTTTTTTTTTTTTTTTGCTTATTTACCAGTATTTAACTTTTTTTTTTTAACACTGTCCCTTTCATTTTTTATAAATTTTTTGATCACTTTTATTCCTATTACAATAATTGTAGACATCCCTTGTAATAAAAAAAAAGGATGACGGGTCAAAAAGACCTCAAATCTCTTCTTTACCTTTAAAAGCAAAAGATAAAAAATATATACTGTATATACTCGAGTATAAGCCGACCCGAATATAAGCCCAGGCACCTAATTTTACCACAAAAAACTGGGAACACTTATTGACTCGAGTATAAGCCTAGGGTGTCCATCTGCATGTCACAGTGTGCCTCACTGTGCCTCACTGTGTCCATGTGCATACCTCACTGTGTCCATGACTAGACTGACGTTTAACATGGGAGCCTATGGAAGGGGTCCCCGGCTTTGAAAAATCGGTGCTCCCCGGCCGTAGGTGCCCTGGACAACAAACTTTGCACACTTGTAGAGGAGAAATAGGGCTACATGTGTGCCAAGTCTCGGGTCCAGGGGACATACGACTGGCTGGTACTGGGTCCCCAAAGTCACCGGAGAAATTACCATTTAACATGGGAGTCTATGGAAGAGGTCCCCGGCTTTGAAAAATCGGTGCTCCCTGGCCGTAGGTTCCCCGGACAACAAACTTTGCACACTTGTAGAGAAAGAGTGGGGCTACATGTGCGCCAAGTTTGGTACCGGGTTCCCAAAGTCCGGGAGATCAGGCGCAAAAAGGTGACTCGAATATAAGCCGAGGGGGGGATTTTCAGCACAAAAAAATGTGCTGAAAAACTCGGCTTATACTCGAGTATATACGGTATGTTGAACTTTTGCTTTAAAAAAAAAAACTTGTTTACTTCCACCCTGGACCAGAAGTGACATCATGACGTCGCTGCTGTCCTCCAAGGCCATAGAGGCTATCAAAGCAGATATACTCTTTGATCACCTGTGTGGCCAGCCGGCGGCACCGTGGGAGCGCCCCCTCCTGCCGCTTCTGAAAACGTTCCAGTGGTTTATGAGCCACTCGGACCGCTTTCATGGGAAAGCCAGCCACCGCCCTGTAAAAAAAACATACTGGGGGTTATAGCTGATATTTTCAGCCATAATCCCGGTAAACCACTTGCAAACTGCAACGTATATATACGTATTGCGGTTGGCAAGTGGTTAAATATAGTGTTGGTTCCCAAACAACAACATGGAACAACCAACGCATTTTGGTGGCTCAAAGACCTCCCCCTTCCTTCTTCATAGGCTATAGCCAGGATCACTGAATCAGAGCATTGCTGATTCAATGACTCTGGCTATGCCCCATGCAGCAAATAATTTGCTTGTAAACATTTTCGAATCCCATTATGTTGATGCTCTGAAGAAAGTAGAGATCTATGAGCCCCCAAAATGCTTTGGCTGTTCTGGGTTGCCTTTTACAAACAAATTCTATTAATAAAGGTTTTTGGACTCTCGGATTGTTTGTTTGGCGCTGTCATTGGACTCATGGATATACACATGGATCTTCAAATCTTCTTTGAGGGACACCCTGTTTTTGTTAAGAGCCATTATTACATTCTGACCAATCTACTGATAAGGTCTGGACTGCAGGCAGGCCAGTAATGCAACCGGACTCCTCTACTAGGAAGCCATGCTGTTGTCATAGATGCAGTGTGCCGTTTAACATTGTCCTGCTAAAACATGCAAGGCCTTCCCTGAAAAAGACATCGCCTGGATGGGAACATATGCTGCTCTAAAACCTGGATATATCTTTTAGCATTGATGGTGCCTTTCCAGATGTACAAGCTCCCCCATACCATCAGTGATGGCAGATTTTGAAACTGAGCGCTGATAACAAGCCAGAAGGTCCCTCTCCTCTTTAGTTCGATGGACGTGGCACCCATGGTTGCCACAAAGAATGTCAACAGACCATTGTAAATGAGCTTTGGCCCGGAGAAGATGGCAGCATTTCTGGATCATGTTCAGATGTGGCTTCTTCTTTGCATGATAGAGCTACAGTATGTAGGCTTGGTTCACACCTACACGTGCAACCAAGTGTTCTCATGCGTCGTGTGCAGGGCAACCCATTTTTTTCCAAAAAGCTACTGTTAATCTGAAAAGAAGGCATGATCTATGCCTTTCCAAAGACGTAATGATAGTGATAGATGGGCGGTGGTACATCTGCTCTTCCAATGGCTTCTTGTGCAAGTTTAACTTATCTGACTGGACACACACTGTTGGAAATTGACTGTTGGGTTATTTTATTTTGTTTTTAACCCCCTTGTTGGCCTTTGCAGAGAGTGTTGAATAACCTTGTATTGGTTGGGTGCTTGGTCTACAGTAGTGGCCTCCAAACTGCAGTCTAGGGGCCAGATGTGGCCCTTTGCTTACCTTTGTCTGGCCCTTGGGGCACTATTCCACCAACTGACACCAATAATGGGGGCACTATTCCACCAATTGACGCCAATGATTGGGCACTGGACACTGGACACTGGACAACAATGGATCACTATTATTCCCATTAACAGTAATGATGGGGCACCATCCTCTAGTCCCTACTGACACCAGCAATGGGGCACTATTAATCCCATTAAAACCAATGATGTTTTTGTTTTTTTCTACTCCCAATGGCCACAGACTGGCCCCACTAAAGCCTGAAGGACAGTAAACTGGCCCTTTGCATTGAAACTTTGGAGATCTCTAGGCTACAGCAAATGCGTTTCTTAGTATTTAATACTGATGTAAAGTGAGACAAGGTCAGTGTGCCTTTGTCTGGCAGCCTAAACATTGTATATATCACTTACAATGAAATGTCTCTTCCAGCTAATGGGACCGAACACAAACAGAGCAGCCTTGGCACGCCACCGACGCTCACTCCCGGCTCACAATGAGCGCTTTAATTGGCTTGATGTACAATGGAACTCGGAACACGAAGAACAAACAATGTAATGACGGCCAGTTCCCAACATCAAGTATACCGAACAACACCAACCCGTCAAGTCTAATTCTCCTACAATTGTCTGATAGAGGTAAGCACTTTCTATTGCTAATGGTGACGGGAAAACCACGTGATTAAACATATTACCGCAACCAGGCCTGGAGCTTCAGTGGAGTTTTCCTGATAGAATGTATATGTTTTTACATTTGTTTTATATTTATGTGAGTGTCACTGACTTAAATATATTTAAAGAGAAATAACATGTTGCAGCGTACTAAACCTTAGATGTGACGACTGCGTTTGTTTAAATTTTTTCCCATTATTTTCATCTAGTGATCCTGCCAGTAACACACTTCCTGTCCTAGGGTGACATTTCTCACTACCATACTGTTCTTACCAAATGCTGTCACCCTAGGACAAGACTACAGAACACCTATCTCCTCCTCTGCTTAACATACGGAGGAGTTGGTTTGAAGACCACAGAACTAGCTGAGAACAATACTAACTGAGGGTAACCTCATTGGCCAATGGTGAGGTGCAGGTAATAAGTGGGTATGGGGTCAGTGGAAGAAGAGTCCAGTATGTACGAGAAGGATATTGCATGCTGCTGGTGCCTGTTTAAGCTGGATTGTGACATTAACAGATTGCTGAGTGGTCTTTAGCTAGTTCTTGACTTACCTGTGACCTGACCAGCTAGGTTTGCCTTTCCGTGTAAGACTTGGCTTATCTGTGACCTGTCCTTGGATTCTTGTCTACCTGTTGTGTCCTTGGCCTTTGTATGCTGCTCTCAATTCAGGATCACACTGCCCAGCTGTGAACAGACCTCGGTTTGTATCGTGTCTCTGCCTTTACCTCGCTGTCCAGCTGTTGACCTGTGGCTTGTGTCCTGGCTTCGCTCCTGTCTTCTAATCAAGTGTCACCGTGTTCTGGTATTTGGTCCTAAGGCCAATGTGGTGCCCATATTTTAAAAGGATCAAAGTCTTTACCAAGTAACTATAGACCTGTTAGTTTAACTTCTATAGCCGGGAAGATACTGGAGAGTTTAATAAAAGACCACATGATGAGAGGAGTTCTTGATGTAAAAAAATATTTTAAGCAACAGACAGCATGGATTCATAAAAGACAGAAGTTGTCAAACAAACCTGATTTATTTTTATGAGGAGGTATAAAAAAGTGGCGACCCATCCAGTGCAGGGGTGCCACTCCCCTAATCCATGCACCCAGCCCCTAATCTACATGCAGGGCACCGGACGCATGGATTTTAACATTTTTTTATTTATTTTTAAGCACATGATTAGAGCCTGATGCTCTAATTGGCTTCAAAAAAGGGTGGGCTCAGGGCGCACCCAGTTGTGTGACATTAGCAAATTAATATTCTCTATTGACTTCCTGATTCTCCTCCCAGCCAATCGGGAAGCGGGTCATGTCTGAGACCCGATTGGCCAGGGAGTCTTAGGACACACTTCCTGTTCAGATGGGAGGAGAAGCAAAACAGCCCGGCTCTTCCTTCCCCCTGCCTCTTAAGGTAAGGTCAGTCTGTCTAACGCGGGGGTGGGTTGCATGTGGTGATTGCCGCCTTCCCATCCACCGTCCGTCTCCCGCGGTGGGAGGTTAGTGGCATTAGTCGTCGTCGTCCCCCGAAATATTTATCACCAGCTGCCTTGGACAGAGGGGTGGCTGTGGATACTTGGATTTTGCAAAAGCGTTCCACATGGTTCCCCACACACGGCTAATGTGCAAGGTAAAGTCTAGAGGCTTGAAAAAGTTAATTTGTGAATGGATAGAAACAGAGGAGTTACTAGAACCTACAGGCTCCGAGTGCAAGAAGCCATGAAGGGTCCCCCTGCCCCTCCCCCCCCACCTTCTATATGAGCCCAGGGCTTCCAGTTCTGGGAGGGTGTCCATGGACAATCTCCCAGAACCCTGCCTCCTGCTTGCCCCCTGGGGCGCGCATCCAACACGCTCTGTGACTGACAAAGCTGATCACAGATCATGATAAAGGGTCAATTACAGCGGTCCTTTGCCGTATGATCAGCTGATTACATCTGAACAGACTTGCTGGTCCTTTGCAGTCCTTTCCTCCCACGCTGTGTCTATGTAGGGAAAGGAGAGCTGTTAACCGGCAAGACTGTCAGTAGATTGTTTACACTGATAATAAGGGCACTGATAATCAGTGCATCCTATCAGTGCTCATCAATGCCGCTTATTAGTGCCACCTATCAGTGCTCACCAATGGCACCTGTTAGTGCTCATCAATGCCGCTTATTAGTGCCACCTATCAGTGCCCCTATCAATAAAACCTACCAGTGCTCATCAATGCTACCTATCAGTGCCACCTATCAGTGCTCATCAATGCCACCTATCACTGCTCATCAATGCCACCTATCACTACTCATCAATGCCACCTATCAGTGCTCATCAATGCCGCTTTCTTAGTGCCACCTATCAGTGCCCCTATCAATGAAACCTACCAGTGCTCATCATTGCTACCTATCAGTGCCACCTATCAGTGCTCATCAATGCCACCTATCAGTGCTCATCAATGCCGCCTATTAGTGCCACCTATCAGTGCTCATCAATGCCACCTATCAGTGCTTATCAATGCCACCTATCACTGCTCATCAATGCCACCTATCAGTGCTCATCAATGCTGCTTATTAGTGCCACCTATCAGTGCCCCTATCAATAAAACCTACCAGTGCTCATCAATGCTACCTATCAGTACCACCTATCAGTGCTCATCAATGCCACCTATCAGTGCTCATCAATGCCACCTATCAGTGCTCATCAATGCCACCTATTAGTGCCACCTATCTGTGCTCATAAATGCCGCCTCTCAGTGCCACCTATTGGTGCTCATCAATGCTACCTATCTGTGCCCCCATCAATGCCAACTATCAGTGCTCATCAATGCCGCCTATTAGTACCACCTATCAGTGCTCATCAATGCCGCCTATTAGTGCCACCTATCAGTGCTCATCAATGCTACCTATCAGTGCCCATCAATGCCGCCTATCAGTTCCCCCTATCAATGCCACCTATCAGTGCTCATCAATGCCGCCTATTAGTGCCACCTATCAGTGCTCATTAATGCCACCTATTAGTGCTTATTAATGCCGCCTATTAGTGCCATCTATCAGTGCTCATCAATGCCACCTATCAGTGCCCCTATCAATGCCACCTATTAGTGCTTCTTAATGCCGCCTATTAGTGCCACCTATCAGTGCTCATCAATGCTGCCTATTAATTCCCAACATCAATGCCACCTATCAGTGTTCATCAATACCGCCTATCTGTGCTGCCTATTAGTGTCGCCCATCAGTGTGACTTATCAGTGCTAATCAATGCCACCTATCAGTGCCTCCTCATCAGGGTTCTGAGCTGAGAGGTCTCTCTCATACAGCCCAGAGCCTGCACAGACAGTCCCCTCTCTCTCCTCCCTCTTCCCTCGCACAGATGGGAGAAGAGAGAACCAATCTGCTCCTTCTCCTTCTCCCCCCGCCCCTCTCCTCCTGTGTGTACACCGCCGGAAGTGTGAAGCCCAACAGCTGAATTTGAGCTTTGGGGTGCACATCTATGTTGGTGGCCATTTGTTTGTCAGCCAAACTTACATGTCATCCTTACTGAACAGCTGCTGAGATAAGCCACCTAGGGAGTGCATTGTTTTCAATCAGTCAGATATGACTGATAGACCTGCCCTGGGGGAGGGGAACACTAAGGCCCAATCATTGTGCTGCACTACTTAGGTGGAAGCAGATCATGCATATTTAACTTCCCCCTTGTATATGAATAATGCTGATCAACAGGCTGTGCTATGCAGGATAGCAATGTGACGATAATATTCCGTGTTCAGTAAAAAAAAAAAAAAATCCAGTAATGCGCCCCCCTGAGGCGTCATTATCTAGACGCAAATTTAGAATGTCTTGTCAGAAATTCAGGACAAGATCGCAGGACACGAGACGTTAATCCATCTCCCCTGAAAGCTCTGATTCACGCCAGCCAGAGATCAATGTCCATCTGCTTCTCTACATCAAACATCCAATTACCAATAATCACTCAGGATTATCGCTCCCCGCTGCGCCAGGCTGCAGCATTTCTCAGTCCTCCCAACACTTGGCATTCCTTACCACTAATCCTTACACGCAGACGCTGCATAGAATCATAAACACACCCTGCTCATTAGTTAAAGTGGTTTTTAAAATATCACATTTTGCAGAAGTCAGTAGGGTACTATTATTTTTTGTAAAAAAAAGAAAGAAATATACAAAGTACATATTGCTTATCATGAGAAAAAAAAAAAAAAGTACTTATTGCTTTCCATGAATAATAAAAAGCACTTATTGCTTGTTGTGAGCCAAAAAAAAAAAATAATAGTACCTATTGTTTATCATGAACAATCTAAAAAAAAAAAAATTTATAAACTAAAAGTAAATATTGGAGATTTACTAAAACTGGAGAGTGCAGAATCTGGTACAGCTGTGCATGGCAACCAATCAGCTCTTGACTTCAGCTTGTTCAATTAGGCTTTGACAATCAGGCCGGGTTCACACTGGTACGACAAACGCTCTGACATTGGGAGCTCATGTCGCATGACGTGTGAAAATAAATGTTTCCCTATAGGAGGCGTCTTAACTGGTCCGACACAATTCGCTCATCCATGTCTTTATGGACCTTACTTTGTGCACTGGACCAAATCATTTGGTGGGGGGGGGATTATGGTGTGGGGGTTGTTTTTCAGGGGTTGGGCTTGGCCCCTTATTTCCAGTGAAGGGAACTCTTAAGGCAGTGGTTCTCAACCTGGGGGTCGGGACCCCCTCGGGGGTCGAATGACGATTTGCCAGGGGTCACCGAATCCTGGGCTGTTCCTGAAGCCTGCGCTGCTCTCCCAGTCTTTTTTGCGGCCGCCCAGCAGGGCTGTCCATGGAGCCTATGGCAACCCACTCAGCCTCTTTGCAGCAGCCCATTCAGTTCACGACATGGCTGGGGGGGCAGAGATTAGAGGACAGCTGACTAGTGAGGAATGTGAAGTGGGAGGGGCTGGAGGAGACCCTATCTCCTGATTTCGGCATAGGTGTCACTGCTATGAGACACCACAAAGTCGGAGACACAGTGAACCTGGAGACACAGTGAGGAACACTACCTGTGATTAGAGTTGCCATTTAAAGTCCCCACTACAGTTCTTAGATCAGCAGATGACCTTGATCAAGAGCACCCAAGTTGGCTGATCAGAACTACCCCCCAGCACTGCCACTGATCCCAACTCCCCCCAGCACTGCCACTCATCCCACCCCCCACCAAGGAGTAAGAGAAGGAATAAAAATAGAGAATACATGGAATGGAGAGGAAAAGAGGGGGAGGAACAAAGAAAAAGGGAGAGAAATAATAAGAAAGATGGCTAGAGAGAGGGATGGGGGAAAAAAAACAGGAAATTAGCATAAAGAGAGATAAAAGTAAAAGAAAGGAGAACAAAAGAGAAAGAGTGGTACATCCTAAAATGTACCATAAGGGGTTTAATACTGTACAAGTGGAAGGGACTCAGGGAGCGCTAAATGTCTGTGGGTTTAGGGCACAAATTACTTGTCTTGCCTTGGGTGCTGACAACCCGAGCTACGAAAATAATTTTACTGTTAGGGGTCCTCACAACTTGGAAAATTTTAGCAAGGGGTCACGACCACTAGAAAGGTTGAAAACCACTGTCTTAAAGCGGAGGTTCCGCGGTCCCTCGTTTTTTTTTTTCTAGGTGCATGTAATGGGGTTACAGATAACATGTTAGTACTCACTTGTCCTGCGATTAGAGACGTCCCCCGTCTATTTCCGTTCTAAATAATAACTTTTATAAATAGATCTTGTTCTTTGCCATTTTGCTTGTGGGCACTGTGAAGCCCACAAGCAGAGACTTCCGGGATGCGGTGAATGCATCCCAGCATTCACCGCTGTATCATCAGTGTTGACGATGACCTGATTCTGCCAGCTCTGTTCTGCGCATGCGCAACACTTTAGCAGATTTCGACCGTTCTGACCTGCGCATGCGCAACACTTGCGTGTCCATTCACGGCAGATCTCCGAAAATAGCCGAATGGATTATAACACATATTCGGCGCATGCGCTTTGAGCACAATATTGTGCCACACGCTCCCGATGCTCGCTCCACTCAGCAAGGGGGGCGGGTGTATTACTATTCTAATGAGCGGATGCATGTTTAAATAAAGAAATTGATGGACAGAGAGGGCGGGTAGTTCAATGTGGATGGCCGATTTGAATACTTGTCAGAGAATTGTTAAAAAAAAAAGACATAAGATTTTTTTTAACAATTCTCTGACAAGTATTCAAATCGGCCATCCACATTGAACTACCCGCCCTCTCTGTCCATCAATTCCTTTATTTAAACATGCATCCGCTCATTATAATAGCAATACACCCGCCCCCCTTGCTGAGTGGAGCGAGCATCGGGAGCGTGCGGCAACGACTGTCACAATACCCTGTTGATTGCGTAGTCGCAGTCTACAGCTCTTAATGTTCGGCAATTTTCGGAGCTAGAGCGCTGCGCCTGCGCAGTCCAGGGCTGGCAGAATCCGCAACGGCTCCCAGGAGACATTGCGAGCACCTCCCAGAAATCAACGGGGCTTCGAGGAAAGAAAGATACGCCCACTCCCGCGGGAGGAATACCCGGAAGTCCACATTAAAACGACTGATTCACGGTAAGTACAACCACAAGAAAAAAAATCAATAGGAATATGTATATGTATCTGCTAGCAAGATCACTATAAGATAATGTCAGTATTTAGGGTGAACCTCCGCTTTAAGGCGTCAGCACACCAAGACATTTTGGACAATTTCATGCTCCCAACTTTGTGGGAAGTGTTTGGGGACGGCCCCTTCCTGTTCCAACATGACTGCTCACCAGTGCACAAAGCAAGGTCCATAAAGATATGGATGAGCGAGTTTGGGGTGGAGGAACTTGACTGTCCTGCACAGAGTCCTGACCCCAACCCGACAGAACACCTTTGGGATGAATTAGAGTGGAGACTGCAAGCCAGGCCTTCTCGTCCAACATCAGTGCCTCACCTCACAAATACTCTTTTGGAAGAATGGTCAGACATTCCCATAGACACAGGCCTCGTACACACGGCCGAGATTCTCGTTGAAAAAAACATGTCGTTTTTTTCGACGAGATTCTTGGACAAGAAACTTGTCCCGACCGAGTGTACACACGCTCGTTTCAAAGAACCCGCGGTTCTTTGAATGGAGCGTACGCGGTGACGTCATCGACTACGACGAGCATGCGCTCGTCACATTCGATGCCGTCGCCGCCATCTTGGTATACCCTACGTATGCCTAGGAAGCTACCGCGCATGCGTCAAATTCATTTCGAACATGCGCGGGCTTCCGGGAGGACAGGTAAGTGTACACACACTCACTTTTCTCGTCGAGAAACACGCCGAGGAGAATCTCGACGAGAAAATAGAGAGCAGGTTCTCTATTTTCTCGTCGAGGTTTCTTGTCGGTTTTCTCGACGAGAAACCCGATAGCCGCGTACACACGACCGATTTACTCGGCAAGACCTCTCTGCCAGCAAGTTTCTTGCTGGTTCTTGACGAGAAAATCGGTCGTGTGTACGAGGCCTGACTCCTAAACCTTGTGGACGGCCTTTCCAGAAGAGTTGAAGCTGTTATAGCTGCAAAGGGTGGGCCAACTAAATATTGAACCGTACGGACTAAGACTGGGATGCCATTAGGCTGGGTTCACACACTGGTGCTGGTGTGTTTACTCCGCATCCAATCTGCATAACAGAAGCCTGTGACCCGCTCTCAATGGAGCCAGTTCACACATGTCTGGGGCGGCTGCAAAGCGCACAGCACTGGGGCCCTGAGCATCATTGGCTCCATTTTAGGTCCGAATTCAGGTAAAAATTTGGGCCTGAAATGGAGAACAAGGACGCACCGGACCCCTGTGCTGTGAGCCGCACACAGTGTGAACCCAGCCCTTCAAGCGGAGCTCCACCCTAAAGTGGAACTTCCGCTCATCGGAACCCTCCCCCCTCCGGTGTCATATTTGGCACCTTTCAGGGGGGAGGGGGGTGCAGATACCTGTCTAAGACAGGTATTTTCACCCTCTTCCGGGAGTCCTCTCTGCGGGTATTCTGTAGGTAGTGCGTCACTTCCCACAGAATACCCGTAGTGTTCTGGGAAACACTCGGCTCCCAGAACACAACAGGGACCAGTGAGAACGGCGCAGCGCGACTCGCGCATGCGCCGTAGAGAACCAGGCAGTGAAGCCGCAAGGCTTCAATTCCTAGTTCCCTCACCAAGGATGGCGGTGGGGGCAGCAGAGTGACGAGCGATTGCTCGTCCTCTGCTGCCGACGTCGCTGGACTCCAGGACAGGTAAGTGTCCTAATATTAAAAGTCAGCAGCTGCTGTATTTGTAGCTGCTGGCTTTTAATATTTTTTTTTCAGGGAAGCGCCGCTTTAAAGTTCATGTGCGTGTAAAGGCAGGTGTCCCAATACTTTTGGCAATATAGTGTCGTTATAGTCAAGTAACTAAATACATTGTTACGATCTGCTGAAAAAAAAAAAAATTATGTCACTGCTCCATATAAAATAAAAATAGTGTACCTGCGCTTAAGATGTAGTGCAAGGGTGTGACACCTCGCAGTGAACAAAATAAATAAATGTGAAGAGCTGCAGCCCCCCTAATGGGACCTTTAAAAAAGATCCTTAGGGCTCTTTCACACGGAGGTCCGTCCAGGTCCGCCTGTCAGTTTTTTAGGCGGACCTGAAACGGATCCTCCATGCACCCCTATGGAAGCACGGATGGCAGCGGAGACATGTCCGCTGACATCCGCTCCGCTCCAAAAAAGTGTGACGGAGGAAAATCCTATTTTTCCTTCCGTCTGCGGAGCGGATCGGATGACAACGGACTCTACGGTCCGTCGTCATCCGATTCCCCATAGGGGAGAGCGGCGCTCTGACAGGGCGGTCCCTGCACAGTGTGCGGGGACCGCCCAGTCATCCGTCGGCTCAGCGGGGATCAACGGAGCGATCCCCGCTGAGCAAGCGGAGCTTCACGGGGCGGATCTTCACGGATCCGCCCCGTGTGAAAGAGGCCTAACAGTAAAGAAGTATATTTAATTGGGGTATGGCGCTGCTCCCTAACCCTAATGAAAGGGTCAGTAATCCTAAGTGATTGCTAAATGCTCAAAAGTAAATTGTAAATAATATATACTACAAAAAGTGAACAATTATAATCAGTCCACCTTTCAACAATGGTGTTGACACTAGATGCATGAAACCAACATCACCATCAGATACACCACGGTGAACATAGAGACACCCAGAAACAAAGTGTAGTGTCAAACTAATTATATGTTAGTATACAAAAAATACAAGACTGTATCATTAAGACCACAGTTTAGTGCAATACATCTATACACATTGATAAGATCCAAATGTGATAAGTGCACGTTAGCTCCAGATAGAAGCTCCAAGCCTGTGGACGTGTGATCCAGATATCCCTTTGAGCTGTTTACCCCTGTAGGGGTTAAAGGATCTGGTGAGTGGGGACACATGTGGGGGACACTGACATCTAAATGAAGAGCAGAACGTTTACTTTTGAATTTTATGAAGAAGACTGTTTTTTACTGTCTGTGTGCATACTAATTTTGGACTGTGTTGCTATCTGGCAGAGATAGGTATCTGCAGCTGCAGATTGGAGCTTCTATCTGGAGCTAACGTGCACTTATCACATTTGGATCTTATCAATGTGTATAGATGTATTGCACTAAACTGTGGTCTTAATGATACAGTCTTGTATTTTTTGTATACTAACATATAATTAGTTTGACACTACACTTTGTTTCTGGGTGTCTCTATGTTCACCTTGGTGTATCTGATGGTGATGTTGGTTTCATGCATCTAGTGTCAACACCATTGTTGAAAGGTGGACTGATTATAATTGTTCACTTTTTGTAGTATATATTATTTACAATTTACTTTTGAGCATTTAGCAATCACTTAGGATTACTGACCCTTTCATTAGGGTTAGGGAGCAGCGCCATACCCCAATTAAATATACTTCTTTACTGCTCCATATAAACATCGTCGTCCCACAAATGTCACTTTTGATTTTCATGAGAAGAAATGGCTTCAGCCATGGAGGACAAACCTGCTGATGAACCATCATGGCTGCCATCTTGGTGTTGTTTCCCATTATTTCCTATCTGTGAGTGGAGACATGGCAATGGTATTGCTCAGGACATATAAAATCTGCAGAGCCGCAGATCAATACGCTTCCCTCTATTATTACCTAATATCTCATCCAACTCCTCCGATATGGCCGGCCTGTATTTTACTCGGGCGACACATAAATAATTCCCTAGATCTGTACACAGGAGCTCACACACAAAAGAAGCCGCGCGGCTTATTCTCCTGTCTAGTATGTTCCTCGGCCTTGGAGAACGGCGATGAATTATCCGCTCTAAAAAGAGAGATTCTTATACCTCTGATAACAGAAAAGATTTATGAAAATTAATTTCCTGGGATACAATCCGGGAGTTCAAATAAATTATCAGACAGCCTATACCGTATCTCAGAATGTCTCATCCTTTATGTGAAGTTCTAGGGGTAGAAAAAATAAATAATCCTCATATTTTACAGCAGTTCTCTCCTTACACAGACACCGACACAGAATGAACAAGAGAACTGCTCCGTTTAACCACTTTGCACCGGGGCCAATTCTGCCATTCCTCTACTACATGTAAAAATCATCATTTTTTAGCAAAAAAATGACTCAGAACCCCCAAACATTATATATATATATATATATATATATATATGTATATATATATATGTATATTAGAGGTGCGCATCTTCACTGGTCTCACGATTTGATTCGATTACGATTATCTGGTCAACGATTTGATTCGATTCCGCGATGCATCACGATTACTGATGAGTAGGGATGAGCCGAACACCCCCGGGTTCGGTTCGCACCAGAACCTTCGAACGGACCGAAAGTTTGCGCGAATTTTCGAACCCTATTCGTTATAATGGACGCGAACGTTCGAAATCAAAATTGCTAATTACAACGGCCAATATGCATGTTAATGTCATAAAACAGGTTTGGGGACCCGGGTCCTGCCCCAGGGGACATATATCAATGCAAAAAGAAATTTTAAAAACTAAAGTTTTTTCGGGAGCAGTCATTTTAATGATGCATAAAGTGAAAAAAAAAAAAGTGAAATTTTCCTTTAAATATGGTACCTGGGGGGTGTCTAAAGTATGCCTGTGAAGTGGCATGTGTTTCCCGTGTTTAGAACTGTCCTTGCACAAAATGACATTTGTAAAGGAAAAAAAGAAGCCATTTAAAACCACTTGCGGCTTTAATGTCATGTCTTGTCCTGGCCGCCATATGGCTGAAAATCCTTGAGAAAAATGGCATGGCTACCCCATCACCCCCCCCCCACCCCAGCCCCTTTGGGTCTTGTATGGATACTAAGGGGGACCCCGCACCCAAAATAAAACCCTATACCTACAACCCTATATACTCTGAACAGCAGTATATAGGTGGTGCAAACAAGACATGGACTGTAGGTTTGTTCTTAAGTAGAATCTGAACAGGTACATTATGAAGTGTAGCTACATCCCAAAAAAATCAATTTTTAAGCTTTTTGGAGAACATAGGGAGGGGTTATCACCCCTGTAACATTTGCTGTCTTTGCACATCTGTTCAGAACATGTCACCTCACTTTCCGTCCCAATGACAAATGTTTTTGGAAAAGTGGGGTTTTAATTGAAACAAGGATTGGTGATAAAGCATCAGTAGAGAGGAGATACCTTTTTCCCAAATTAAATCTAACAGGATAGAATTTTCCTTCCTAGGGGTAGATTTCCTCTCACTTCCTGTTTTCTCTTGCCGTTTGCAAGTAGGAGTCGTTTGTAAGTTGGATGTTTGAAAGTAGGGGCCTGCCGTATATACTCTGCAGAAATTTGCCCTATTAGATGTTGGTGTAGCCACAAGACTGGTGGGCACAGGAATGGGCCCTGCTGTGAGTTAATAGATCAAGATTTGTACTTGCATGCACCTGTTGAACCGGGCAGAAAAATTGGGCCTTTGGTGGTGGTGGTGGTGGTGGTGGACGGTGTTGCCACAAGACTGTAAGCCCTCACAGTTACTCTTGGTGGGTGCAGGAATGGGCCCTGCTGTGAGTTATTAGATCAAGATTTGTAATTGCATGCACCTGTTGAACAGGGCAGAAAAATTGGGCCTTTGGTGGTGGTGGTGGTGGTGGACGGTGTTGCCACAAGACTGTAGGCCCTCATAGTTACTCTTGGTGGGCGCAGGAATGGGCCCTGCTGTGAACTATTAGATCAAGATTTGTAATTACACGCCCCTGTTAAACAGGGGCTGAAAAATTGTGCCTTAGGCATTGGTGCTGGTGCCACAACACTGCAACCCCTCACAGATACTGTACTTGGAGCACAGCAGTCACACCTGTTGCGAAGCATCTTTTTAAAAAATTGTAATTACACGCCCCTGTTATACAGGGGCTGAAAAATTGTGCCTTAGGCACTGGTGCTGGTGCCACAACACTGCAACCCCTCACAGATACTGTACTCTGAGCACAGCAATGAGACCTGTTGCAAAGCATTGCCTAAAAATTGTAATTACACGCCCCTGTTATACAGGGGCTGAAAAATTGTGCCTTAGGCATTGGTGCTGGTGCCACAACACTGCAACCCCTCACAGATACTGTACTTGGAGCACAGCAGTCACACCTGTTGCGAAGCATCTTTTTAAAAAATTGTAATTACACGCCCCTGTTATACAGGGGCTGAAAAATTGTGCCTTAGGCACTGGTGCTGGTGCCACAACACTGCAACCCCTCACAGATACTGTACTCTGAGCACAGCAATGAGACCTGTTGCAAAGCATTGCCTAAAAATTGTAATTACACGCCCCAACAGGGGCTGAAAAATTGTGCCTTAGGCACTGGTGCTGGTGCCACAACACTGCAACCCCTCACAGATACTGTACTCTGAGCACAGCAGTCACACCTGTTGCGAAGCATCTTTTTAAAAAATTGTAATTACACGCCCCTGTTATACAGGGGCTGAAAAATTGTGCCTTAGGCACTGGTGTGGTGGCATGGATCATTGAGGAGGAGGAAGAGGATAGACAGTGAACATAACAGGACAGTCACTCAGCATCAGCATAGGCAGTCTTGAAGGGATGTGACATTATAAATTATTCCGTTATATCCGCTTCAGGTGTCTGGTAGCTGGTGGTGATCCAAGACTGATTCATTTTTATGAAGGTCAGTCGATCAACCGAGTCGGTGGACAGGCGCACCCTATGATCGGTGACAAATCCTCCAGCAGCACTGAATGTGCGTTCGGAAAGAACGCTGGATGCAGGACAGGCCAGTAGCTCAATTGCATACTGTGCAAGCTCTGGCCAGTGATCCATCCTCAGGACCCAGTAAGCCAGAGGATTTTCGGTGGGAAAGGTGTCCAAGTCTGACCTTGCCCCTAGGTATTCCTGCACCATGTATATCAGACGCTGGCGATGGTTGCTGGAACCGATCATACCTTGGGGCTGCGGACTAAAAAATTGTCTGAACGCATCGGTCAGACGTCCACCTTCCCCACCGCTCCTTCTGCTACTGACCGAAGCCTCAGCAACTCGTCGTCCAGGACCAGGAGTTTGTAACCTCCCAGTTTCTGGGAACGCGTTGCACAGACCTTTCTGCAAGGCCTCCCTGAGATGTCTCATCCTCTGCTCCCTCTGCGACGGCAAGATAAGGTCCGCAACCTTACCCTTGTACCGTGGATCAAGGAGAGTGGCCAGCCAGTAATGGTCACTCTCCTTGATCCGAAGAACACGAGGATCCTTCCGCAGGCTTTGCAGGATCAGGGAGGCCATGCAGCGTAGGTTAGCTGAGGCATTCGGTCCGGAGTCTTCTGGGTCACTGAGGATGACATGATCGCCAGCCACCTCCTCCCAGCCACGTACAAGTCCACTGGTTTGTTGGGACTGTACATCATCCCTAAAAGACTGCTGCTGCTGATGCTGAGTGCCAGGCTCCACCTCCATGCTCACACAATCCTCCTCCTCCTCCTCCTCCTCCTCCTCTTCCTGTGTGATGGGTGGGACAGAAGGAACATTGTCTGGATAAAGGGGGCCTTGAGAGACAAGGAAGTCCTCCTCTTCCTGCCTCTGTTCTGCCTCAAGTGCCCTGTCCATTATCCCACGCAGCGTATGCTCCAACAGGTGGACAAGAGGTACAGTGTCACTGATGCATGCACTGTCACTGCTCACCATCCTCGTGGCCTCCTCAAATGGTGAGAGGACAGTGCATGCATCCCTGATCATGCTCCACTGGCGTGGGGAAAAAAGCCAAGCTCCCCTGACCCTGTCCTGGTGCCGTAGTCGCAAAGGTACTCATTGATGGCCCTCTGCTGCGTGTGCAGTCGCTGCAGCATGGCCAACGTTGAGTTCCACCTGGTGGGCATGTCACATATTAGGCGGTTCTTGGGCAGGTTCAGCTCCTTTTGCAGCTCAGTCAGCCGAGCACTGGCATTATAAGATCGGCGGAAATGCACACAGACTTTCCTGGCCTGCCTCAGGACATCCTGTAAGCCTGGGAACCTGCCCAAGAACCGCTGCACCACCAGGTTGAGGACGTGAGCCATACAGGGCACATGGGTGAGCTGCCCCTGTCGCAGGGCGGAGAGGAGGTTGGTGCCATTATCAGAAACGACCATTCCTGGCTTAAGCTGGCGTGGCGTCAACCACCTCTCGGCCTGCCCCTGCAGAGCTGCCAGAACCTCTGGCCCAGTGTGGCTCCTGTCCCCCAAACACACCAGCGCAAGCACGGCATGGCATCTTTTTGCCTGCGTACTCGCGTAGCCCCTTGTACGCCTACGGAGCACCGCTGGTTCCGAGGACAGAGCACTCGAAGAGGACATGGAGGAAGAAGAAGAGGAGGGGGTGGAGGAGAGAGGTGTGTCACAACCAGTAGTAGCATTTTGGAGGCGTGGTGGCGGAACAACCTCCAACACTACTGCACCTTGTCCTGCATCCCTCCCAGCTGCCAATAGAGTGACCCAATGGGCCGTGAAAGAAAGATAACGTCCCTGTCCATGCCTGCTGGACCATGAGTCAGCGGTAATATGCACCTTACCGCTGACCGCCCTGTCCAGCGAGGCATGGACATTGCCTTCCACATGCCAGTAGAGAGACGGAATCGCCTTCCGTGAGAAAAAGTGGCGTTTGGGAACCTGCCACTGAGGAACCGCACATTGAACAAACTCACGGAAGGGGGCCGAGTCTATCAACTGAAAAGGCAGCAGTTGAAGTGCTAGCAATTTAGCCAAGCTAGCATTCAACCGCTGGGCATGTGGATGGCTGGGAGTATACTTCTTTCGACGGTCCAGCAGCTGGGGCAGGGAAATTTGCCTGCTACAATCGGACGTCGGTGTACTGCAAGTACTTGGTTGTGACACACCTAATTCTACACCTTCAGTCCTCTCAGAGCAGCTTTCAGAGAGGACTGAAGATATAGTGGGGATGGAGATCCCAGCTGATGAGGAGCAAGGAGAGGTCCGCTTTGTTCTTTGGTGTGGGTCTTTTATGTGTGCTTGCCAACGAGCTGCATGGCAGGTCGACATATGTCTGCTCATGCTTGTGGTGCCCAAGCGGCTGATGTTTTGGCCACGCGAGATACGCTTGAGACAAATATTGCAAATAGCAGTGGTGCGATCTGATGCACTCGTCTCAAAAAAGGCCCACACCAAAGAACTTTTGTGATAACGTGCAGAGGCAGCGCCCTGCACAGGCGGAGCTCTGCGGTGTGGTACAGTTGCTGTGCTGGCCTCTAGCTGGCCTCCAGGGGGCATCCTGCCTCGTTGGACATGTGACGCTGCATCCTCCTCCTCCTCCTCCTCTCTCCCTTCAGGCACCCACGTGGAGTCAGTGACCTCATCATCCCCTCCCTCTTCACCACTAGAGCAAACCTGGCAGTAAGCTGCAGCTGGTGGAACACTACTGCCAGATTGCTGTCCTTCAGCATCCCCTCTCTCTGCGCGCACACTACTGACTTCCTCAAGCTGGGTATCATCATCCGAGCCTTCGAATCGTTGGGCATCCTCCTGGAGCATGTACCCAACACTGTGCTCAAACAGTTCGGGGGACTCCTCAGGAGGACATGGTGGGTCTAGGGAAGGGGTGGCTGATGATGCCATTGAGTACGCGTTGGCAGCTGCTCTGCCAGTACCCTGAGCCTGGGTGAGAGAGGATGAGGAGGGCTTGGTCATCCATTCTCCCAAGCCTTCGGCATGATGCGGCTCCACATGTCCAGCTGCCGAAAACAAAGACAAGCGTGTCCCATGGCCACGTGCTGATGACGATGCACGACCACGTCCACGGCCAGCACTGTTGTCTCTAGAAACAGAGCCTGCCTGCCCTGTGTTCTTGCCTCGGCACGCTCTGCCTCTCCTTGGCGGTCTTCCAGCCATTGTAGTCGGTAGTGTATATAGTATAAAAAATAGAACTCCTATGTGTGCTCACAACACACTGTAGGTCCTATGGGTGCTGACACTAACACACTATAGGTACTATGTGTGCTGCTGACAAGAAAATATAGGAGCTCTGTTTGCTGCCACTAACACACTAGAAGTCCTATTGGTGCTTCTGAGATGAAAATATAGGAGCTCTGTGTGATGCCACTAACACACTAGAAGTCCTATGGGTGCTTCTGAGATGAAAATATAGGAGCTCTGTGTGATGCCACTAACACACTAGAAGTCCTATGGGTGCTGCTGAGAAGAAAATATAGGAGCTCTGTTTGCTGCCACTAACACACTAGAAGTCCTATGGGTGCTGCTGAGAAGAAAATATAGGAGCTCTGTGTGATGCCACTAACACACTAGAAGTCCTATGGGTGCTTCTGAGATGAAAATATAGGAGCTCTGTGTGATGCCACTAACACACTAGAAGTCCTATGGGTGCTTCTGAGATGAAAATATAGGAGCTCTGTGTGATGCCACTAACACACTAGAAGTCCTATGGGTGCTTCTGAGATGAAAATATAGGAACTCTGTGTGATGCCACTAACACACTAGAAGTCCTATGGGTGCTTCTGAGATGAAAATATAGGAGCTCTGTTTGCTGCCACTAACACACTAGAAGTCCTATGGGTGCTGCTGAGAAGAAAATATAGGAGCTCTGTGTGATGCCACTAACACACTAGAAGTCCTATGGGTGCTGCTGAGAAGAAAATATAGGAGCTCTGTGTGATGCCACTAACACACTAGAAGTCCTATGGGTGCTGCTGAGAAGAAAATATAGGAGCTCTGTGTGATGCCACTAACACACTAGAAGTCCTATGGGTGCTGCTAAGAAGAAAATATAGGAGCTCTGTTTGCTGCCACTAACACACTAGAAGTCCTATGGGTGCTTCTGAGAAGAAAATATAGGAGCTCTGTGTGATGCCACTAACACATTAGAAGTCCTATGGGTGCTGCTGAGAAGAAAATATAGGAGCTCTGTTTGCTGCCACTAACACACTAGAAGTCCTATGGGTGCTTCTGAGATGAAAATATAGGAGCTCTGTTTGCTGCCACTAACACACTAGAAGTCCTATGGGTGCTGCCGAGCAGAAAATATAGGAGCTCTGTGTGATGCCACTAACACACTAGAAGTCCTATGGGTGCTGCTGAGAAGAAAATATAGGAGCTCTGTTTGCTGCCACTAACACACTAGAAGTCCTATGGGTGCTGCTGAGAAGAAAATATAGGAGCTCTGTTTGCTGCCACTAACACACTAGAAGTCCTATGGGTGCTGCTGAGAAGAAAATATAGGAGCTCTGTGTGATGCCACTAACACACTAGAAGTCCTATGGGTGCTGCTGAGAAGAAAATATAGGAGCTCTGTTTGCTGCCACTAACACACTAGAAGTCCTATGGGTGCTGCTGAGAAGAAAATATAGGAGCTCTGTTTGCTGCCACTAACACACTAGAAGTCCTATGGGTGCTGCTGAGAAGAAAATATAGGAGCTCTGTTTGCTGCCACTAACACACTAGAAGTCCTATGGGTGCTTCTGAGATGAAAATATAGGAGCTCTGTGTGAAGCCACTAACACACTAGAAGTCCTATGGGTGCTGCTGAGAAGAAAATATAGGAGCTCTGTTTGCTGCCACTAACACACTAGAAGTCCTATGGGTGCTGTTGGGGTGCAATGCTGTGCTAACAGCACTGCGGTTGGTACTACTGCAATACTGTACTAACAGTAAGCACGCACCAGACTAATCCCCAGCAGCAGCTAATAACACGCTAACTGTGCAATCAGCAGCAATGAACGATCAATGACTTAGGTAGCAATGGTTTAGCAAAGAAATAGCCAATGGTTTAGCAAAGAAGAGCAAATCTTTCAGTATCAAGCAAAGACAGAATCAGCAGACTGATCTCTCCTAAAGCCGGAACTCATGTGACCGGGGCCGATGGTGTGGCGGCCTTTTAAATGGTGGGGCATGTACTAAAGCCCCTGAGCTGTAATTGGCTACAGGCGTCCTGCCTGTAGCCAATTATTGCTCTCCGAGTTTCGGGCGCTGTGATTGGCCAAGCATGCGGGGTCACAGTGCATGCTTGGCCAATCATCAGCCAGCAATGCACTGCGCCGGCCGCGCCGGCCGCAATGCATTGCGGGGCCGCTCGCATCACACGAATGTGATGCGAACGGCCCAAATAGTTCTGGGCTCGACGAGCGAGCGAACGTCCGGTGCTCGATTCGAACATGGGTTCGAATCGAGCACCGGGCCCATCCCTACTGACGAGCTCCCACTTCCGCTTCGGGCGCCTAGGCGGCCCTTCCTCCCTACAATCTTCTGGGACACCTCACAGGTCCCAGAAGATTACCCGGCTATGCAGGACACCGCAGCGAGACATACGCACCCGGCTGTGAAGCTGCAAGCTGTCACAGTCGGATGCCCGCAGTAGTATTGCCAGCGCTGTGGACAGGCGGGGGAGAGAATGGAGGGTTCGGGTGGCCACGTCGCTGGATTGTGGGACAGGTGAGTGTCTTTTTGCGCACACTCGTGGAATTGGGACAAACTACGGAACCTAAAAATCTCCATAGGTGACGCTTTAAAAAAAAATTAACGGTTACCAGGTTAGAGTTACAGAGGAGGTCTTGTGGTAGAATTATTTCTCTCGCTCTGACGATCTCGGCGATACCTCACATGGGTGATTTGAGCAGAGTTTACATGTGTGGGCACGACTTGCGTATGCGGTTTCTTTGCTGCACGAGCTCGCGGGGACAGGGGAGCTTTACTTTTTTTTTTTTTATTATTATTTTTTTATTTATTTTTTACATTGTGTTTTAAAAAAAATATTTTTTTTTGATCACTTTTATTGCTGTCACAAGGATCGTAAAGCTTTGCTTGCCTTTATCTGGCCTTGAGTCATTATTCCTGCCACAGACACCAACAATGGGACACTATTCCTTCCACTGACATCAACGATTGGGCATCATTTCTTCTAACGACAACAAAAATTGGGCACATTTCCTCCCATGGACACCAACTATTCCCCCCCCCCCAATACCAAAGATTGTGCATTGGGCACAGTCTGGCCCCCCTAAAGTCTGAAGGACAGTAAACTGGCCCCTCCTTTAGACTGTTTGGAGACCCCTGCACTATAGGATTGTAACAGACCTGGGACACCTTTGGGCACTCCAAAAGAGAATAGTAATGTGGCGCACATAGTGCCCCCTCACCCTCCTATGGGTCCCTATTCTGAACCACATTCCTGTCTGAATTTTGTGTCCAGGTTTCAGGTGGACTGAAACCCGAACACATGATTCAAAACCCGAACTGTCCGGGTGAATCCTGGACAGGTGGCAACCCTAGCCGTGATGTAGCTTCTCGGTTACTACATCGGAGACCCGATCAAAGCCAATTCCAGCATTGTTCGGGACTCCAGCCAGCCGGCGGATATGCCGGCTAGTCGCTCGGGTCTCACAGTTGGACAGGAGACCCGTGCAGAGCGAGAGAATGCGGCGGGGGACGTCCCCTCCAGCTGATTGTTATAACCGCCGAGCGGCTGCTTAGCTTCATCGGTTGTTATTACAAGAAAGCCGACCGTAGGCTCTAAAAAACGGTACCGGGATCGTGCAGCTGCGGGCATCACCCCGGTACAACCACTTCAGCAAAATGACGTACAGGTCATACAGGAAAAAATACACTTTAAGAATTTGAATGCAATAAAAACAAAACAAAACATAGATAACCCATTATTTTTTTTGTAAAATATAAAAAATTTGGTTACGCCGAGTAAATAGAAACCAAAATGTCATGCTTTAGAATTGCGCACAATCGTGGAATGGCGCAAAACTACAGTACTTAAAAATCTCCATAGGCGACGCTTTAATTTTTTTTTTTACAGGTTACCTGTTTAGAGTTACAGATGAGGTCTAGCTCTAGAATTATTGCTCTCACTCTAATGTTCGCGGCGATAACTCACATGTGGGGTCCGAGCGTCGTTTACATATGCGTAGGGGACAGGGGCACTTTAAAAATATTTTTAAATATTATTTTTTTTTATTTTTACACTGTCTCTTAATTTATTTTAAGCGTCGTACACACGAACGAGTTTCTCGGCAAGAAACGACAAGAAAACTGCCGAGATAGCTTTCTTGTCGAGAAACTCGTTCATGTGTATGGTTTCTCGTCGAGAAAACTGACCAGAATCTCAACGAGAAAAATAGAGAACCTGCTCTGTATTTTCTCGTCGAGATTCTCGTCGGCATGTTTCTCGACGAGAAAAGTGTGTGTGTGTACACTTACCTGTCGCCGTGGAAACCCACACACGCTCGAAATGACTTTGACGCATGCGCGGTAGCTTCCTAGGCATAGGTAGGGTGTAGTAAGATGGCGGCGACGGAATCGAATGTGACGAGCGCACGCTCATCGTAGTCGATGACGTCACTGCGTTCGCTCCATTCAAAGAACCGCGGGTTCTTTGAATGGATCATGTGTACACTCGGCCGGGACAAGTTTCTTGTCCAAGAATCTCGTCAAGAAAAACTACGTGTTTTTTCCTGACGAGATTCTCGGCCGTGTGTACGAGGCTTCAAACTATTGCAATTTCTCTTAGCTGAGGACAAGCAAGTCCTGGAATACAATTTAAGTAACACTGTACTTCTCAATACAGTTCTCAAAAAAGGGAAATGTGCATTTCTTTTTTTTTAACAAGAAACGGAAATGTGCATTTCTACCACTAGGGGGCACTGCAGGGAAACGGCTCCAGTTTAGTTTACCTGTGGGCTCCATCTTATACCTCTTAAGCCCCGTACACACGATCGGTTTGACTGATGAAAACCGTCCGATGGATGGTTTTCATCAGACCAACCGATCGTGTATGGTACCCATCGGTCTTTTTTCCATCGGTTGTAAAAAATAGAACTTGTTTTAAAATTTTCCGATGGATAAAAAACCGATGGGAATTTCCGATCATCTATGGGCAAGTCCATCGGTTAAAAAACCCACGCATGCTCAGAATCAAGTCGACGCATGCTCAGAAGCATTAAACTTAATTTTTCTCATCGGAGTGTTTTACGTCACCGCGTTTGGAACGGTCGGTTTTTTGACTGATGGTGTGTGGCCAAGACTGATGAAAAACAGTTTCATCGGATTTCCGATGGACAAATCCATCGGACGAAAATCCATAGGTTATCCGATCGTGTGTACAGGGCTTTACAGTTGGGTGATTGTTGGGATACAGTAGATGATAGTTTCTGTCCTCTCAGGCCATAATTGACAGGTAAGAGGGTATTTTTGTCTGACAAATTAGTTTATCTTTATAACCTGTAAATTATTCTTATCAATGTTTCCCTATAGTCTACTCAGTAAATTGGCTTTTCTTTTCCTCCTGTCAGTAAAATGGTGAGACCAACATCTAGAGTTTGGAAACCTTTCCACAGAGCGGTTTCTGCTGAGAGCAAAGCTGCAATTTTCAAATATTCTTTTCCAAATGCTACAAGGAGGACAAAACACATCCAGAGGGGCCCTAAAGATATTCAATAAATACTTTATGGAATGAAATGATGAGGACCAGAATGAAAGTGTGAGGAGCTTTTCTCTCCAGAAACACTCTTTCTGCTGCTTCTGGATCATCACAAAGGCCTCATTCACACCTCAGCGTTTTGTAGCTTGAAGCTCGAAGCTCCAAAACGCTGGAGGAGGAAAAAAAAATCTATTATTCTCTATGGCGTTGGTTCACATTTCGCCTGAAGCTCAAAAAAGTTCTGGAGCTTTTTTTGTAGCTCGAATTGGGCAGATTGGTGTGTTTTTGAAGCGTTTTTTTTGTTCCATAGAAATGCATGTAAACGCTTGATTCAGGCGTTTTTGAGTGGTTTAGTGTGTTTTATCTTGCGTTTTTCTGCTCAAATGCAATAATTAAATGAAAATTAATAATTCTAAATAAATTTAAAAAAAATATTTATAAACAAAATAAATAATTAATTAAAACAATAATAAAGAAATACATTATTTAAATAATAAAAAAAAAGATTCATTTAAATAATAAAAAATAAATAAAAACACTAACCCCCAACACTTAATCCTAATGTAGCGGGCATGCACTTTCCCAGTGTATTTAAAACTGGCAGAGACACCAGTAATGTGCAGTTCCCTGCAGCCCAGCGCGTGGCGCTGTCGCCTTGGGCTGGGGTTGAACCATTGCTGTGTGCCGTACCCCTTTTTGTCCTCTCTCAGCGGTTGTATGGTAGGGCGGGGAACCCGCCGTGCTTGCTGGGAGAGGGTATAAAGGGGCCGGCCATCTTTGTCACGGGTTCGAGTCCCAGACACCTTCAGCCTGAGGGCGGTGGTTCGTGTCGGGAGTCTAGGCGGCCTAGGCCTAGAGGACGTTCGGAGGTCGTGTTCCATCCCAGGCACCTTTAGCCTGGGGTGAGGTACTCGGATGGAGGTCTGGGGCCCAGTGTCTTTCACTGGGTTCCGCGAGGGATGGATTTCCTAGGGGGACCCCGGGAGTGGGCTCCCCGAATCCAGTGGCGTAAGGGACCGGAGGGGGTACTCGCCTGAAGACCTGGTGCAGCATATTGCCAGTGACGGGTGAGCCTCCGGAGACCGCCCGGAGGGATATCTCCCTCGCCAAGGGACCGCAATACACTTTTAGAAGGAGAGAAGAAGAGTTCATTGTGTCTGGGCCTACTCGTATCCACACCCCCTCTCTGTTCTACTCGTTGAGGGAGTCCAACTGACTGTGTTTTACTCTGATATTGGAAGAATAAAGGAGTGTTGGACTTTAATGGCGTGGGGCTCATTTTCTGGCAGACACTGTGCAAAAGGAGGAGGAGGCTCTGATGGAGAACACCGACCCGAAGGTAAAGAGGATCTTCTCACACCACACACACATCTGTGGTGGGAACTTGGCGTGGTGACCCCGCACTCTCTCAACCAAGGTACCCCTAGACAAAAGCCAGAGACAGATGATGTGATATCAGGGAGAGAGAGTGGAGGCCGCTACACTAATATGAACCCCTAACCCTAATATTAAACCCTAATGCCCCGTACACATGACCGTACAAATTCCGACAAGAAAAACGTGGGTTTTTTCTGACGGAATGTTGGCTCAAACTTGTGTTGCATACACACGGTCACACAAATCTTGTCTGAAATTCCGACCGTCAAGAACGCGGTGACGTACAAGACATACGACGAGCCGAGATCAATGAAGATCAATGAAGTTCCTTAGGCAGTTCGGCTCTTCTGCTTGATTCTGAGCATTCGTGTTTTTTTTTTTGCATACAGACGTGCAGAATTTCCGACAAGAACTTTTTCCGTCTGAAAAATAGAGAACCTGCTCTCAATCTTTTTCTGGCGGAAATTCTGACAGAAAATGGTGGATGGAGCCTACATGCGGTTGGAATATCTGACCAAAAGCTCACATCCAACTTTTTTGGACGGAAAATCCTATCGTGTGTACAGGGCATAACACTAATATTAATCCTTAATCCTAATTCTAAACCCTAACCCTAATATTAACCCCTGACCCTAATGCCGCGTACACATGACCGTTTTTCATGACGAGAAAAATGCCATTTTTTTATTTGGTCATTAAAAATGATGGTGTGTGGGCTCCAGAGCATTTTTCACGACATGAAAAATGGCCATAAAAGATTTGGAACATGCTCTAATTTTTCTCGTCGTTTTTCACGTCATAGTTTTTCTCGTCATGAAAAACGGCCGTGTGTAGGCTTTAACGACGTGAAAAAACCGCGCATGCTCAGAAGCAAGTGATGAGACGGGAGCGCTCGTTCTGGTAAAACTAGCGTTCGTAATGGAGATAGCACATTTGTCACGCTGTAACGGACTGAAAAGCACGAGGCTGAAAAGCGCGAATTGTCTCTCACCAAACTTTATTAACACGAGGATCAGCAAAAGCAGCCCAAAGGGTGGCGCCATCCGAATGGAACTTCCCCTTTATGCTGCCATCGTACGTGTTGTACGTCACCGCGCTTTGCTCGAGAATTTTTTTCCATGATAGTGTGTAGGCAAGGCAGGCTTGAAAAGAATCACGTCGAGAAAAACGTTGTTTTTTGCAATGACATTAAAAACGGTCGTGTGTACGCGGCATAACCCCTAACCCAGGGATCTCAAACTGACGGCCCTCCAGCTGTTGCAAAACTTCAAGTCCCATCATGCCTCTGCCTGTGGGAGTCATGCTTATAACTGTCAGCCTTGCAATACCTCATGGGTAGGGTGACCACATTTCCAAACTACCATTCAGGGACACCCTCCCTTCCCAAAAATCAGCTTGTGCTGTAACGAATCACAGCACAGGGATTGGACACAAGAGGCGGGATTTATGGTTTCTCCAATCACAAGCAGGGGGCGGGGATTGTGCTCCTCCAGGCATTCCCGGCCAGGGCAAGTACTGTCAGTAAGTAAAGTGGTTATGTGGCGGCCTTTTTTGGGGGCATCAGATTGGCCCGGGGGGTGGCTGTGTCAGTTTCATTCCGGGACACTGTATTGTCCTGGAATGAAGGTGCCCGGGACAGACCTGCAAAATGCGGGACTGTCCCGGGCAATCCGGGACATGTGGTCACCCTACTCGTAGGACTTGTAGTTTCGCAACAGCTGGAGGGCCGCCAGTTGGGGACCCCCTGCTCTAGAGTTTGCTTCTACCTTCTGCCTTGCAATGCCTCATGAGACTTGTAGTTTGGCAACAGCTGGAGGGCCCCCAGTTTGAGACCCCTGCCTAACCTAACAAAAAAAAATTAATAATAAGTAAATAAATGTTAATTAAAAAAAAAAAAAATCCCTAACCCCTTCCAAAAAATAAAATAAAAAAATTAACAAATAAATAATAATAAATAAAAACAGATTAAAAAGCTGAAAAACAGCAACAAATGATGAAACGGATGAAATGTTTTTCTCTTGGCTAATTAAAAAATGTCAAAGCTCAAAAATGCTTTAAAAACAATGTACACAAACTCTCAAAAATGCGCATACAAAACACGACGCTCAGGTGTGAATCCATCCCAAGTGTTTCTTCACCAGCAGCATCTTCAGGTAATAAAAGAAAAAATTAAATGTTGCCTTTAACGGCTTGCCGACCGCCGCACATCTTTTTACGGTGACCCTGCCGCGGGACCCGCGGACTCGATGTCCGCCGGTGTCCCGCGATCGTGTCACGGAGCTGAAGAACGGGGAGATGTCAGTGTAAACACAACATCTCCCCCTTCTTCCTAGTGACATGTCACTGATCGTCTGCTCCCTCTCATCGGGAACAGCGATTAGTGTCGTGTCACTCATAGCCACGCCCCCAAACAGTTAGAATCACTCCCTAGGACACACTTAACCCCTTCAGCGCCCCTACAGGTTAACCCCTTCAGTGCTTCAGTGCCAGTGTAATTTTTTACAGTAATCAGTGCATTTTTATAGCACTGATCGCTGTAAAAATGACAATGGTCCCAAAATGGTGTCAAAAGTGTCCGATATGACCGCTATAATGTCGCAGTCACGATAAAAATCGCTAATCGCCGCCATTACTAGTAAAAAAAAAATATTAATAAAATTGCCATAAAACTACCCCCTATTTTGTAGACGCTATAACTTTTGCGCAAACCAATCAATAAACGCTTATTGCGATTTTTTTTTTACCAAAAATATGTAGAAGAATACGTATCGGCCTAAACTGAGAAAAAAAACGTTTTTTTATATATTTTTTGGGGATATTTATTATAGCAAAAAGTAAAAAATATTGCATTTCTTTCAAAATTGTCACTCTATTTTTGTTTATAGCGCAAAAAATAAAAACCGCAGAGGTGATCAAATATCACCAAAAGAAAGCTCTATTTGTGGGAAAAAAAGGACATCAATTTTGTTATGGAGCCACGTCGCACGACCACGCAATTGTCAGTTAAAGCAACGCAGTGCCGAATAGCAAAAAGTGGCCTGGTCTTTGGCCAGCCGAATGGTCCGGGGCTTAAGTGGTTAATAAACTTTAAATTGTATCTTTTTCTTTAACACATATTAAAGCCCCTACCACTTCAACATTATTTTTTGAATCTTTAATGAAGCTTGGCAAGTGTGTGTGTGTTGGCTTGGAATTTGTTTTAAAGGGGCCCAGTAGAAACCCAACTCAGTAGTACCACCAACTCAGTAATACCCCCAGCTCATTAGTACTACCATTCAGCAGATCCCCAGCTCATTAGTATTGCCAATCAGCAGATCCCCAGCTCATTAGTACCCTTGTTTAGCAGATCCCTGACTCAGTAGTACCCCCAGCTCTTCTGATGCCACACTCAGTAGTACCACCAGCTCTGCTGACCCCCTGCTCATTAGTAACCCCCAGCGCTGCTGATCGCCCACTCAGTAGTAACCTCTAGCTCTGCTGATCCTTCACTCAGTAGTAACCCCCAGTGCTGCTGATCTCCCACTCAGTAGTAACCTCTAGCTCTGCTGATCCTTCACTCAGTAGTAAACCCCAATTCTGCTGATCTTTCACTTAGTAGTAAACCCCAGCTCTGCTGATCCTTCACTTAGTAGTAGCCCCCAGTGATGCTGATCTCCCACTCAGTAGTAACCTCTAGCTCTGCTGATCCTTCACTCAGTAGTAAACCCCAATTCTGCTGATCTTTCACTTAGTAGTAACCCGCAGCTCTGCTGATCCTTCACTTAGTAGGAACCACCAGCTATGCTGATCCCCCACTCAATAGTAATTCCAAGCTCTGCCTGATCCTCTGGTTTGCTGATCCTCCCCTCTCTCTCTCCAGTCTCCGCTCACCTCCTGCTATATTGCTCTCATGCTGCACATCATGTGTGACATCTGCTAGTTTCTCCCGCCCTGGTCCCCCAGCTCTGCCTGATTCTTTGCCACTCAGTCCTTTCTCTCTCCAGTCCCTGGTCATCTCCCACCATATTGCTCCCACGCTACTCACCACGTGTGACATTGCTAGTTTCTCCCGCTCTAGTCCCCCAACTCTGCCGATCCTCCACCGCACAGTCCTCTTTTCGGTCCATGCTCACCTTCCACTATAGCAAATGTAATTTGCTAGTTGCTCCGCTCCAGTCTGAACTTTTTTCGCCTTCCTGCTGCTCCACACTGCACACCAGCACCAGACACTCCCAGGATATATAAACATGAACCGGAAGTGACGTCTTTCTGGTTCACTTGTTGGTTTCCCAGTGCATCCTGGGATATCTCATACCTGCAATACCTCCAAAACAAAGCAAAGCTATAGCTGAAAAAAAGCTCATCAAAAGCTGTAAGCGATCGTTGTCATAGACTTCTATGGAGGCTTTGGAGCAGGGTTGCCAACTTTCAGTAAATTTACAAAGTTTGTAAAATCCGTAAATGTTGCATCTGTCAATGAATGTCAGTTACGGACATGCAGCCTACATTCCATAATGGACATTCAAGAACAGATGCAAAAAGTACACGTAGCACACAGACCCCTTTTTCTCTACTGCCTTCCTCCACCTGCAGCGGGGCACACCTGCTACTTGCCCGGTATCCCCTCCCTGTATATAGAGAGGAGCGAGCGGTGTTATTGTTTGGGTCTTGCAGCAATTACCTCTCTAGAGTGGATCCCCTCTCTCCGTTGTCTAGGTAGAAGTTCCTCAGAATAAGGCCAATGTCCACACAGGAGTAAAACCCGAGCAGCAAGGTTTTATTCTTTTATCATTGCAGTGAACTTGAATAGGGAGTAGGAAGATGAGAGAAGTAAGGGGAAAAAGGTTCAGGCATGCAACACCTAGAGCACAATGTTAATCTTTCGTCGCCACTCAAGCCTGAGTGGGTATTGCTCACCCGGATAGTCCCTATGAGAGCGGTCCTAGCAGCCGGGATGGGGCACGGATAATAAAGACAGTGGATCCCTCTTTAGGCGAGTTTCCAGGCCTCTTCCCAAGACAGCAGTACTGTCGCTAATCTCCTCTGGGACTGATCCTCCCCTGGTCTCCTTTCCTAAAGGTGGGCTCCCTACAGATGGGCAGCCTGGGATCCTTCTTTGAGGTGTAGGCCCCTGCCAGCAAAGCTGGGCCTACCATGCAGCAATGCAGCCTCGGGCTGAATGTGCCCGAGGCCCAAAAACTCTCGTCCCATACGGGCCACGAGGCACACCTACAGGACCAAAGGGTCCCCTGGAACACTCCTGCCCCTAATGGCGTCTGCCCCTTATGTACCCTCTCCCAGCATGCACAGCAGGTTAACCACGCCCACTGCACGGCTGCCAGGAGAGAAGACCCAAGGTGCTGTGATGCCCCTCTATGGTTCACCTATGCCGGTGGTGACAGTGCCATCTACAGGCAACAGGGAACACTACTGCCAGGCAGTATCACAACCAGAGCAGAAGCAATTTAGAACAATTGATTGGTCTGAGCCCAACTACTGGCTCAGACTACCCCTAAATAGACACATAGTGCCCCAAAATATTGGGGGGGGGCTACACACACCCCTTCCTAGAAGAGACACTGTCCCCAGTGGCTGGGGAAATCAAAATCCTTCAGTCCTGAAGGCTGTTGATTTTCCAAACAACAAAAAAAAACTGAACTGGTGCATGAACCTAATTTTTGGGGAAGGGAGGAAGAAAGAAAAGAAAGAAAACACACAGATAACATTGCATCCTCCAGATACTGAAATTTCAAATACACACTCCTCCCATTTGCTAACTATCAATCCCACCCCATTCTCCGATGGTCTCGACAGTTGCTCCAGGTACCTGCAAGAAATCACAAAAATATGCATAGAAAAGCGAACATCCTATCACTAATATCTATACTACTTAGAAGCAGACTGTTTCCCCTAGAGGAAGCAGTTTCCTTCTAGAAAAGTTTTGATATGCTAAGCCTAGCATGAAAACCAAAAAAATAAATTTAAATTCTGATCATAAGTACTGTGCAGTCTACATACAGGGGCGCTACATACAGATTTTACAAACTGTTTGTAAATTTACTGAAAGTTGGCAACCCTGCTTTTGAGACACTTTGAAGCACCAAGAAAGCAACATGGGGGGTCATTTTTGAAGCAAAACAAAGCAAACAGTACTGTAAGGTAACCATTTTATTTAGGCAGAGGCTCTTTGATTGGCATCTTGAGCGCTTTAACAAAGCGTGTCCAATGCCACATTTTGAACCAAGTGTAAACAAGCCCTCAGTTCTACTTCAGCGCAGGTCACCTTCCACTCTCAGATATATTTATTTTTCATAGTATTATGCCCCATACACACGATCGTTTTTCTTGCCATTTTTTTTCTTGCCGTTTTTCACGTCGTTTTTTTTCATGTTTCCTCTCAAGCCTGTCTTGCGTACACACGATCATTTTAAAAAACGATCAAGCAAAGCGCAGTGACGTATACCACGTACGACGGCACTATAAAGGGGAAGTTCCACTCGAATGGCGCCACCCTTCATGTTAGTAAAGTTTGTTGAGCAACGATTCGCGCTTTTCAGCCTCGTGCTTTTCAGTCCGTTACTGCGTGACGAATGTGCTACCTCCATTACGAACGCTAGTTTTACCAGAACGAGCGCTCCTGTCTCATACTTGATTCTGAACATGCACGTTTTTTTTCACGTCGTTAAAGCATACACACTATCGTTTTTCACGTCGTTAAAAAAAACGACATGAAAAACGGCGTGAAAAAAGAGAGCATGTTCGAAATTTTTAATGGCCGTTTTTCACGTCGTTAAAAATGCTCTGGAGCCTACACACGATCATTTTTAATGGCCATTTTTAAAAATGGCATTTTTAACGGCATGAAAAACGATCGTGTGTATGGGGCATCAGTCACATTGCGAGTTTTGAAGAATGGGATTGATCTCCATCCCTGAAGTGCGTCTATGTAGAAGTACAAAGGGAAGTCTATTGGTAGTGTGGGAACGGAGCGTGCCTGTTCTCTCGCGCAGAAGACATATGAGGTCATTAGTAGAGCTCAGTGAATGGCATGCCGCTGGTTCAATGTCTCTGTGTACAGATTTAGAGGCAGGATTGGCACGGCCACCGTGTTTACCGCCTGCACCGACACCGAACCTATTTATGTGATGGGTTTGAATGGTCTGTGACGATGTGACATTGAAGAATCGCCTGCGGGTTTGTAGAGTTTGCAGGAGAACTGGCACTAAATCAGATGAATGCACACCACTATATATACAAGGAACATACAGCGTGCTCCCGGAGAGTACATCCTTCGATTGTTTATTGCAGTGTTCTTCCTGAAGTGATCTTTGATGCGACCTTCATCTTTTTGTGTTATTGGTCGATATGCAGGCATATGTAGACTATTATTAGAGAAGACTCCTTACAGTCACACTTCGTCCCTGCTTCACGTGAACCTCAGTCTGTCTGAATACATTCTTAACAATCTACAGCAACAGCTTAATTTTTCAAAAAAAACTTCACGTTCTATCCTTAAAAAACCTTGAACTTCAGTCAGTGACTTTTGCCTAGGCTGGGGTGATGCCATCAGTCTGCTGCAGGCAGAAAAATGCATTTCTGCAGTCTCTGTCCTCCTGTGATGACTCATATTATATGTGTAGCGGGGTATTCCCCTTTAATATCCAGAGACTACATTTCCCAAGACATCTTTCAGCACCCAGGGTGCATTGCCCCAGAGCAAAGACTGCTTGGGCGGACTTTATAAAGGGGAGGCAGAGTTTATTCTTTCTCTTTGGACACTTCCTGCCTATCAAGCAAGAACTCTGTGCGAGACTGCTGAAAGCCCAGGCCTGAAGCCTGGGCATTTTCTTCCAAAGAGCCCTCTGCCAGCCTAGCGGAACCTGAGAGACATCTTCTCATCCTTGCTGTACCATAGTTGCCAACATTGCAAAAAAAACATCTGGGACACTTTTTTTGTATTGAGGCGGAGCCTTGCTATAATTAGGGGGCGGGACATTCGTTTGTAGGCGTGTCATGCCGGAATGAAAAATGTGGCGCGCGAATGGGCGTGGTTTACACAGGTAGTGGGTGTGGCTTAAATGGGCGTGGTTCAAAGGGGTGTGGCTAGAGTCCGAGGTGAGAGAAAGAAATAGAAAGAAAGAAGCCAGATCCTACACCACAATAGAAATGTGTAACAAAATTGGCAGATAAGGATACTCCAAAACACCTGTTGGCGCTTCAATCATCCCGGCACCATGGTTGTTACGGTGTCAGGATGATTGAAGTGCATTATTTCTATTATTACATTGTAATATAAAATGAAATCATTCAACTCACCATAATGCCGAATCAGTGGAAGTGTGTCACCTGCCACCAGATGCCTCCCCAGCAGTCCGTCCTTGCATCAGGTGCTCCCAGAAGCATAGCCCCTCTTTACAGAACTGTGTCCCTGGCAGCGGAGCCCTCCTTTACATCTGGTGTCCCCAGCAGTGGAGCCCTCCTTTACATCTGGTGTTCCCGGCAGTGGAGCCCTCCTTACAGATCTGTGTCCCCCAGCAACAGAGCCCTCCTTACTTCAGTGTCCCCAGCAGCTGGCAGCAGCGGAGCCCTCCTTTACATCTGGTGTCCCCGGCAGCAGAGCTCTCCTTTACATCTGGTGTCCCCGGCAGCAGAGCTCTCCTTTACATCTGGTGTCCCCCAACAGCGGAGCCCTCCTTTACATCTGGTGTCCTCCAGCAGCAGAGCCCTCCTTTACATCTGGTGTCCCCCAACAGCGGAGCCCTCCTTTACATCTGGTGTCCTCCAGCAGCAGAGCCCTCCTTTACATCTGGTGTCCTCCAGCAGCAGAGCCCTCCTTTACATCTGGTGTCCTCCAGCAGCAGAGCCCTCCTTTACATCTGGTGTCCTCCAGCAGCGGAGCCCTCCTTTACATCTGGTGTCCCCGGCAGCAGAGCTCTCCTTTACATCTGGTGTCCCCCAACAGCGGAGCCCTCCTTTACATCTGGTGTCCTCCAGCAGCAGAGCCCTCCTTTACATCTGGTGTCCTCCAGCAGCAGAGCCCTCCTTTACATCTGGTGTCCTCCAGCAGCAGAGCCCTCCTTTACATCTGGTGTCCTCCAGCAGCAGAGCCCTCCTTTACATCTGGTGTCCTCCAGCAGCGGAGCCCTCCTTTACATCTGGTGTCCTCCTTTACATCTGGTGGTGTCCCCCAGCAGCGGAGTCCTCCTTTACATCTGGAGTCCTCCTTTACATCTGGTGTCCTCCAGCAGCGGAGCCCTCCTTTACATCTGGTGTCCTCCAGCAGCGGAGCCCTCCTTTACATCTGGTGTCCTCCTTTACATCTGGTGGTGTCCCCTAGCAGCGGAGCCCTCCTTACAGGTCTGTGTCCCCTAGCAGCGGCAGCCAGCCCCGGGGAACAGATGCTCTCACCTCCCGGCATCTCCGTGTGTGTGCTGGAGGCAGAGGCAGCTCCGCGGTCCATGATCATTTCCCAGCGGTGTCGTGCCGAGAATGGTTCCCCCGCCGGATTCTGTTCCCCCTGGCTCTCCCGACTCCTATCGGAACTCCGCCTCCCCAGCCCTGTACATTGCCGCTCCCTCACGAATGCTCATAATACCGCCCCGCCTTCTCATGTGTGAACACAGAGAGGGGAGAAGCCGATTGGCTGCTCCTCCCCTCACCACTGAACACAAGAGGAAATAATCCTTGTGTCTGCAGCGGCGGCCATCTTTGTGTAGCCCGCCGTTTTTTTACCTCAAGCATTCCCGATTTTCCCGGCGGCCGGGACAAAGGCAAAATACCGGGAAAATAGATGGGACAAAATAAATACGGGACGAGGGTCCCAAATCCGTGATTGTCCCGGGAAAAACGGGACTGTTGGCAACTATGCTGTACTACACCAGGAGGACCGAAGACCCGGATGTCGATGGATCCATGTGCCTAGACGAATCGGCGGAGGAAACGGACTGGGACTGGCCCGGGTGGTGAGAGAGTACTTGCTCATAGACAAATACTGTATTTTTACTACCCGTTTGGATTACAAAGTTGTTCATCAAGTGCACCACCGAAAGATTGCTAGCGAAGATTGTTTACAGAACTTCCATTTAGTTCAGTCAGGCCTGACTGCGTAGGTAGACATTGCTGAGCGTTAGTCTGCCCACGAGGGGAAGTAGCTGTAAAAAGGCAGCGTTAGATTCGCATAGTAATACATGTTTATTCTGTTCATTTAAATACTGTTTATTGCAGGGACCTGCAACTTTTTATCCTTTTGTTTATTACTTGCCCATTAGCCTCAGTAAAATATCTGGGTCAAGTACATTGGTGTCGGTTTCAATTACTTTAATAGAAGTTTTAAAGTATATCACTGTGTGTGTTTGCCATAGGACTGCGTCACCAAGGGTTGTGGTCAGGCGGTCCTATCTCCCCTTACTAGCTGTGCCACGGGAGGATAGAGCCGATTGCCAGGGGTTGACAGCGGTGCACTACAGGGCCCAAATCAATACCAGCAGCCCTCTTAACTGGGGGTACCGCTGTACGTGGGGGCTCGAGTCCGGGATCCTTGTGTAGCGGCCACCTCCACTCCCCTCTTTGTCTCGTCTCGTCTTTCTCTTGTCTAGGGGTACCTTAGAGGGGAGGGAGCGGGGACACCACACCTGGCTTCCACCACAGGTGTTAGTGCGGTATAAGCAACAGTTTTGTATTACCTTCGGGTCAGTGCTGTGCACCTGGATCCTCCCTCCAAGAGTCACCGTGAACCATGGCCCTTAGAAAATAAGCTCCACACCATTAAAGTTCAACACTCCTTTATTCTCCTTGTCTGAACACAAACAGTTGAACTCCCTTGATAGAACAGAACAGAAAAGGAGGTGTGGATGCGAACAGGCCCAGACACAATGTAAGCTGCCACTTCCCTTCCTAGAAGTGTGTCCTCGTCTCCGCACAAGGGTAGATTTCCTTCCAGGCGGTCTCCGACGAGAGACTCACTTGTCACCGGCAATATGCTGCACCCGGTCCATTGCGCCTTCCGGATTTGCGTACCCAATCCCTGGGCACCCTAGGATCTCCTTCCCTCGCGGAACCCAGTGTTGGGCACTGAGCTCCGGACCTCCATCTAAGTACCTCACCCCAGGCTAAATGTGCCTAGGATGGAACTCGACCTCCGCTGTCCTCTGGGCCTAGGCCACCCAGAGGAGCGACACGACCCACCGTCCGCAAGCTGAAGGTGCCTGGGACTTCGACCCCGTGACCAAGATGGCTGGCCCCCTTTATACCCTCTCCCAGCAAGCACGGCACGCCGAGGGAGGACAAAAAGGAGGACGGCACACAGCGATAATCCATCCCAACCCAGGGCGACAGTGCCACCCAATGGGCCGCGGTGAATCACACATCACTGGTGTCACTTCCAAATTCAAATTTACACCCGGGAAAGTACACACCCGCTACACTTGTATGTTGCACGCTGCAATCAAGCCGGTCAGAAGTACTAGCATGGACCCGCTGGCAATGGAACAGTGGTGCGCAGCGGCTGGCACCGATCCAGCCGCGGCGGTAGTTATTGAACTCCCGGGGGGATCTGGCAAGAAGAAGCGATAAAGCAGCTAATAATGTCACTATCACCGAGCCAGAAAGCATGGGTGATGGATATAAGGTCAAATGCCTCGTTTACATACGCGCTGGTAGAATGGAAAAACAAAATCCCAGAGCATTTTAAAAGTCAGAGTATACAAGCCATAGATAATCAGACCTATCACTTGATACATACGCTGCCAGTGAAGGGAGAATGGTTTCAGACACCAAAGCCATCACCCCTGTGTTTATCTCAACCATTATCCCCTAAAGCAGAAAAGCCTAAGGAACTATTAAGCCCGGGATCACCGCTGGCTGCTATAGGGCCTGAACTGTTGAATGTTCTAGGAGACTTTGTAATTAAGTGCCAGAAAAGCAGTACGGTGCATGTGGAGGCCGGTTACCGGAAGCTTCACACCTTCTCAGGGAAACAACCAGTGCCTGCCGAAGAAGAAGAATTTGACACCCGGATTGAACAGGCCATACAAGCGGTAGAAGGATGGGAGGTACCAGAGGCGCAGAACAAGCAGCGCATCAGCGAAAGTCTAAAGGGCGCTGCTGCTGAAGCTGTAAAGAACCTCAGGCTTAGCAACACTACCTGTACCGCATACGATTATCTGGCTATGCTGGAGGAGGAATTTGGCCAGCTGGAGAAGGCGACTGAACTGATATACCAGTTCGAACATACCCTCTAACAGCCGGGAGAGAAGTTATCCGAATATGTGCGGAGGCTAAACCGGAAGCTGTGCCAAATTGTCCTAAAGAAGGGAATACTGCCGCAGGTCATAGACGCAACCCAAATAAAGCAGATCCTGAGGGGAGCCCTGCTTTCAGATCCAGTTTGGCTCTACTTGAAGACCTCTGAAGGAGTGATGACTTTGAGTTACCCAGATCTTGTACGGATCATAAGAGATGAAGAAGCCCTCCTAAATGAACAGCAAGGGGCTGAGAAGACCACTACCCTCCCCGTGGTGGGAGTCAGATCAGTTATGGCTATGGAACGGAACTCAGAAGTGGAGATCCTGAAGACTCAGATGTCCAAAATAATGGAGATGGTGACCGGGTCACTGGATGTCAGGTCTGAGATAGAAACACTGAAGGTGCAAGTGTCCCAGCTGGCGGAGATGATGAACAAATTGATGGCAGAAAGTACTGGATTGTCCGCCCAAAAGCCCATGAAGCAAGACATCTGTCGAAACTGTGGAGGTGTAGGTCACTACCAGCAAGTATGTCCAAGTCCACGAATGGAGACAGAAGGCTGGCGGAGGCCTCAGAGAAGTGACCCAAGAATGGAGAGAAGATCCGGGCCTTCAAAAATAACTTTCCCTGAATCTGCGAGGGAGCGGTGGAGGACACCTGCAGTTTATGCCGTCTCAGTGAACAACGCTTATCAGCCTTCCACACAATGCCAGAAATGGCATTCCCAGCGCCGGAAGCTGAAGAGAGCACAAGTCCAAGTATGCCAGTCTGCTGTTACAGGTGTTTCCAAAAGGACTGCTACCCAATTGGTAGGTCATCTGCCTGTAGTGCCTGTTCTAAACGAAGGGATCTACACCAGAGCCATCCTTGATACAGGTGTTCAGGTTACCCTGATGACCAGAGACTTTTACAAGAAGTACCTGTCATACCTGCCCCTGGAAGAGTTGGGAGACACCAAGATTCAGGGTATTCAAGCAGAAGAGTACTCTTGTGATGGATGTCTGCGGATCAAGTTGTCGTGTGATCTATTGAGGGCTGGGGAGCCCCAGAACTTTGAGACACTGGCCATTGTCTGTCCCTGGCTGCCAGGGCCCTCAAGAAACTCTCTCATCGTTGGGACCAGTACCAATCTGGTGAAACGGCTTTTAGCCCCTGCTGTCCACAGATGTGATCCCTTACCCTCACTGCCAGAAGAAGGATCCATAATGTAAAAGGAAAAAAAGAAGGCGCACCTACCTAGTGCATTATCAATGGCTAGGTTTTATTAAAGTAAGTTGAAAGATTAAAAATACTCACAAAGCAAGTATAATAGTAGGCACATAATCATTCTATCAAAGGGGATTGCCTCCTACTGGAACCAGATGACCAGAGAGTCCAGACAACAGAGTTCACAGCTACGGCTGACGCGTTGCGAGGGCGCACCCTCTTCCTCAGAGCCAAAAAGTGATAGTGACTGGACCCCTCTCTGGGCTCCTTTTAATCCATGTGTAAGTGGGCCTGAGTGGTCACCTGTCTACAACTCCACCCACCACAGGCCACTCCTCCTCTCACCCAAAGGGCATGCCCATATAGGCTTAACCCCTCGCTATACACACTGATATGTCCATCTATATTTTTACATAGTAAATGTGTATACACCATATAACTAAATGCCTATATGTCAGCTGGCAAATGACGAACTACACCAATGCCTGGCGGGACTTACCCATACCACTCAGGCTACCAAGGGCAGCTAATCGCTGCTGCCACCCGTCTGCACATAGCCCAGCGTCATGGAAAGCGAATGCAGCTATCGTCCCACTACTATATGGGAGGCACGCTGACCGAAGAACCCGGAAGTAGCGGTGGATGTGCGTTCCACCCGCCACTTCCGGTAATTGAAACTGTCACTTCCGCCCTCAGATGGGCTGGACAGGCATCAAAGGTTATCCCGGATACGAAGGCGGCTCTCGCACTCTGCATCCGGTGTTAGTAATCCTCACTATACAGGCGCTAGTGCCGGCCAATTGCAGTGTCCCTGAATTACCGATCCGCGCGCGGCACAAAGCAAACGCAGACCAGAAACCCGGAGGACACATTGGTGCCGACACAGCCTCTAATCTACATCGGGTCCCAAACCGCTATTGTAGTGATGGACCCCGCACCCTCAATGGATAATAAGATCAGGGTGTGCATGGGGGGACTGGTACATATAATAAAGATAAATAAATAAAGGGGAGGGGGGATTTTCTTTGGGAGCTAATTGATATGATGATGATATGATGATGATATACCATATCTATTGACAAATGGCAACTCAAACCATAAGAGGGGAACCTAAACTATTTGTAGAAGGGCAGTGCCATGCTAGGTGGCCTGTTAGGGCTGTTACCCCAGCATATGACCCCACACCTATACAAAATACCACCAAAAAAATATAAAATTAAAATTAATGAATTTAAAAAATGGTATAAGCACCCGTAGTTGCATAATTAACTCTTGCCCAAATACACATGGAATCAATATATCAAATACACTAGGTATAGGGAACAAATATTCCTCAATTGCTCCAGGGGAAGTCCAATACCACACTTCGGTCCATCATAATATGGGACCAAATGACACAAACCCAAGCAATAGAAATATACATGTGTGCTCGCACACCACCCACTCGGGGCACACACCCGCCCCACCGCATACCCATAATAATTGAGCCAGCGGCAGGCGCATATGTGCACTGAGTCACCCAACAACTTGGGCTCGTGCGCATGCGCCTACACACATGCACAGACTCTCGAACGATGTACCCAATCAATGTAGGAGCATTGTGCAGCATTGTAAAAACATCTTGAAGGGCCCACCCACAGTCCATCATATGGAACCCTGTCAAAACCTATTCTTTGGTGGCAACATCCTCCAAAAGAAGATGACCTAACAACTACCTCAGGACTACATGTCTAACCTACCGCAGCCCGACTAGCACAATATTAGATACTTCTTAGGTAAAAACTAATAAATAAATAATTACCTAATTGAAAATGATAGTTAAAAAGTACGAGATTACTAAAAGTATATTAAATGTAGTGTAATGCATTCCCTAATACTTAAAATTTTCTCTAAGATACTATAAAAAGTAGACTGAAGGTCCTACTACACTAGAGGACCAATGGGCCTAACCACGATATGTAGATTCGCTATATGGCGGAGCAGATGGTCCCACTAGCTTAGAGAGGTGAAATCTACCTATCTATCTAGACGGTACAAAGAACATAGCGCTATCCAATCCAAATGAGACAGAGGGGGATCTACACTACATTGTGTAACTCGATCCCTTCATTTAGGCCATGAGGAACTAGAGAACCCAAGGTGAATATCCAATATGCCTCTCTAGTACACAGAATCTGGTGTTTTTTACCACTGTCAAAATCATTCGATATGGCCTCAATCCCAAACACTTTCAAACCACTAACCGAACTATCATGAGCCTCTTTAAAATGTCTGGGTACCGAATAGTTCTCTTTTTCCGTCAGGATACTACTCCTATGCTCCCCCATTCTCGTTCTCATTGGTCGTGAAGTACGACCAACGTACAAGAGGCCACATGGACAGAGAAGACCATAAATCACAAAAGAGGTCCCACAGTTAATAAACTGCCTGACCTTATGGTTCTTCCCGTCTGTTCCCTGGACTTCCTTCTTATGATGGCTCATGTGTAGACAATTACCACAGTTTCCAACCCCACACTTGTAACTACTTTTTTGGTCAAACAGTGTGGTCCAGGGTTTGTTTAGACCTGTGTTTCTGATCTTCTTAACTCTGCTCGGGGCCACCATACTTCTCAAATCTCTTGGTCTTCTAAAAACTAAATTTGGATATAAAGGCAGGCTAGTTCGCAGGATAGGATCGGATCTTAGAACTTTCCAGTTTCTCCTAAAGATCTTCTGAATCATTGGAACTTTGTTGTTGTATGTAGTACAGAATCTCACCTGCGGTTTTTCATCGTTAGCCTCCAACTTAGCCACATTGTCCAAGTCGTTTGCCAGAGTATTATCATATAATTTGAGGTACTTCTGGAATGCTTCATCAATATGTTTATCCTCATATCCTTTCTCGCTAAATTTATTTTTGAGGATCTGTGCCTGTTCCTCATAGTCCTTCTTAAAGGTACACGTCCTCCGCAATCTACAAAACTGTCCAAAGGGGACATTTTTGATCCACCTAGGATGGTGATGACTACGAGCATGAAGGTAGGAATTACCTGCGCTTGGTTTGAAATGCGTCTTTGAGTAGATCATGCCTTCGTCATCGACCTGTAGTTCCAAATCCAGAAACACCAGAGATTTCTCGTCTATTACATGGGTAAAAGATATTCCAAAGGAGTTTTTTGAGCAATGTGTCAGGAAACCATCCAACTCTTCGTCTGTTCCATTCCAAATAATAACGATGTCATCTATGTAACACGAGTATAAGATAAGGTTACCTCCGTAGGGATTGTTGGCCCAAATATGCTTGTGCTCCCAGTACCCCATAAAAAGGTTTGCATAGCTAGGTGCAAACCGTGCGCCAATAGCTGTACCTCTCACTTGTCTATAGAAATTGCCCAGGAATGAAAAATAGTTGTGAGTGAGTGTGAACTCGATACACTCGTAAAGGAACTGTGCCTGCATAGGATTGAACCGGTGAGCCTCTGCAATATAGTATTCAATTGCCCTTAGACCAAATTCATGTTGGATGGACGTATATAGTGACGCCAAATCCAACGAAAGCCACCTATATCCTTTTTCCCATATATATGGGGCTAGAATTTCTAAGGCATGGCCTGAGTCCTTGATGTAGGATGGCAAACTCGTAACCGAGTCCTGAAGGAAGTGGTCTATATAGCTGCCTAGGTTGCTCGTAAGGCTATCAATGCCTGCTATAATCGGCCTGCCGGGCGGCTTTTCCAAATCCTTGTGAACTTTCGGTATATGGTAAAAATGAGGGACCACAGGATGTTTGGAATACAAGAATTGGTGTTCATGTTTAGTAAAAATCTGATCCACTAGGGCTTTATCCAGAAGCTTCTTAAGCTCAGCATTATAGGTAGCCGTAGGGTCCCACATAAGTCTTTCGTAAGTACTTGTGTCCCCAATCAGTCTATAGGCTTCTTCTAAATACTGCTCTCTGTCTTGAATCACCAACCCTCCGCCTTTGTCGGCTTTTCTTATCACCACATCAGAATTTTTCTTTAGACTGCTCAGAGGGCCTGCTAGATCTAATTGATGACCCAGAGCAGTTCTTTTCTTCCCACAAAGGTTTCTAAACGCATCCAAAACAATTTCATAGAACGTTGGGATAAAATTCCCTTTGTTCCAATGTGGGTAAAAGCTGGACTTTGGTCTAAACAGAGTATTAATAACTCCAGCCTCCTCAGCAGGTACAAACGTCTCCCCATGGAGTTCTTGTCCTCCTTCCATATATAACTCCTCCAATATTTCGAGCATTTCTCTCTCCAGTGTATCAGACGGAGACAACGGTAGTTGTACCTCTACTTCCTCGTCTTTTTTCGTCCCTCTATTAATTTCTTTCAGCCTGTAATGGCGTTTCACAGTTAAATTCCGTACAAATTTATTTAGATCGATGAAGAGCTCAAAGAGGTTGGGGGGGCTTTCGGGGGCATAGTTCAGGCCTTTTCTAAGTAGATCCAGCTCTGTTTCTGAAAACACATTTTTTGAAAGGTTGTAAATTTTTATGGTGGAGCATCCCTCGGTTATTTCTGATCCCTTCTTCGACTTCTTACCTCCCCTCCTACCTCTTCTCGTTGGCTTTTTGTCCCCTGGTGTTTGGAGGGGATAGGAGTTTTGATGCTATTTTCTTCGACGCTGCGGGTTTCAGCTTCCCCGCAGCTCCATCCACAAAAAAAGAAGAAGACTTTTCTTTGTTTAGTTCTATACTATTTGTAGAAGTGGTGCCATTAGCCTTAGCAGTGTCCTTCAATGGGTTTTGATTACCTATCATTGAACCTGACTTCAGAGGAAACTCCCGTTGTTCTTTTGGCGACTCCAAAGCGGCATCAGCCACTATAGGAATATCCATCGTCTCCACATATGTTGAAGTCACATGGACCCCCGGAGCCATATCTATCTCTGTGGCTCCCATAGGGCCTTGCGGTTGAGTGTTCCATTGATCTTTTTTCCACTGCTCTATAAGTCCCTCTCTGGATACTAGAGGGGTTGGAAAGTGGTCATGGCCCCTATATTCCAAGGGAAACCTGTGGGACCTTTCTATATCATTAGTGTTCCTATGTGCACCCCTATACTCAGATGTATTAGTATCTCTAATTTTATCCTTCTCTCTATTCTTGTTCTTATTTCTATTCCAGTATCTATTATTTTTCCTAGTGATATTCCTCCTAGTACTTTTATGCTGTGTATCACCGGAACGAAAGGGAGAGGTATGCATATCATTATTGTGATGGTAATTATGATTCAACTGTCTAAGATGTTTATCCCTGGCCCCTTCCTGTTCATTAGCAGGGGGCTCTAAACCTGTCTGTTTCTTCCAGTTAAACTCACAGCCCAAAGCATAGTCTTGTCGATCCCTCTCAAATTTGCCTGATTTTCTACTTATTAGCTCTGTCTCAAAGACACCTGTCTCCTCATTTATTTTAGTATCCCATCCTGCAAAGGACTCTAGATCCGTGAATGCTAGCAATTCTTCCTGAATATTAGTAATATCAGTTTTGATATTTAATAGATTTCTTTGCCTCTGTCTAATAATGAACTCGAGCCAGGATCTATTAAATTTTCTTCATTTCTCTAACCCATTCTTCATTGATATCCTTCTCAAGGAACCCACATGTTTTTGTAATTCTCAACCCTCTAGGTATTCTATTAACCTCTAGATATTTCTCCAGCAACACAATGTCCCACCATTGAGTCATTTCATTCTCCAGCAAGTGCTTAAGTTTGTAGAAAGCTGATGCCATCTTGTCCTCTCTAGTTGTTGTATCCTGATTGATTACAACATGTTCCGATCCTTGGAGTTGCTTCTCATAGTCATCAATACTGCTTAAAAAACCTTTTGCCAAGGAATCTCTTCTAAGTTGTCTCTCTTCAATGGACAAAACCATTCTCAAAATTCACGAAGCACCTTCATACACCACTTACGACTATCTTCCAGCTGCTGGAGTTTCCAAAATCGAAAATTCACAGACACACAAACAGTCTCCTGCGCTCGGGAGTACAGTCTCTTAGTGACACAACCAGAGTGTTCCGTAGGAAAATGACCAGGAATCTTGCTGCCCTCCTTCAGATTAATTGGTATTCTTTAAGACTAAAATGTAAAAGGAAAAAAAGAAGGCGCACCGACCTAGTGCATTATCAATGGCTAGGTTTTATTAAAAGTAAGTTGAAAGATTAAAAATACTCACAAAGCAAGTATAATAGTAGGCACATAATCATTCCATCAAAGGGGATTGCCTCCTACTGGAACCAGATGACCAGAGAGTCCAGACAACAGAGTTCACAGCTATGGCTGACGCGTTGCGAGGGCGCACCCTCTTCCTCAGAGCCAAAAAGTGATAGTGACTGGACCCCTCTCTGGGCTCCTTTTAATCCATGTGTAAGTGGGCCTGAGTGGTCACCTGTCTACAACTCCACCCACCACAGGCCACTCCTCCTCTCACCCAAAGGGCATGCCGATATAGGCTTAACCCCTCGCTATACACACTGATATGTCCATCTATATTAGACAGACGAAGAGTTGGATGGTTTCCTGACACATTGCTCAAAAAACTCCTTTGGAATATCTTTTACCCATGTAATAGACGAGAAATCTCTGGTGTTTCTGGATTTGGAACTACAGGTCGATGACGAAGGCATGATCTACTCAAAGACGCATTTCAAACCAAGCGCAGGTAATTCTTACCTTCATGCTCGTAGTCATCACCATCCTAGGTGGATCAAAAATGTCCCCTTTGGACAGTTTTGTAGATTGCGGAGGACGTGTACCTTTAAGAAGGACTATGAGGAACAGGCACAGATCCTCAAAAATAAATTTAGCGAGAAAGGATATGAGGATAAACATATTGATGAAGCATTCCAGAAGTACCTCAAATTATATGATAATACTCTGGCAAACGACTTGGACAATGTGGCTAAGTTGGAGGCTAACGATGAAAAACCGCAGGCGAGATTCTGTACTACATACAACAACAAAGTTCCAATGATTCAGAAGATCTTTAGGAGAAACTGGAAAGTTCTAAGATCCGATCCTATCCTGCGAACTAGCCTGCCTTTATATCCAAATTTAGTTTTTAGAAGACCAAGAGATTTGAGAAGTATGGTGGCCCCGAGCAGAGTTAAGAAGATCAGAAACACAGGTCTAAACAAACCCTGGACCACACTGTTTGACCAAAAAGGTAGTTACAAGTGTGGGGTTGGAAACTGTGGTAATTGTCTACACATGAGCCATCGTAAGGAGGAAGTCCAGGGAACAGACGGGAAGAACCATAAGGTCAGGCAGTTTATTAACTGTGGGACCTCTTTTGTGATTTATGGTCTTCTCTGTCCATGTGGCCTCTTGTACGTTGGTCGTACTTCACGACCAATGAGAACGAGAATGGGGGAGCATAGGAGTAGTATCCTGATGGAAAAAGAGAACTATTCGGTACCCAGACATTTTAAAGAGGCTCATGATAGTTCGGTTAGTGGTTTGAAAGTGTTTGGGATTGAGGCCATATCGAATGATTTTGACAGTGGTAAAAAACACCAGATTCTGTGTACTAGAGAGGCATATTGGATATTCACCTTGGGTTTTCTAGTTCCTCATGGCCTAAATGAAGGGATCGAGTTACACAATGTAGTGTAGATCCCCCTCTGTCTCATTTGGATTGGATAGCGCTATGTTCTTTGTACCGTCTAGATAGATAGGTAGATTTCACCTCTCTAAGCTAGTGGGACCATCTGCTCCGCCATATAGCGAATCTACATATCGTGGTTAGGCCCATTTGTCCTCTAGTGTAGTAGGACCTTCAGTCTACTTTTTATAGTATCTTAGAGAAAATTTTAAGTATTAGGGAATGCATTACACTACATTTAATATACTTTTAGTAATCTCGTACTTTTTAACTATCATTTTCAATTAGGTAATTATTTATTTATTAGTTTTTACCTAAGAAGTATCTAATATTGTGCTAGTGGGGCTGCGGTAGGTTAGACATGTAGTCCTGAGGTAGTTGTTAGGTCATCTTCTTTTGGAGGATGTTGCCACCAAAGAATAGGTTTTGACAGGGTTCCATATGATGGACTGTGGGTGGGCCCTTCAAGATGTTTTTACAATGCTGCACAATGCTCCTACATTGATTGGCTACATCGTTCGAGAGTCTGTGCATGTGTGTAGGCGCATGCGCACGAGCCCAAGTTGTTGGGTGACTCAGTGCACATATGCGCCTGCCGCTGACTCAATTATTATGGGTATGCGGTGGGGCGGGTGTGTGCCCCGAGTGGGTGGTGTGCGAGCACACATGTATATTTCTATTGCTTGGGTTTGTGTAATTTGGTCCCATATTATGATGGACCGAAGTGTGGTATTGGGCTTCCCCTGGAGCAATTGAGGAATATTTGTTCCCTATACCTAGTGTATTTGATATATTGATTCCATGTGTATTTGGGCAAGAGTTAATTATGCAACTACGGGTGCTTATACCATTTTTTAAATTCATTAATTTTAATTTTATATTTTTTTGGTGGTATTTTGTATAGGTGTGGGGTCATATGCTGGGGTAACAGCCCTTACAGGCCACCTAGTGTGGTGGAGATTTTGAACATTTCATATACTAAATACAGCACCATGCCTATCACTCTACTGGGTTACACACTGGAGTCCATCTGGTTCTGAGGGGTTTGAGTCCGGACAGGGATGGAAAGGAGGAAATGTTTTTTTTGGGGGACAGGTGGGACACTGAATATGGTGCAGGTATCTACAGTATTCCATCACCACATGGCGCTCCAGCATCTTATAATGGTTGATGAAAACCTATTATCCTATATGTACTGAATACACACTGAATCAAGCGCGGTCATGGTACCAGTGGCTTGCTCCCAGAGATGTGCGGACACAGAGTACAGGACGCTTATCTCGGAGGAATAACCAGGAGAGGAGGGATGTGTTCAGCACTATATGGGGGGAAAGAGAACCACAGTGTAAAGTGGCTCAAGATTTCATCAACCATGGTGAGAGGTTGGTAGAGAGTGTGAGATGGTACAGGGCAGATATATGTCATTGGCTCTGGTGTGCACACATGGGCAGGTGGAGTTGTCAACCAGCATCAAGCTGATTGTACAAATCTCTCTATGAGGGGCAGTGGCCTGATGAGTTAGCATCACCACTCAGTGAGACTGTGCCAAAACACGTCGCCTACACTAATCCAAAGTGGTAGTCGAATGCCTGGATGGGCTGTACTGGTTTGGATTGTGAAAGGTGTTACAGAAATGCAGACTCGGTCTGTAGAGTTGAGGGCACCAGTGGCTTACTGACTGGGGATTCTATCTTGTTGCATTTGTGGCTAAGGAACCCACCTGTGATCAGAGGGTACGGAAGCTGGGGGCAGGTTGATATTTCTCTCTGTCAGAGGTGTGAACACAATGTCCCTTGCACGGCCAATACACAGTGGTGAATGTATTTCACGCTGTGTTCTGGATGGGGAGATCATTGCTGGGAAGGAAGCACCTGGGTATTATTTGGGATATAGGCGAGTTTGGTTATTTGACCTAGAGGATACTGATGTGGCGTTAGGCATGGAACAAGGGTGTTTCTTGAACCTAACAGTAGGTAGGGGTGCATGATATACCCTGGGCATGGTCACTGGATTTTGTGGGTTTTTGTCATTGCTTCGATGGTGTAGGTGTTAGACTCAATACCGGATGCTGGGGTACTGATGCTGACATCACATGGCTAATGATACACTGTTTTCAGCATCAGGTTGAATTGTACTCAGCAGGGTACACTACCTCGGGGAGTCTATTGTACCTACACTCTTGTCCTTGGGAGGGATATAGAAGGAACCCCGGGTTTCACCCCTATAGCCCAGAAAGAAAGTTTTTTTATAAAACCTGACACCCCCTTACACTTAGTGAAACTTCCGTTGGGATTCGGGGAGGAGTTAAAAGATGGGTAGTTAAACTTTGGGCAACAGGATTTAATGGGTGCCAACAGTTAGGGCAAGGCGTGAATAAAAAGGCCCTTCTCTAGGGGTTGATAATCTAAGAGGAGGGGGTGGAACAAAAATAATAGCCGCTGGGAATTATCTGATATGGAGCGGGCTGGGGTAACATTTTAGGTGGAGGCGGGGTAGTCTTCCTGGAATAAAAGAGTATTTAGGTGTGGAAAGGGGAGCGCCTGGCTGGGCGCATGGTTTTAAAGGTGGGGAGGTCCAGAGGTTCTGGAGCAGTCCTGAGGTGGAGCATGGGAGGAGATAACAAGGGAGATGGAAATCAGGATGTTCTGGGGAAAAAAAAAAACTTTAGTAAACTGCACCCTGTTGCGGTCCCAATGCGGGTCACTATTAAGAGACCGATTTAGAGTAGCTTGCGCATTTAAGAGAGGACCCTAGAACTATATTTTTCTTGTTTTTGTTCTAGGGATAAGCCTGTTCAATCTGTAATATTAGAGGACAGTCGGGGTGACTAAATTCTAAAAAAGTTTTTTTGGCAACCATTGGTTTAGCCTCTCCTTTTTAAAATATTTTTATTTTTTTGTTTTTCTACCCGACTTGTAAATGGTTAGTGACAGTGATCCTGTTCACCTGTTGATCACTAATAGGATAGAAGAGTTATCTATTTTTATTTTTTTCTTCCTTTATTTTATTTTTATTTTTAGTTATTTTTTATTTTTTTCTGCCAAGCTGCTGCTGCAACAGCCACAATATATTATTCTTCGAGGCACTGTTTCAGGACAGTTATATATTGTTTGTTTGTTTTTTTTGAATGCAGAGTCAGTGCTCTTTGACATAAAGGGAAATGGGTGACAAACGGTCTGGGTCGAAGCAGCATTGAACCTGTATGTTTTGTTGCTTATTGTATTCTTTTTTCTCTTTTCTCTTTCCTACTTTCTTTGGTTCATATTCTGCTTTATCTTGGAAAATAAATGTATTCATCTTCTGGGACTTTTGTTTGAATATCAGAGATGAGTTGTGAATTGTAAGGGTTTACCGTCTCTGCCTGACTCCATTTTTTTAAGAGTCCAGTGGGTTCCATAGAATGGGTTCCTGAAACATACAAATACCATATTTCACAAAGTATCCCTGGACATCCAGGTCCCATGTCTTAATGTAATTTTACCTCCCCTAATCTGCCCACTGCTTTAACCTGAGCCCCGTGAGCAGGTGTGGTGAACCCAGGGACCTAACAATAGCAGGCAGTGTTGACTATCCCTACCATCAAGGGCAATGGATGATACTGGCCGTGGCTCGGTCTCGGTACCCTGTGGGGATCCCACCTTACTCGTCCACATTGCACCCCTCATAAGATATTCAGTCTTAGTGGCCACGCCACTACTCTTGTCTGACATTCCGCCAATAACTCCTGTCTGACATTCTCCTTTTTGTTCTTTTTTTTTGTATTCATGCACGACTGTCCGGAGGCCCGCCCAACCACCACCTGAAGAAGCAACGCATCTCTTAAGAAAAACGTGCCACGAATAAGACTCTTCTGAAACTTTCCTTCACCATGCTGAAAAGTGCTGTCTCGCGGTCCGATCCAATCGTGACAATCATAACACCATATTTCCAAGCTACAGGACTAAATATGCAAGGATCCCGCCATTAATGTTTGAATTTCGCTCTTCCAATGCAGAGGGGCGATGAAGCATTGCAGTACAGACTCTCATGGGTCGGATGTGAAGTCTCAAAGGCACCAGGACTGTCTCAAGTCTACCTTGATGGGTTACGGCGGGTTCAAGAAAGGAAGAGGCCGCAATGGTGGTGGGGGAAGGGTCAGGGCTTCTGGGCCGTTGTGGGTGGGTACAAAATCATTAAGGGACTTCATAAGTTCAAGAATGAACTTCAGGGGGGACTGTGGTGGAGATTTTGAACATTTCATATACTAAATACAGCACCATGCCCCAATGGATGTATATGTAGGGGGATGGGTGTAACCGTATATAATGTTACAGGAATATATATATATATTTTGTGATATAATGCCAAGTTATGTTCCTAAAGGACAGTTTTTACTGCCTACTGAGAATATAAGGGAGGTTTCAGGTGATACTCAGATATCTTTTGTCTACCCCGCAGGGGCCCTTAGCATGCTAATGCGGGAACTGGTTACACTGCTGATAAAGCAACCAGTATTTCAGCTTTAGAGAGAGAGGCAGGCTAGGTAAAGAGACTTGAGATTTCAACCAATCAGGTGGTCAGCTTTGAACCAATGAGACCACCGGATTTTGGATTCTGGCATGGAAGGGGTATAAATTAGTCAGCCAGAGCCATGATGAGGCCCTTGCGAATGAAGATCTGACGCAGACGACATGGTCACGTAATTTGCTCTCTCTCTCTCTCTCCCTCTCTCCCTCTCTCCCTCTGCCTCTCCCTCTGTCTCTCTCTCTCTCTCTCCCTCTCTCTCTCTCCCATGTTTAAGATTAATATTACTTCACGTTTGCTCTCTTAATCATATTATCATGTAACATTGGTATCATGTTTGTCATAGCAATATTTCTGTTGGTATTATCATGTAACATTGGTCATAGGTGATATAATTTTAGGTTAGAGCAATGTTCCTATTATGTATCGTGTAACATTGGTATCATCTTGCTATGAGGTGGTATCATTTCTGTAAAAATAAATGTAATTGTTTTCTCTTTTTGCACCGTTATCGTTTGATTTCATTTTATATAGACAAAAGGTTTAATCACTTATAGTAAGCATTTAAGCGAGGTTAGGAATATCTCCGTAACACTAGCATGGCACTGCCCTTCTACAAATAGTTTAGGTTCCCCTCTTATGGTTTGAGTTGCCATTTGTCAGTAGATATGGTACGGTATATCATCATCATATCATCATCATATCAATTAGCTCCCAAAGAAAATCCCCCTCCCCTTTATTTATTTATCTTTATTATATGTACCAGTCCCCCCATGCACACCCTGATCTTATTATCCATTGAGGGTGCGGGGTCCATCACTACTATAGCGGTTTGGGACCCGATGTAGATTAGAGGCTGTGTCGGCACCAATGTGTCCTCCAGGTTTCTGGTCTGCGTTTGCTTTGTGCCGCGCACGGATCGGTAATTCGGGGACACTGCAATTGGCCGGCACTAGCTGTTGTCTGGACTCTCTGGTCATCTGGTTCCAGTAGGAGGCAATCCCCTTTGATGGAATGATTATGTGCCTACTATTATACTTGCTTTGTGAGTATTTTTAATCTTTCAACTTACTTTTAATTAAACCTAGCCATTGATAATGCACTAGGTCAGTGCGCCTTCTTTTTTTCCTTTTACATTTTAGTCTTAAAGAATACCAATTATTCTGAAGGAGGGCAGCAAGAAGAAGGATCCATAGCAGTGGTGGAAGAAACCAATCTGCAGGAGGCAGAAGTACTCAAAGAGGCTAGTGAGCATACCATGTCTGAGCCAGTGGAACAGAGAAAGCAAAGAGTTAAGTATCCTCTCAAGAGACCGACTTGTGAAGTGATGGGTGAGAGCACCGAAGAAGTTATCCTCACCCCTCAAGGGTTGCCAAGAGAGACTGACCTTCTCACCACAGATTTGGTGGAGGGCAACCCCAGCTCACTTCCTGGCACAGTTAGACAGGTCACCCCCACTGGAGCGACCTGTGGACAGGACAGCTCCCCATCATATGATGATTGTTGGGAGGCTCCTCTGTCAATCCTATGCATCCGCATTGAAGCTAAAATGTTTTGCGGATCTAAAATTTTAGATGTCTTTGGGGACCAAATATTCTAAGTGGGGGGAGTGTGTAGCGGGGTATTCCCCTTTAATATCCAGAGACTACATTTCCCAAGACATCTTTCAGCACCCAGGGTGCATTTCTCATAGACAAATACTGTATTTTTACTACCCGTTTGGATTACAAATTTGTTCATCAAGTGCACCACCGAAAGATTGCTAGCGAAGATTGTTTACAGAACTTCCATTTAGTTCAGTCAGGCCTGACTGCGTAGGTAGACATTGCTGAGCGTTAGTCTGCCCACGAGGGGAAGTAGCTGTAAAAAGGCAGCGTTAGATTCGCATAGTAATACATGTTTATTCTGTTCATTTAAATAATGTTTATTGCAGGGACCTGCAACTTGTTATCCTTTTGTTTATTACTTGCCCATTAGCCTCAGTAAAATATCTGGGTCAAGTACATTGGTGTCAGTTTCAATTACTTTAATAGAAGTTTTAAAGTATATCACTGTGTGTGTTTGCCATAGGACTGCGTCACCAAGGGTTGCGTCACGCGGTCCTATCTCCCCTTACTAGCTGTGCCACGGGAGGATAGAGCCGATTGCCATGGGTTGACAGCGGTGTACTACAGGGCCCAAATCAATACCAGCAGCCCTCTTAACTGGGGGTACCGCTATATATTATAACTTTATAGCGAATCTCAAGGTGATATGCCGCAGCAGGAGCCAAGAACTGCACAAGCATCGGAATTTACATGATTGTGTCAGAAAGTTGATGGAGACCTGGGCTGATGACTGACCAAGAATGGTGCCAGGGAGCGTTGTGCTGACACATGACTAAGCATGCATGTGCCAGCATATCTCTCTGATAAAGCCATCCTACCTTCCACCCTTCTCTAACTTAATGCTGGTCAGTGGCGGTGCGTCCATAGTGGGCGCAGGAGCGCCGCCCCCTCTCTCCCCTACACCCGTCACTCAACAATAGATATATTCATGCATTGCATGATCTATGGTCGCCGCTGCTGCCCACTATTCAGGTGTCCAGACTCCTGTTGAGCGCCGTCCATCTGAATAACAGCGGTGGTGGGTGTGGTTTGGAAGTGCCTATCAGAGCCTGTGGGCTCTAATAGACTTCCCAATTAGAGCCTGTGATTTAAGCGGCTTCCAAATAGTTAAGCAGAGGGCGCACAGGCTGTGCGTTCGCTGCTTACGTAGTGCTGTGTTAGGGAATCGCTTCACTAACACTGACCCGCCTCTCAGCCAATCAGGTGCACCGTGTCACCTGATTGGCTGAAGCGACATTGAGGACGGAAGAAGACATGAGGGAGCGTGGAGGAGGATGGCGCTGACCCGAGGAAGGTTAGTGCCAGGCTGGGGACAAACTGGCAGCATTTGGGGACAAACTGGCTGTATTTGGGGTCAAACTGGAGCCATTTGGGGACAAGCTGGCTGTCTTTGGGGGGAAACTCTGTATTTGGGGGAAAATTGGCGGCATTTGGGGGGGAAACTGGTTGTATTTGGAGGGAAACTGGCTGTATTTGGGGGGAAACTGGCGTCATTTGGGGGAAACTGGCGTCATTTGGGGAAAACTGGCTGTATTTGGGGGGAAAACTGGCTGTATTTGGGGGGAAACTGGCTGTATTTGGGGGGAAACTGGCTGTATTTGAGGGGAAACTGGCTGTATTTGGGGTCAAACTGGCGGTATTTGGGGGGAAACTGGCTGTATTTGGGGACAAACTGTCTGTATTTGGGGTCAAACTGGCTGCATTTGGGGGGGAAACTGGCTGGATTTGGGGGGAAACTGGCTGTATTTGGGGACAAACTGGCAGTATTTTGGGGGAAACTGGCTGTATTTGGGGACATACTGGCTGTATTTGGGGACAAACTGGCTGCATTTGGGGGGGAAACTGGCTGGATTTGGGGGGAAACTGGCTGCATTTGGAGACAAACTGGCTGTATTTGGGGGGAAACTTGCTGTATTTGGGGACAAACTGGCTGTATTTGGGAGGAAACTGGCTGTATTTGGGGACAAACTGGCTGTATTTGAGGGGAAACTAGCTGCATTTGAGGTGGCAAACTGGTGGTGGCGTTTGATGGGCACAGTGGCGGCAATTGATGGGTTTTTTTTTTCAGTTTGTTTGCGCCCCCCCCAAAAATTTTGAGCACCAGCCACCACTGATGCTGGTAGTAAAAAAACATTCCAGGTAAATGCCCATTTTACTTACCGAAAGCCCTGATCACGTGGTCCTCCACATGACCATCCACGAGTCATTCTTTAGATGTCCACATCACTGCCATGTTGCTGTCCAGTGGCAGGGTCCTCCCAGGACCCAGACGAAGAATGACTTATATTCTAGTGAACTAGCCAGCAAGGGACCATCTGCACTGCTGGATTAGTGATCCCCGCACCCAGAACTGGCACTGGTGAGGGACCCAGATAGGTGAGTCTGGGTCCCACTAAGACCACTGTCTTAGGTGAGTATAACTTGCTTTACTAGGTAAGGAACAGTTAACTCCTGCAGAATGGGTTTGGGAGATGAGAGAGGGTCATACTGTATTTTGCCGGGAGTATGTCTTTAACGTAAAAATGGACATGATGCCAAGTTCACTTTATCATCCTCTGCACACCAACTGATCCCCACCATTAGTAACACCTGCATGCCATTCCTAATTCATTATTTGAAGTGACTTTCTAGAATCTTGGACCTCATTCTTATTCCTCTCCACTTCTCGCATGAAATAGAGATCACAACAACTTGAGATTGCACATGGCATGGAAAGCGGTGTTCTCTGATCAGCGGCTCTTCATTCACGCAGTAGAAGGAGACACATATTCAATGGCCGTAAGATATGCACATATTAAAGCAGCTAATCAGAACACATTACCGGTTTCCTATGCACGGAAAATTAGCTCCTTTCACCTTCAATGAATGACTCTCTGATTGTCACCTTCCAGGAGACAACTACATCACACAATGGAATCCAGTTCTCCTGGAAGCTCAAGGCCGCCATTAATAATGTCACCAAAGGCTGGCGCTTAGGGAGCCATCAATGGCAGCCAAAAAAATGAAAGACAACTTATCTTCAAAGTTTTTTTGGGTTTTCAGATTTCAATTGGCTACAAGGTGGCTCGTTGCCTGCAAGAAATCATCCAGAACCCCTATAAACATGACAACTGATCACTGTTAGATGCCAAGGAGGAAAGCCAAACCTGTTGCCAAATCCTCATTACCATGAAGGGGTGCGCCTGCTTTCCAAAGCGGGGGGGGGGGTCTCTGTTTAGTCTTTGTGGACACCTGGTCAATCAACATCTCAGATGCCTGGATATGGGACATGGATTTCAGAGTCTACAAGTTATAGGGCTATCTGCCCTGCCCGCTTCACGTCTTTCAACTTACCAATGTCTCTACACAGAATAGCAGACCTAAATACAGATCTTCTGGATCAAGGGGTATTGCCCTAGTTCCTATGGAGGGAAGGTTTCAGGGGTTCTACCAGTTCTCACAGTTCTCAAACCAATAGGGGGCATCCCCTTTTCTTTCAGGCATCTCAAGGCCCTAAATGTCTTCATACCACCTCATCGCATCCTAGACATGGCTCAAACCCGAGTTTATCTTCCCCAAGAGAAATTTTTAATTCTTCACGACCAGAATTAAACTCTTTAGTCCAGGAGCTGTCCTAATTTGCTTTTGGTTGGTTGGTTGTTTTTTTAAGGCAGTCCCATTTTGTCTAATTCTACTGTAGACCCCTAAATCCGAGCATCATGGCAAATTGATTCAGTCCAGGTAGTCTCTGGCCTGGTGACTCAAAAATTCTGCTCTGGGATTAGGGAAAGCCTCCCTCCCAATCTATTGGAAGATGTTTAAAAACAGATGCCAGCCTGATGGGCTGGAGAGGAGTCCTTCATACCACCTCATCTCATCCTAGACAGGGCTCAAACCAGAGTTTATCTTCCCCAAGAGAAACATGTCAACGGCGACAAACTACATACATTTTACTAGCCCTAGTCTTTACAGGTTACCACTTTAGATTGACAGAGGAGGTCTGCTACTGGAATTACTGCCCATGATCTGACGTTCGCATGATGCCTCACGATCGGACCATTAGATGATCGCTGTTTGCACGCGTGCGGGACTGACGGGGAAGGAGGCACTTTACTTTTGGATCACTTTTATCCCTTGTGACAGTAATAGTCAGTGACAGGTACTCTTTATGGAGAGATCTGGGGTCTATAAGACCCCAGATCCCTCCTCTTCACTTAAAAGCATTCACAGCACCAAGATCGATGAGATCAAATACTTTTGATATTTTAAAAATGTTTACATTTGGGTAACCTGGAAGCGATGTGAGGTCATAGAGCCCAGCAATGTCGATTCGGTCTGTGTTGGGCTTTGTGATCAGCCGGCGCAAGCACCGTTTGGTTGATTGGGACTGCCAGTGGGACGAGAGATCCCTGTCAAGTGGTGGGATGGGAGATCCCGGTCAAGTGGTGGAAAGCGGCGCAGGGGGGGAGGGGCTGGGGGTACGTGCTCTCCTGCTGCTTGTAAAAGCAATCCAGCAGCTAGTTGGCCACTAGAATTGCTTTTACAAGAAAGCCAATCTCTGGCTCTAAAAAACCTTTACCAGCTGCAGGCATCATCCCAGTATAACTACTTGAAGTCTAGCGATGTACCGGTACGTCGCTGGTCGGCAAAAAGATATTCCAGAAGACTTCTAATCCTCAGCTATTTCCATAGTTGGACTTGGAGTTCTGGCAATACAGAAGCAGCTTCGAAAGAAGAGAAAAAGGAGAACCTGGTGCAAAAAATGGCTACTGAACCGTGACCAGTTCTCTTATATGTCACTGTTGAGAGAATTACATGAGAACAACCCTGACGATTTAAGAAATTATTCAAGAACGACTGATGATTGCTCCAATCTACTCCTGACTGCAGTGAAGCCACACATCATTAAGCTCAAAACGAAGGTTGATTGCCACGTTGTGTTACTTGGCCACAGGGAAAAGCCTACAGGATCTGAAATTTACTACTGGCATCTCACCGCAAAGCCCAAGGAGTAATAAATCCGGAGATCTGCAGAGCGATCGTCAAAGTCCTACAGGATGACTACATAAAGGTATAGTGCTTTAAATTTAAATTTAAATTTAAAAAAATATATATTAGTTTAAATAATTTATTTCTGCTAGCGTTTAGCTGAAGTTCTAGATCAAAAAGTTGTCTTGACTGCAATATTCATCTCCTTACCTTGTATCAGAATTCAGCATAAACCCATTTATATTTTTCATGTGCCTTCGTACTTTTTTTTTTAGTTTCTATCAAATTCTGCGGAGTGGAACGAAATTGCCGGATTAAAGAACACTGGCATTTCCCACATTGTGGTGGATCTATAGATGGTAAGCACGTAAGACTAAGCCCTCCACTAAATTCAGAGTCCTATTATTACAACTAGAAGGGATTCTTCAGTATCATTTTGCTGGCTGTGGTAAATGAGAACTATGAATACATCTACAGATGGACAAAAATATGGAAACGCGATCTGCAGGTGTGAAAGTGGCGACATGTTTCGCGTTGAAAGCGGTAGTGATGTAAGGTGGGACGGTAGGCGGCATAGACTTCAAACATACAAAAAACACGGGGCAAACCAAACTGGATTAATAATGGCCATGGCCTTGTTTATTGTTTTTTTACAAATATAAACTATTAACAATTCATCATAACTCTCTTAAGGACCGGACCAATACGGACCATAATGACCAGAGGTGTTTTCACAATTTGGCACTACGTCGCTTTAACTGACAATTGCGCGGTTGTGCCACGTGGCTCCCAAACAAAATTGGCGTCCTTTTTTTCCCCACAAATAGAGCTTTCTTTTGGTGGTATTTGATCACCTCTGCGTTTTTTTTGCGCTATAAACAAAAATAGAGCGACAATTTTGAAAAAAAATATTTTTTACATTTTGCTATAATAAATATCCCCAAAAAATATATTAAAAAAAAACATATTTTTTCCCCAGTTTAGGCCGATACGTATTCTTCTACATATTTTTGGTAAAAAAAATCGCAATCGGCGTTTATTGATTGGTTTGCGCAAAAGTTATAGCGTTTACAAAATAAGGGGTAGTTTTATGGCATTTTTATATAAAAATTTTTTTTACTAGTAATGGCGGCGATCAGCGATTTTTTTTGTGACTGCGACATTATGGCGGACACATCGGACGCTTTTGACACATTTTTGGGACCATTGTCATTTTCACAGCGATCAGTGCAATAAAAATGCACTGTTTACTGTGTAAATGACACTGGCAGTGAAGGGGTTAACCACTAGGGGCGCTGGAGGGGTTAAGTGTGCCTAGGGGAGTGATTACTACTGTGTGGGGGCGTGGCTATGAGTGACACGTCACCGATCTCCGCTCTGATTACACAGAGCGGAGATCTCTGACAGTGTCAGTAGCGGAGCTGGGAGATGTTGTGTTTACACACACATCTCCCCACTCCGAGCCTCCGTGAGACGATCGCGGGGGTTCCCCGCGGCGATCGAGTCCATGGGACCCGCGACCCGACTCACGGGGAAGGCAGGCACGCGACCCCAACGTCAGCAGTTAAAGGGCCACGTACAGGTACGTGATTGTGCCTCCAGGTGCCCTTCTGCTGACGTATATACATAGTGGCTGGTCCTTAAGTGGTTAAAGCGGAGTTCCGCCGACAATTTTTTTTTCTTTTTAAGTCAGCAGCTACAAATACTGCAGCTGATGACTTTTAATATTAGGACACTTACCTGTCCAGGGCGCCCGTAATGTCCTCACCCGAAGCTGGTCTGTCCCTCGGCTCCCGGGTGCAGGCGCCGGCATCTTCAGTAAGGCCCCTTTCACACTGACACGTTTTTCAGGCGGTTTAGCGCTAATAATAGCGCCGCTATACCGCCTGAAAAAATCGTGCCCTGCAGTCTTCAGTGTGAAAGCCCAAAGGCTTTCACACTGAAGCGGTGCGCTAGCAGGACCGCTCCAAAAGTCCTGCTAGCCGCATCTTTACAGCGGTGTGTTCACCGCTCCTTTACCGCTGCTGCCCATTGAAAGCAATGGGAGACCGTGGTAATACCGCCCACAATGCGCCTCTGCAGAGGCGCATTGCGGGCGGTATTAACCCCTTTTTCGGCCGCTAGCGGGGTTAAATTCACCCCGCTAGCGGCCGCATACCGCGGTAAAAACGAAGGTATAGCGGCGCTAAAAATAGCGCCGCTATACCCACAGCGCACCTCCCGCCCCAGTGTGAAAGGGGCCTAAGGGAATCAGGAAGTGAAGACTTGCGGCTTCACAGCCTGGTTCCCTACTAAGCATGCGCGAGTCGCGCTGTGCGATCTCACTGGTCCCTGCTGTCTTCTGGGACCTGTGTGTCTCCCAGAAGACAGTGGGGGGGATGAAGGAGGGGCCGGACATGGCGTAGATCGCCGCGGAATCTGCGGCGATCTATCGGCGTAAGTGGGAGCAAATGCCTGTATTAGACAGGTATCTGCTCCCCCCTCCCCCCTGGAAGGTGCCAAATGTGACGCCGGAGGGGGGAGGAACTGGAAAAGCGGAAGTTCCATTATTGGGTGGAACTCCGCTTCAATCAAGACATACTTTAAAACTGTAAACCAAATCAGTGGAGCACTCTTCAAATATCCCTCTGGTGACTGGCAAAGACCTCCTTTAGCATCCTACTTAAGTAGGGGTCCTGGGAATGTTCTTGGGGGGGTCAAGTGACCTTAACTGACCTATCCTACAGGACTACTCAGAACTTTCCGAACATTCCCAGTCAGCAGACCTTTTTTGACCTATCACAAAACCCCCCTATTGAAATCAAGAGGGGCTTGAAATTTTTACTGCCACCATTCTATCACCCATCATCACCTTGAAATGTAGAGTCACTGCCAGCGACTATGTACACATTTTGTCTGACCATGTGCACCCCATGGTGCAGACATTGTTTCCTGAAGACAGTGCCGATTCACACAGCTTCTGTTGTTAAATCGTGATTTGTCGAGCATGCAGACAAAGTCTCGCACCTTCCCTAGGTGCCGCAGTTTCCAGACCTCAATATCATAGCTCCAATTTGGTCAATTTTGGAGAACAAGGTTTGGGCTCGTTTTCCACCTCTGGCATGTCTGCAAGAACTGGAGATTTTTTGCATGAAGAGAAGAGTGGTATCAGAGTCCATTATCCACCATCCAAGACTTATATTTGTCAATTCCCAGTAGAATTCAGGCTGTCTTGGATGCCAAAGGCGGTCAAACACCATTTTATGTAATGTATTTGTTCTTTTATCTGGTGTTTCCATATTTTTGTCCAACCCCTGTACCTTGATATTGGGAAGAATGGGTGCAATTCTGATGGAGGAGTTATAGAGCAGACTGAATTTTATAAAAGGATACACAATGGAATCCTAAACCTACCCAAATGTGAGGACAACATCGATGGCCTGAACTTTGTCTTCACCACCAGACTTGAACTCTTCAGTCCAGGAGTCGTCCCACTCTTTGCTTCTGGTTAGTGATGAGCCGAACACCCCCGGGTTCGGTTCGCACCAGAACCCGCGAACGGACCGAAAGTTCGAACGAACATTAGAACCCTATTAAATACAATGGATGCGAACGTTCGAATTCTAAAGTGCTAATTATAACAACTATTATGCATGTTATTGTCCTAAAAAGGGTTTGGGAACCCGGGTTCTGCACCAGGGGACATGTATCAATGCAAAAAGAAGTTTTAAAAACGGTCGTTTTTCGGGAGCAGTCATTTTAATGATGCATAAAGTGAAAAAAAAAAAGTCAAATATTCCTTTAAATATCGTACCTGGGGGGTGTCTAAAGTATGCCTGTGAAGTGCCACGTGTTTCCCGTGTTTATAACTGTCCCTGCACAAAATGACACTTCTAAAGGAAAAAAAAGCCATTTAAAACTGCTTGCGGCTTTAATGTAATGTCTGGTCCCGGTAATATGGATGAAATTCTTTAAGAAAAATGGCATAGCTACCCCATGACCCCCCCCCCCTACCCCAGCCCATTACCAGCCCCTTTGGGTCTTGTATGGATATTAAGGGGAACCCCGCACATAAAATAAAAAAGGCCCTATATACTCTGAACAGCCCTATACAGGCGGTGCATACAAGACAGGGACTGTAGGTTTGTTCTTATGTAGAATCTGTTTGTAATTTTGAACAGGTACATTGTTGAAGTGTAGCTCCAGACCAAAAATCTATTTTTAAACTTTTTGGAAAACATAGGTAAGGGTTATCACCCCTGTAACATTTGTTTTGCTGTCTGTGCCCCTGTTCAGAACATTTCACCTCACTTTCCGTCCCAATGACAACTGTTTTTGAAATGTGGTGTTTTTCTTGAAACAAGGATTGCTGATAAAGCATCAGTACAGAGGAGACACCTTTCTCCCATATTTATTCTTACAGGAGAGAATTTTCCTTCCTAGTGGTAGATTTCCTCTCACTTCCTGTTGTCTTCTTGCGTTTGCAAGTAGGAGTCGTTTGTAAGTTGTATGTTTGAAAGTAGGGACCTGCCGTATATACTCTGCAGAAATAGGCCCCTTAGTTGTTGGTGTTGGCACAACACTGTAAGCACTCACAGTTACTCTTGGTTGGTGCTGGAACGCCCTGCTGTCAACTATTATATCAGGAATTTTAATTACATATAATTGTTGAACAGTGGTAGTAAAAATTGGGCCTTTGATGGTGGTGCTGGTGCCACAACACTGTAAGCCCTGACAGTTACTCTTGGTGGGTGCAGCAATGGGCCCTGCTGTGAATTATTAGATCAAGAATTGTAATTACATGCCCCTGTTGAACAGGGGCTGAAAAATTGGGCCTTAGGCACTGGTGGCACAACACTGCAACCCCTCACAGATACTGTACTTGGAGCACAGCAATGAGCCCTGTTGCAAAGTATTGCTTCAAAAATTGTAATGACACGCCCCTGTTAAACAGGGGCTGAAAAATTGGGCCTTAGGCACTGGTGGCACAACACTGCAACTCCTCACAGATACTGTACTTGGAGCACAGCAATGAGCCCTGTTGCAAAGTATTGCTTCAAAAATTGTAATGACACGCCCCTGTTAAACAGGGGCTGAAAAATTGGGCCTTAGGCACTGGTGGCACAACACTGCAACTCCTCACAGATACTGTACTTGGAGCACAGCAATGAGCCCTGTTGCAAAGTATTGCTTCAAAAATTGTAATTACACGCCCCTGTTAAACAGGGGCTGAAAAATTGGGCGTTAGGCACTGGTGGCGGCACCCATAAACAAAAATGATCTTACAAGCTATCATCATCAATCGTATCATTGAGGACTCGGAGGAGGAGGATAGCCAGTCAACATAACAGCACAGGCACTCAGCATCAGCATCAGTCTTGAAGGGATGTGACATGTTAAAATCAATTAGTCTGTTATATCAGCATCAGGTGTGTGGTAGCTGGTGGTGATCCAAGACTGGTTCATCTTGATGAAAGTCAGTCGATCAACCGAGTCGGTGGACAGGCGCACCCTGTGATCCGTGACAAATCCTCCAGCAGCACTGAATGTGCGTTCCGAAAGAACGCTGGATGCAGGACAGGCCAGTAGCTCAATTGCATACTGTGCAAGCTCTGGCCAGTGATCCATCCTCAAGACCCAGTAAGCCAGAGGATTTTCGGTGGGGAAGGTGTCCAAGTCTGACCTTGCCCCTAGATATTCCTGCACCATGTTTATCAGACGCTGGCGATGGTTGCTGGAACCGATCATACTTTGGGGCTGCGGACTAAAGAATTGTCTGAACGCATCGGTCAGACGGCCACCTTCCCCACCGCTCCTTCTTTGACTGGCCGAAGCCTCAGCAACTCGTTGTCCAGGACCAGGAGTTTGCAACCTCCCAGTCTCTGGGAACGCGTTGCACAGACCTTTCTGCAAGGCCTCCCGGAGTTGTCTCATCCTCTGCTCCCTCTGCGACGGTAACATAAGGTCCGCAACCTTACCCTTGTACCGTGGATCAAGGAGAGTGGCCAGCCAGTAATGGTCCCTCTCCTTGATCCGAAGAATACGAGGATCCTTCCGCAGACTTTGCAGGATCAGGGAGGCCATGCAGCGTAGGTTTGCTGAGGCATTCGCTCCGGAGTCCTCTGGGTCACTAAGGACGACATGATCCGCAGCCACCTCCTCCCAGCCACGTACAAGTCCACTGGTTTCTTGGGACTGTAAATCATCCCTAAAAGACTGCTGCTGATGATGCTGAGTGCCAGCCTCCACCTCCATGCTGACACAATCCTCCTCCTCCTCCTCCTCCTCCTCTTCCTGTGCGATGGGTGGGACAGAAGGAACACTGTCTGGGTAAAGGGGGCCTTGAGAGGCAAGGAAGTCCTCCTCTTCCTGCCTCTGTTCTGCCTCAAGTGCCCTGTCCATTATTCCACGCAGCGTGTGCTCCAACAGGTGGACAAGAGGTACAGTGTCACTGATGCATGCACTGTCACTGCTCACCATCCTCGTGGCCTCCTCAAATGGTGCCAGGACAGTGCATGCATCCCTGATCATGCCCCACTGGCGTGGAGAAAAAAAACCAAGCTCCCCTGACCCTGTCCTGGTGCCGTAGTCGCACAGGTACTCATTGATGGCCCTCTGCTGCGTGTGCAGCCGCTGCAGCATGGCCAACGTTGAGTTCCACCTGGTGGGCATGTCACATATAAGGCGGTTCTTGGGCAGGTTCAACTCCTTTTGCAGCTCAGCCAGGCGAGCACTGGCATTATAAGATCTGCGGAAATGCACACAGACTTTCCTGGCCTGCCTCAGGACATCCTGTAAGCCCGGGTACCTGCCCAAGAAGCGCTGCACCACCAGGTTAAGGACGTGAGCCACACAGGGCACATGGGTCAGTTGTCCCTGTCGGAGGGCGGAGAGGAGGTTGGTGCCATTGTCGCAAACCACCATTCCTGGCTTAAGCTGGCGTGGCGTCAACCACCTCTCGGCCTGGCCCTGCAGAGCAGACAGGACCTCTGCCCCAGTGTGGCTTCTGTCCCCCAAACACACCAGCGCAAGCACGGCATGGCATCTTTTTGCCTGCGTACTTGCGTAGCCCCTTGAACGGCTACGGAGCACCGCTGGTTCATAGGACAAACCACAGGAAGAGGCCATGGAGGAAGAAGAAGAGGAGGGGGTGGAGGAGAGAGGTGTGTCACAACCAGTAGTAGCATTTTGGAGGCGTGGCGGTGGGACAACCTCCAACACTACTGCACCTTGTCCTGAATCCTTCCCAGCTGCCAAAAGAGTGACCCAATGGGCCGTGAAAGAAAGGTAACGTCCCTGTCCATGCCTGCTGGACCATGAGTCAGCGGTAATATGCACCTTACCGCTGACCGCCCTGTCCAGCGAGGCCAAGACATTGCCTTCCACATGCCGGTAGAGAGCCGGAATAGCCTTCCGTGAGAAAAAGTGGCGTTTGGGAACCTGCCACTGAGGAACCGCACATTGCACAAACTCACGGAAGGGGGCCGAGTCTACCAACTGAAAAGGCAGCAGTTGAAGCGCTAGCAATTTAGCCAAGCTAGCATTCAACCGCTGGGCATGTGGATGGCTGGGAGTGAACTTCTTTCGACGGTCCAGCAGCTGGGGCAGGGAAATTTGCCTGCTAGAATCGGACGTCGGTGTACTGCTAGCAGAGTGGGCGCAAGTACTTGGCTGTGACACACCTAATTCTACACCTTCATTCCTCTCAGTGCATGTTTCAGAGAGGACTGAAGTTATAGTGGGGTTGGAGATCCCAGCTGATGCGGTGCAAGGAGAGGTCCGCTTTGTTCTTTGGTGTGGGTCTTTGAGGTAGGCTTGCCAACGAGCTGCATGGCAGGTCAACATATGTCTGGTCAGGCATGTGGTACCCAAGCGGCTGATGTTTTGGCCACGCGATATACGCTTGAGACATATGTTGCAAACAGCAGCTGTGCGATCTGATGCACTAGCCTCAAAAAAGGCCCACACCAAAGAACTTTTTGAATGACGGGCAGAGGCAGCGCCCTGCACAGGCGGAGCTCTGCGGTGTGATTCCGTCGGTGTACTGCCCTTACGCTGGCCACCAAAGGGCATCCTGCCTCGTTGGAGATGTGCCTCCTCCTCATCCTCCTCCTCCTCCTCTCTCCTATTAGGCACCCACGTGGAGTCAGTGACCTCATCATCCCCTCCCTCCTCATCACTGGAGCCAATCTGGCAGTATGCTGCAGCTGCTGGAACATGACTGCCAGATTGGTGTCCTTCTTGAGCATCCCCTCTGTCTGCTCTCACGCTACTGCCTTCCTCTAGCTGGGTTTCATCATCAGACCCTTCGAAACGCTGGGCATCCTCCTGGAGCATGTACCCAACACTGTGCTGAAACAGTTCGGGGGACTCCTCAGGAGGAGGACATGGTGGGTCTAGGGAAGGAGTGACTGATGATTTGTCTGACATTGATACCAGGGAAGACGACGCTTTGGCAGCTGCTTTTCCAGTACCCTGAGCCTGGGTGAGAGAGGATGAGGAGGAGGAGGAGGGCTTGGTCATCCACTCTACCAAGTCTTCGGCATGATGTGGCTCAACATGTCCAGCTGCCGAAAAGAAGGACAAGCGTGTCCCATGGCCATGTGCTGATGACAATGCACCGCGTCCACGACCAGCACTGTTGCCCCCAGACACAGAGCCTGCTTGCCCTCTTTTATTGCCTCCTGACTGTCTGCCTCTCCTTGTTTGCCTTCCAGACATTCTAATAGATGGCCTGCAGGGAGATGGGAAAAAAGCAATAAGGGCTACCTTCAGGTGTCCTTCTCTGTCCCTTGAAACAAGGACTTGCAGAGTGAAATAAACTGACACTCTCCCTACCTACAGTTTTCTGTCCCTAGAATAAATGTTTTTTTTAAGCACAATATAGCACAAGGACAATTCACTCACTGTCCTTACAGGTCCCTGGAAACAAGGACTTGCAGAGTGAAAGAAAAAAAACACTCTCCCTACCTACAGTTTTCTGTCCCTAGAAAAAATGTTTTTTTTAATCACAATATAGCACAAGGACAATTCACTCACTGTCCTTACAGGTCCCTGGAAACAAGGACTTGCAGAGTGAAATAAACTGACACTCTCCCTACCTACAGTTTTCTGTCCCTAGAATAAATGTTTTTTTTAAGCACAATATAGCACAAGGACAATTCACTCACTGTCCTTACAGGTCCCTGGAAACAAGGACTTGCAGAGTGAAAGAAAAAAAACACTCTCCCTACCTACAGTTTTCTGTCCCTAGAAAAAATGTTTTTTTTAAGCACAATATAGCACAAGGACAATTCACTCACTGTCCTTACAGGTCCCTGGAAACAAGGACTTGCAGAGTGAAAGAAAAAAAACACTCTCCCTACCTACAGTTTTCTGTCCCTAGAAAAAATGTTTTTTTTAATCACAATATAGCACAAGGACAATTCACTCACTGTCCTTACAGGTCCCTGGAAACAAGGACTTGCAGAGTGAAATAAACTGACACTCTCCCTACCTACAGTTTTCTGTCCCTAGAATAAATGTTTTTTTTAAGCACAATATAGCACAAGGACAATTCACTCACTGTCCTTCCAGGTCCCTGGAAACAAGGACTTGCAGAGTGAAAGAAAAAAAACACTCTCCCTACCTACAGTTTTCTGTCCCTAGAAAAAATGTTTTTTTTAATCACAATATAGCACAAGGACAATTCACTCACTGTCCTTACAGGTCCCTGGAAACAAGGACTTGCAGAGTGAAATAAACTGACACTCTCCCTACCTACAGTTTTCTGTCCCTAGAATAAATGTTTTTTTTAAGCACACTATAGCACAAGCACAAAACACACTGACACTCTCCCTACCTATCCTTCTCTTTCCCTAAACTAAAGGAATCCAGGTTAAGCAAGAAAGAAATAACAGTCACTGTCCCTGCCTATGCTGCTCTATCCCTGCTCCGGAACACACTACACTAGGCCGCCGTGCTGGCGGCCTTTTATAGTGTGGGGCGTGTACTAAACACCCTCAGCAATAATTGGCCACAGGCATCCTGCCTGTGGCCAATCATTGCTCTCCTCGCTGCCGGCGCTGTGATTGGCCAAGCATGCGGGGTCACAGTGCATGCTTGGCCAATCACAGCGCCTGGATGACACTGCGATGGCGTAGTGCATTGTGGGCCGTTCGCGTCACTCGAATTTGGCGCGAACGGCCCAAATCGTTCGATCTTCGTCGAACGATCGAACAGCCGATGTTCGAGTCGAACGTATGTTCGACTCGAACACGAAGCTCATCCCTACTTCTGGTTAACAGTCCTGGGGCTGATGGTAGCCCCAGGACGAGGCACTCCCATTTATTCAATTCTACTCTAGAAACCTAAATGCAGTCACCATGGCAAGTCAATTCAGTCTCTAGACAAACCAGGTTGTCTCTGGGCTGGTGGCTCAGAAACCCAGCTCTGAAGTTGGGGAAACATTTTATCCCAATCTCTTGGAAGATGTTCACAACAAATGGCAACCTGATGGGCTGGGGAGGAGTCCTTGGCGCCCTGTCAAGTGCATGGGGACTAATGCCCTGTACACACGATCGGAATTTCCGATGGGATAAAATCCGATGGAATTTTCCGTCGGAATTCCGTTCAAGCTGTCTTCCATCAGTCTTGCATACACACTGTCAGACAAAATTCTGACCGTCAAGAACGCGGTGACGTACAACACTACGACGAGCCGAGAAAAATTACGTTTAATGCTTCCGAGCATGCGTCGACTTGATTCTGAGCATGCGTGGATTTTTCTCCAACGGAGTTCCACACAGACGATCTGAATTTCCCATTGGAAAAAAAATAAAACATGTTCTATTTCTAAACACTGATGGAAAAAAATCCGATGGGGCCCACACACGATCGGAATTTCCGATGAAATAAGTCCATCTGACTTTTTTCATCGGAAAATCCGATCGTGTGTACAAGGCATTAGTCTCCAGAGCAGACATTTTCAACCAGGGTTCCTCCAGTCTTGGCTATGGGTTCCCTGAGATGTGGCTAACTGTCCTCTCATCTGATGGTGCCTGCATAGTACCAGGACCAATGCTACTTGGTAACCAGCTGCATTACTGCATGGGGGGTTATTCTGGTCACCCCTCTAACAGTAGCATTCTTCTGACTTACCACCACCAATGTAAGGGGCATTTTCCCAATGACCCCTAAGGAACTAATCGGGCCGTCTTTAATATTGATTGGACCCTGGGCAAACATTTCCTTGGCCCACCCCTATTCAATTTCACTCTCCACCACAAGCACATTTCTGTACCCCCAGCACACCAATGTACCCCCAGCACATCTCTGTACCCCCAGTACACCAACATACCCCCAGCAAATCTCTGTACCTCCATCACATCTCTGTACCTCCAGCACATCAATGTACCTTCCAGCACATCTTTGTACCTATAGGGCTGCTTTTGCACCCCCTAGCACACCTTGGCACTCTCCCATATGCACCAGCACATCTTCGTACACTCTTGCACATCCCTGCACCCTCCTTCACAACCCCCCCCCCCACACACACACACACCTCTGAACCTCCCAGCATCCTCTGTAAGCCCCAGCACACCTTTCACCCCAACACACTTCACACTTCCCTACCCCTAGCAAGTCTCTGCACCCCCCCCCCCCCCACCACATCTATGTACTCCCCTGCTCATCTCTGTATCCCCCTGTACCTCTCCATACCCTCTGCACATATCTGTACCTCCAGAACACCTCTGTACCTCTTGCAAGTCTCCATACCCCATGAATTCCTCTGCACCCCCCCCCTCTAGTACATCTATGTACTCCCCCATCGCATCTCTGCAACCCTCTCCTGCACCCCAAACACACCTCCCCCTTGCACATCTCTGTACCCCCTAGCACATTTCTGTACCCCTCTCCCTCACACACACATCTGTACCCCCCCAATCTTTGCATTCTGTTTAGTACCCCTTGGCCACATACCATTCCATTTCTCAGGCTACTGTGCCTTTTCTGGTGGTGTCGAGAGTACACAGAGGGCAGAGCCCACACAGAATCACATTAGGGTCACTTGTGTTGATGATATTGATGGGCAACTGGGCTGTCCCAAAACTCTTCACTCCTGGAAGCTTATGCTATACAGTGGAGTAGGGACTCGGGAGAGGAATTTGAGCTTGGAAGGCACTGGCTTCAGTACACTTACTGGGCATGCTTGTGTATTGAAACCAGTGGCACAGATGCACCTCTCTACTCCTTTGTGTGGAGTAAGCTGCCAGAGGTGAAGAGAGAGGTTCGGGGCAGTGCAGCTGCCCATCAATGTCATCAACACAAGTGTCCCTAATGCAGAGTGTACTCCCGCCGCCACAAGAGAAGCCACAGAGCTGCCAATTCCGATACCCTTCTAGCAGAGGATATAGCAACTAGAAAAAACTATTTTCTTGTCAAGAGAACCAAAGGAACATGGCACATTGGCTCAAAGGGTTGTCTTTGTAAAACCGACAAAACTAAGGGAGACTTAACTGGTGGCCTTAAACGAGACACCCCTTGAATAAAGGCCCGTACCAAAGAATGAGAGGCAAGCAGCCTTTGAAAAAATACTGATAAAGCTGAGACCTGACCCTTTATGGTGCTCAAGGCTAGGTTAATTTCTACCCCCATCTGTAGAAAGGCAAGAACTCTACCAATGGCATATTTTCAAGGATGCCAACCCCTGGATTCACACCAGGAAACATATGCCTTTCAGATTCTGTAATATGGAAATTGCCATAGCAACACAGAGGCCAGCTTTCTAGCATTAACCAGAGTAGAGAGAACTGGACCCGAGAGTCCATGACCCATCAAGATGTAGGTTTCAACAGCCAAACCGTCAAATTTAGACTCTGCAAGGAAGGGTGGAATACTGGTCCCTGTGAAAGCAGGTCTGGGCGTAGTGGAAGAAGCCATGGCTTTCCTACCGCCATCCTTACGATTTCTGCATATTAGGATCTTCTGGGCCAGTCTGGGGCCACCCGAATTACTGGCTTCTTTTCCCTGACCCTGCAAAGAAGCCACGGTAGGAGCAGAACCAGAGGAAACGCTTAGATCAGGGAAAACTGATCCCAAGGAATTACCAACGCATCCGTCCCGGATGCTAGTGAATCCTTTGTTCTTGAAACAAAATTGTCCAACTTCATGTTGAACCTGGAGGCTAGTAGATTCACATCCAGGGTACCCCACCTCAGGAATAGGTCGGGGTGCAGAGACCACTCTCCTGGAGATAGTACCTGGCGACTCAGATAATCCGCCTACCAATTCTCCACCCCTGGAATGAAGACAAGGAATATGCTATTCTGCCCACACTAAAATGTGGTTCACCTCTCTCTGGGCAGCCAGGCTCCTGGTGCCCCCTTGGTGATTGATATAGGCCACCACCGTGGCATTGTCGGATTGTATCCGAACAGGAGAGCCCTGTAACCTGTATGTTCAGGCCTTGAGAGCCAAACGTACTGCCTGAATTTCCAAGATGTTGATGGGCAGGATCTCCTCCGCCTTGGACCATCTCCCTTGGAGCGTAGCTCCCTCTAGGACTGCGCCCCAGCCTATAAGGCTGGCATCTGTAGTTACCACCTTCCAGGTAACTGGGGCAAAGGATTTCCCCTTTTGTATATTCTTGGTTAGCAACCACCAACTGAGGCTTTGCCGTACTTCCGACGACAGCCGCATTGGTAAGTCCAAGGCTTGGACTCTCCTGTTCCAAGCAGACAGTATGCAGTTTTGCAATGGTCTTGAATGAAACTGGGCGTAAGGGACAGCCTCGAATGAGGCTAACATCTTCCCCAACAACCTCATGCAAGGCCAGGAACTCTCCGCCTTGTAGGGTGAAGACCACTGAGCGGATTGACTCCATACGAAAAGAACGAATGTTCAGGAACTGATTCAGATCTTTTAGGTCTAGAATGGGTCTGACATCTCCATTTGGTTTTGGAACCGTAAAGAGATTTGAATAAAATCCTGAGCCTTGCTCCTCTGGGGCAACCTCTATGATTACCCCTTGGGATAACAAGTGATCCAACGCTAAGAACAAGGGCCCTCTTTTTTTTTTAATATACGTTTTTATTAATTTTTTAGACCACAAACAATAATTACAGTTACAAGAACAAAAAAACAAAACAAAAAAACCCCCACATATATACATTGGTCTTGCAGAGTATCAGTGCAATCCTTACAGAGAGCATTCCATCATATCAGTCAATGTAAAAAGCAAAGCATGGAATATAGAGTAAAATGTTGATTATAGTAACCCGGCTCCCGAGTTAAGAAGCAGTGCAGTCCTCAAGCACACACACCAAGATAAGACACCCAAGCAGTCAAGGATGTTTACCCAGTAACAAACGGGGAATAGCCTGAGAATCGGGTTCGTCTAGGGTGCTTCAGAGGCTGTGGAGGGGTCCACCAGCCATTTGGGCCAAACCTTCTCTGTGAGTGCAGCCTCTGTTGATATGAGTATCCTTATATAATTGTAGCAATACCCCCTAGATGGCCGCTGATTAGTTTTGGGTTTTGCACGTTACCTCTTCAGCTGCGTTGTCCGGGTAGGAAAGTCTGTAGTAATGCAATGTCCACACAGATGTAAAACCTCAAACAGTTAGGCTTTATTTTCTTATGCAGTAAACTAGGGCTGCAACTAACGATTATTTTCATAATCGATTAGTTGGCCGATTATTGTTTCGATTAATCGGTTAATAACCTTTTTAAAAGTGTGGTGTATAATTTAGTTAATATGTAAATAAAAATAAAAAAAAGACAATTTTATTATTAAATATCCCTATGAAGTGGTAAATATAAATAACCAACTATATGGCTAGGGAGTAAAATCTCTAATCCACTCTGAGAATAACTGACAGAATAGATGTAATGTATATACTATTAGAGGGTGAATCTGGTAAATATCATCAGACTCAGATCAAATTTTTTTATTTCAAGAAAAAAAAAAGTTAAAGGCTGTTTTTCAAACAGAACTGTAGTATATTATTTATATACTGGCCATACAACGTCTTCCTTCAAAAATAAAAAATAATTTTAAGAACGTTCGTTCGATTTTCTAATCGTCAGTGGGGTCAAATCGACATTCGTTTTCAACCACAGTGACAGGAAAGTTCAGAAATAATAGAAAACTTTTTGTTTAAAGGAATTTTCAGACCGTGTAATGTGGTTTCCGTTCACAAATGACATTCATTTTAAAACTGAATGTTAAAAGCAAGTGAAAATTTCAAACATTCTTTCATTCAGCGAATGTACAAAGATTTTTCGTATTAATATAATATTAACAGTAGTGATTATTTGCTCTTTTTGTACTATAAAGGGCTAATTTTCATTTTTTTTTAAACCCATTATGTTACTGGCCGATTAATCGATTATGAAATTAGTCATCGATTAATTTCATAATCGATTAGTTGTCGATTAATCGATTAGTTGTTTCGGCCCTACAGTAAACGTTGAGAAGTAGAAGGCATAGAAGAATAGGGGAAGGTTCAGACACTCGCCACAAAATTTGACAAAGGTACGAGTTCAAAGTCACTCACCACTCTCAATGTTAGAGTGGGTATTGGTCACCCGGATAGTCCCCTCTCACATGGTCTAGCAGCCGGGATGACGCACGAATCAGCAAGAGGGCAGTCTCTGCCGCAGACTGCCCAAGGTGAAGAAGGTCTCTGCCACAGACCTGTTTAAATGTACAAATTCCCTGCCACAGACCTGTTTGAAGTTAAGCAATGGATAGTCCAGGAATCCTCTGCCACAGGATTTCAAAGTCCCAAACGTCCAGCTGCACAGTTTAAAGAGCCTTTAAGCCAATCCGGCAAACTGCAGGGCTTGTAGTGTAATGGATCCCTCCTTAAAGTGGTTGTAAACCCACTTTTTCAACTTGCACCTACAGGTAAGCCTAGATTAAGGCTTACCTGTAGGTGCAAGAAATATCTCCTAAACCTACACGGTTTAGGAGATATTTACTAAAAAGACAGGCGCCGCTGTCTACGGCGCATGCGCGCCGTAGACAACGGCGCATTCATGGGGTTAATCCCATTCACAAAATCGGCTACTTCCCAGCAATAGCTGGGCATAGCCGATTGTGACGGCTCTCGCGCGCATGCGCAGAGTGACGTCTCCGCCGCTCCGGCCAATCACAGCGCCGGAGCGGCGCTGTGATTGGCTGCAACGGCGATACCCGGAAGTAACCTTCCGGCTATCGCCGCAGCGATGGATGCGGCTGAAGAGGGAGACGAGGACGGCTTCAGGGGCCCCGATCTAAGGTAAGTGATGCATAATGAGCTATTATGCTAGTCATACTAGCTCATTATGCCTTTCTCTTACAGGAGGTTGTGTAAAAAAAAAAAAACATTATTGGGTTTACAACCACTTTAATAAAGTTGCCAGGCCTCACCCGAGACAGCAGCATTTTGCCGGTCTCCTCTGGGGCAGGTCCTCCCCTGGTCTCCTTCATTAAGATGATTCCTCTCCATTTTGAATGGACAGCTTGGGATCCCTTCTCTGGTTATAGGCCCCAGCCAGACTAGCTGGGCCAACTAAGTAGCGATGCAGCCTCGGGCCAACGTGGCCCCAAGACCAAAACCACACACACACACCTCGCGCCCGAAGGGCTGCGGGGCGAGAGCGAACGAACCCCAATCCATGGCATCTGCCCCTTAAGTATCCCCTCCCAGCAGGCACAGCGGGTCGACCACTCCCACTATACCACTGCCGAGAGGGGCCACTCAATGTACCATGACCTGCCCGTGTTCCAACAAGTGCCTGAGGTGGTAACGCCACCTACAGGCAAAAAGGGAAATCACTACCAGGCTAACCATAACTAAGACAGAGGCAAATTTAAGTGTAATTATCAGCCATCTGAGCCCAACTACTCACTCAAACATCCCTCTAAATTTAAATAGCGTCCCAACCGTTATTAATTAGTTGTTTCCACAAAGAAAGCGGAGGGGGGTAGTTTTTTTCACACTGAGCTCTTTAGCTTTACGAGTATAAAACAAAAGCAACCCCACTAGAGTACGCCCCGCTACCATGGGAATAAACTGCTCTATCAGACCCAACATACATATTGCCATTGATGGTTGTAACGAAATAGTGGTGATTTGAGTTATAAAGGCTAATATCTCCTTCCAATACCCAGCAATAGCTGGACAGGTCCAAAAAATGTGAGTAAAGTCTACAGGAATCCCCCCACAACGCCAACACCCAGGAGAAGAGTCAGGATTCATTTTATTGGAAATTGTATTCTTACTTAATAACTACCTCTCCCAATATTAGAGAAACTAAGACTTAAATGGTCCCAGGATATCCCAGACCTCGACAACGACGACTGGGATGACATATGGGATTTCCCTTTTAACTCCCTTATCTCCCTGAGAGACCGACTGATTCAATTTAAGATGGTTCAAAGGGCCCTCTTTTTAACGGATCCTTGGAAACGCTTGACCTTAGGAAATGGGATGGCGGGAGCCCCCGAATTTCCAGTCTGTAAACCATAGACACTGTGGGGATTACCCACTTGTCCTGCATCTGTTTCTGCCAAGCTTCTGAAAATCGCAGGAGTCTTCCCCCCCACTCGGCCGAGCAGTGGAGCCTCTTCATAAGGAGGCCTTGGGGCTCTGCTTTGCAGAACTTTGAACCCAAAAATGTCTATTGTCCCTGGGCCTGGCCCTGGGCCTTTCCTCTTGCACTTGGCTGGGGAGGCCGTCGCCACTGCCTGGAGACTGTAGCTTCCAGGGCTGGGGAAAGAGAACGTTTAAAAGAGGGACGTTTCCTTTTTTTTCTTAACTGGCAACAAAGTAGTCTTACCACCAGGGATGAGCCGAACACCCCCCTGTTCGGTTCGCACCAGAACCTGCGAACAGACAAAATGTTCGTGTAAACTTTAGAACCCTATTAAATACAATGGACTCGAACGTTCGAAATCTAAAGTGTTAATTATAAAGACTAATATGCAAGTTATTGTCCTAAAAAGTGTTTGGGGACCGGGGTCCTGCCCCAGGGGACATGTATCAATGCAAAAAGAAGTTTTAAAAACTGCAGTTTTTTCGGGAGCAGTGATTTTAATAATGCTTAAAATGAAAAAATAAAAGTGAAATATTCCTTTAAATTTCGTACCTGGGGGGTGTGTATGATATGCATGTGAAGTGGCGCATGTTTCCCGTGCTTAGAACTGTCCCTGCACAAAGTGTCATTTTTGAAAGAAAAAAATGCATTTAAAACTGACTCGCGGCTATTAATGAATTGTCGGCTCCCGGCAATACATACAAAAGTCATTGATAAAAAAAAAAGCGTGGGGGTTCCCCAGAATTCAATTACCAGGCCCTTCAGGTCTGGAATGGATATTAAGGGGAACCCCGCCGCAAATTTTAAAAAAAATTGACGTGGGGTTCCCCCAAATATCCATTCCAGGCCCTTCAGATCTGGCATGGATTTTAAGGGGAACTCCACCCCAAATTAAAAAAAAAAATGGCGTGGAGTCCCCCTAAAAATCCATACCAGACCCCTTATCCGAGCACGCAACCTGGCCGGCCACAGGGGAAAAGGGGGGGACGAGAGAGCGGCCCCCCCTCCCTCCTGAACCGTACCAAGCCACATGCCCTCAACATGGGGAGGATGTCCCCATGTTGATGGGGACAAGGGCCTCATCCCCACAACCCTTGCCCGGTGGTTGTGGGGGTCTGCGGGCGGGGGGCTTATCGGAATCTGGAAGACCCCTTTAACAAAGGGGACCCCCAGATCCCGCCCCCCCTATGTGAATTGGTAAGGGGTACATTGTACCCCTACCATTTCACGAAGAAAGCGTAAAAAATAAAAAAATAAAAACACACAAACACCTTGAAAAAGTCCTTTATTAAAAAAAAAAAAAAAAACATTCCAGCGGTGAAATCCAGTGTCCCGCGGCGATCCCGATGTCCAGCGCTGTCCTTCATTGGTTGTGCCTGAGCGGACCTGATGGGGAACTCCCTCTCAGTATTTTAAATGTATAGACCCGCCCCTTCTAAAGTTCCCCATCAGGTCCGCTCAGCGGACCAGATGCGGAACATGAGAAGGGGCGGGTCTATACATGTATTACCAAAGTGAGAGCAGTTCCCCATCAGGTCCGCCTACTCGGTATGTCGGACCCGCCTACGTCATTGGCTTGAGCGGGGAACTTCCTTCACTATGTAAATTTAAATTACACAGTGAAGGAAGTTCCCCGCTCAAGCCAATGACGTAGGCGGGTCCGACATACCGAGGGGGCGGACCTGATGGGGAACTGCTCTCACTTTGGTAATACATGTATAGACCCGCCCCTTCTTATGTTCCGCATCTGGTCCGCTGAGCGGACCTGATGGGGAACATTAGAAGGGGCGGGTCTATACATTTAAAATACTGAGAGGGAGTTCCCCATCAGGTCCGCTCAGGCACAACCAATGAAGGACAGCGCTGGACATCGGGATCGCCGCGGGACACTGGATTTCACCGCTGGAATGTTTTTGTTTTTTTTTCAAATAAAGGACTTTTTCAAGGTGTTTGTGTGTTTTTTTAAACATTTTTTTACGCTTTCTTCGTGAAATGGTAGGGGTACAATGTACCCCTTACCAATTCACATAGGGGGGGGGCCGGGATCTGGGGGTCCCCTTTGTTAAAGGGGTCTTCCAAATTCCGATAAGCCCCCCGCCCGCAGACCCCCACAACCACCGGGCAAGGGTTGTGGGGATGAGGCCCTTGTCCCCATCAACATGGGGACATCCTCCCCATGTTGAGGGCATGTGGCTTGGTACGGTTCAGGAGGGAGGGGGGGCCGCTCTCTCGTCCCCCCCTTTTCCCCTGCGGCCGGCCAGGTTGCGTGCTCGGATAAGGGGTCTGGTGTGGATTTTTAGGGGGACTCCACGCCATTTTTTTTTTAAATTTGGGGTGGAGTTCCCCTTAAAATCCATGTCAGATCTGAAGGGCCTGGAATGGATACTTGGGGGAACCCCACGTCAATTTTGTTTTTAATTTGCGGCGGGGTTCCCCTTAATATCCATTCCAGACCTGAAGGGCCTGGTAATTGAATTCTGGGGAACCCCCACGCTTTTTTTTTTTTTTTTTATCAATGACTTTTGTTTGTATTGCCGGGAGCCGACAATTCATTAATAGCCGCGAATGAGTTTTAAATTACTTTTTTTCTTTCAAAAATGAATTTTTTTGCAGGGACAGTTCTAAGCACGGGAAACATGCGCCACTTTACATGCATATCATACACACCCCCCAGGTACGAAATTTAAAGGAATATTTCACTTTTATTTTTTCACTTTAAGCATTATTAAAATCACTGCTCCCGAAAAAACGGCCGTTTTTAAAACTTCTTTTTGCATTGATACATGTCTCCTGGGGCAGGACCCCGGTCCCCAAACACTTTTTAGGACAATAACTTGCATATAAGCCTTTATAATTAGCACTTTAGATTTCTCCCATAGATTTTTCGAATTTGCCGCGAACACCCCAATTTGTTTGCTGTTCGGCGAACGGGCGAACAGGCAATGTTCGAGTCGAACATGAGTTCGACTCGAACTCGAAGCTCATCCCTACTTACCACTAGAAATCTTCTGGATATATTTTTCCAGATCATCCCCAAATAAGGGCTCCCCATGAAAGGGGAATCCGGCCAAAAGCTTTTTGCACGGAGCTTCAGCTGACCAATACTTTAGCCAAAGAATCCTGAGCATGTGTACCAGCAGGAGAGTAAGGCGGGATGCTTGCTGAATTGAATCATCAATAGCATCCACCGCAAAACATAAGGCCTTAGGTAGGTCCGCCCAATCCCTGGCCTGTTCAGCAGGGAGGATTTTAATCACCTGCTTCATCTGATCCTTTAGGAACTGACACATGCCAATTGCTGCTACTGCAGGTTGGGTAACAGTGCCAGCCATAGTAAAGGAAGATTTAAGCAGAGACTCCAGCTTTTTCTCAGTTGAATCTCAAAATACCTGAGCATTGTCCACAGGACAGGTCCGATTTTTATTCACGGAAGAAATGGCTGCGTCTATTGCTGGCACACTCCATTTCTTGGTAAATTTCTCCTCCATTGGGTAAAAGAAGGGAGAACTTCTTGGGAGGAGAAAACAGCTTATCTGGGTGATCCCAGTCAGCATACATACGTTTTTCCAGTAAAGGATGGACCGGGAAGGTATATGCAGCCTGTGGGACTTTAAAAGAGAAGTATGGGTTTCCTTTTTTTTGCTTACATCTATTCTATGTGAGCTGCTGATATCTATAAACCCTCCCAGCCCTCTCAGAAGTGCCCCATTCTGTTAAAATCGAGATAAATACCTGTGGGAGGTTCTACAGTCTTTCATACAGCATCATCCTGACAATGGTCTGGATATGAAGTCATTTTGCTTGATTGATGTCGGCTCTCCTCCCTCTGCTCGTTCCTGAAACTTCACAGAGCATAGCTGCTTCCCCCTCCCTTCTCACTCCTCTTTCCTCCCCCTCCCTCCTCCTCTGCAGCTTGTTTCAATGGTCAGAAGAGTCGGTAGAGATTTCAGCACTTCAGTGCGTGTAATGTGAGAGAAGTCACTGATAGTGCTGTGTATGAGAATCTACACTATATATTTCTATCTATCAGCACAGCCACATCTCTTAGGGGAGGGGGGACAGAGGCAGGGGGTGTCTTGGTGTGTTGGTGAAGATGTACACATCCCCTGAAACTTTTCAAACTGAAAGTGGACCATTTTTGCCAGCAGAAGGAAAGTTCATGTGCACATGCTGTAAAAACTAAAAAGAGGTAGGAAAAAAAGATTAGCTGATATGTGACTACTAATGTGATATGTACTAGTTATTTAACCCATCCCATACTTCTCCTTTGAAGACCCCAAGGAGGGAATAGGGGACCCAGCTGACTCAGTGGAAGGCAGTTTGTACGCATCACGCACAACCTCTGTATAGTACTGCACCTGCATTCTGAGGGCCTGAGAGGAAGAAGGGATATTTTCCTCATCCCCTGACTCATCCGACTGCCCCTGATTCTGGTCCCCAGAATGATCAACATCATCCTTTTCATCAGATTGTTGGTCGTCTGATAGGGACCCCAAAGCAGAGGAAGGAGATCTACCCCGTTTTCTGCTTTTCTGTGAGAATGCTGAAATTAAAGCAGCTAACCTCCCTTCTAAACCAACCAATTCTGCTGCAAAAGCGTCTTCAGTGACATATGCAGGAGCTGCCAGGTTGGGAGAGGCTGCAATGCCTGACAGGGGCAATGGCTCATCCTGTGCGGCTGCCTCAGGTCTCTCAGGGGAGGCTGGTATCATGCAGGCATGTCTAGAACCCCCAGATCCAGATGGTGACGCTTTTAGTGCCTTTTTTCCCTGCCCTGAAGTCCTTCTACAGGGAGACATAGTCCTAAGCACAAAGCAGAGGTACTATTACCAGTGCATCAATTGCTGAGCCTAGTCTGGCAATAAACAAAATGCCTGCTAATATGCACAGCCTAATGCTGAGTAGGTATCTTGGTATGCCTGAATCCAATCCACAACAAAGGTGCTTACATGCCCCAAAGCTTCTGTGTCCCACTGCTTTACAGGCTCTCGGCGTCTGGGGTTTTAAATAACACCGCGCTGCGCGTGCCCTGTAGCCTGCTGTGCCTGATGCACGTGCACACTAACGGCACCACGCCCCCCTCCCTCCCCCCGCTGTGCGTGCATAGGATGCGGCGGCGAGCAGGGGGGGGGGGTGATGGCGAGAGAACCTGATCCGGGGGGACCGCCGTGGGACCCTAGACAACGCGGGACCCCCCGTACAATCACTCGTGGCAGAGTCTGAAGCGGGAGGGGTGAGCAGATCCACAGACCGGCTGCACTGAGCTTTTCGTCCTGGAGAGCATGTAAATAAAACACCAGGTAAGTCTCTTTACTCCCACTAGTGGCGGAAAACAGGCAAGACATGCTACTCACAGAAGAGAACCCTGGAATTTTCTCAGGGTTGTCTTCACTTACCTTATCCCCACCGCAGGATACTGCTGAGGACCAGACAGATCCAGCCTTCACCCATCACATCTGGCTTTTTTGTGCCAACCTTCAGGGTTCTGGGTTCCTACTTAAAGGAGGCCTCTTGCCTGGACCTGTAAGGCACTCTGCCAGAAAACCTTTGGGCATTTTTTAATACGTGCCACAAAGTGCTGGATCCCAGAGTCCAGTCCTCCTAAGAGACATTACAGGCAAAACCTCGCTCTTCCACGAGGCCCGGGTACCATCCATTTTGGTGTTGTATCTGGCCCTATTGGATGGATCCGGTTGTGTAGCTCCTTAACCCCCCGCAAGGTCCCTCAGCAGAGCTTCTTCTTAGCACAGTCTTTAACTGTGACCAACACCTTAGACACTGGCGAAAAAACTGAGGTACTCTACATATGGGAGGGGTTATATAGAGGGGAACTTCCCTTGTTATTAGGGTGTGCCAGTGTCCAATCACCTGGTGGTGAGATATAACCCACTAAGTAATGAACAGGGCTCTGTGTCCCGTGATGTACGAAAAAGAAATTGCATCGCCCTGGCTCTGTGCCAAAATTTGCTACATGAGCTTCTTTGGCGCCTTTTTCGAGCGGAGGGAGGCCCATTCAAATGAATTACTCTGCATTGGCAATACACCATGAGCAAGATTCTAAACAAGTCTTCCCCTCAGGCACATATTACAGTAAGTGTTTTGCTAATAGATGAGGTGAGCTGAACAGTTTAATAATACTGGAGAGTCATTATCAGGCTTAGGCTTATCGGGACGCATCCCTCAATCTCATTAGTGGCCTGTTATCCTCGTTTGGAGGATGATGTGAGTTTAACGTGATTGAGCCGGTTTCTGCTTGTTATGTAATTGCGGTGCCTGGAAATACTGATGCATGACTGCAGATGGAAAGATCAATGGACTATGTGCTAATGCCTTTCTTTATGAATGATGATTGGGATCCAAAGTCCTCCAGCAGCACAGAGTATTATAGGAGAGGAGAGTTATAGAGGAAGGAGCAGAGTCCTCCAGCAGTGCAGAGTATTTCAGGAGAGGAGAGTTATAGAAGAAGGAGCAGAGTCCTCCAGCAGAGCAGAGTATTATAGGAGAGGAGAGTTATAGAGGAAGGAGCAGAGTCCTCCAGCAGTGCAGAGTATTTCAGGAGAGGAGAGTTATAGAGGAAGGAGCAGAGTCCTCCAGCAGTGCAGAGTATTTCAGGAGAGGAGAGTTATAGAGGAAGGAGCAGAGTCCTCCAGCAGTGCAGAGTATTATAGGAGAGGAGAGTTATAGAGGAAGGAGCAGAGTCCTCCAGCAGAGCAGAGTATTTCAGGAGAGGAGACTGATAGAGGAAGGAGCAGAGTCCTCCAGCAGAGCAGAGTATTTCAGGAGAGGAGAGTTATAGAGGAAGGAGCAGAGTCCTCCAGCAGTGCAGAGTATTTCAGGAGAGGAGAGTTATAGAGGAAGGAGCAGAGTCCTCCAGCAGTGCAGAGTATTTCAGGAGAGGAGAGTTATAGAGGAAAGAGCAGAGTCCTCCAGCAGTGCAGAGTATTTCAGGAGAAGAGAGTTATAGAGGAAGGAGCAGAGTCCTCCAGCAGTAGAGAGTATTTCAGGAGAGGAGAGTTATAGAGGAAGGAGCAGAGTCCTCCAGCAGTGCAGAGTATTTCAGGAGAGGAGAGTTATAGAGGAAGGAGCAGAGTCCTCCAGCAGAGCAGAGTATATCAGGAGAGGAGAGTTATAGAGGAAGGAGCAGAGTCCTCCAGCAGTGCAGAGTATTTCAGGAGAGGAGAGTTATAGAGGAAGGAGCAGAGTCATCCAGCAGTGCAGAGTATTTCAGGAGAGGAGAGTTATAGAGGAAGGAGCAGAGTCCCCCAGCATTACAGAGTATTTCAGGAGAGGAGAGTTATAGAGGAAGGAGCAGAGTCCTCCAGCAGTGCAGAGTATATCAGGAGAGGAGAGTTATAGAGGAAGGAGCAGAGTCCTCCAGCAGTGCAGAGTATTTCAGGAGAGGAGAGTTATAGAGGAAGGAGCAGAGTCCTCCAGCAGTGCAGAGTATTTCAGGAGAGGAGAGTTATAGAGGAAGGAGCAGAGTCCTCCAGCAGTGCAGAGTATTTCAGGAGAGGAGAGTTATAGAGGAAGGAGCAGAGTCCTCCAGCAGTGCAGAGTATTTCAGGAGAGGAGAGTTATAGAGGAAGGAGCAGAGTCCTCCAGCAGTGCAGAGTATATCAGGAGAGGAGAGTTATAGAGGAAGGAGCAGAGTCCTCCAGCAGTGCAGAGTATATCAGGAGAGGAGAGTTATAGAGGAAGGAGCAGAGTCCTCCAGCAGAGCAGAGTATTTCAGGAGAGGAGAGTTATAGAGGAAGGAGCAGAGTCCTCCAGCAGAGCAGAGTATTTCAGGAGAGGAGAGTTATAGAGGAAGGAGCAGAGTCCTCCAGCAGTGCAGAGTATTTCAGGAGAGGAGAGTTATAGAGGAAGGAGCAGAGTCCTCCAGCAGAGCAGTGTATTTCAGGAGAGGAGAGTTATAGAGGAAGGAGCAGAGTCCTCCAGCAGTGCAGAGTATTTCAGGAGAGGAGAGTTATAGAGGAAGGAGCAGAGTCCTCCAGCAGAGCAGAGTATTTCAGGAGAGGAGAGTTATAGAGGAAGGAGCAGAGTCCTCCAGCAGTGCAGAGTATTTCAGGAGAGGAGAGTTATAGAGGAAGGAGCAGAGTCCTCCAGCAGAGCAGAGTATTTCAGGAGAGGAGAGTGATAGAGGAAGGAGCAGAGTCCTCCAGCAGAGCAGAGTATATCAGGAGAGGAGAGTTATAGAGGAAGGAGCAGAGTCCTCCAGCAGTAGAGAGTATTTCAGGAGAGGAGAGTTATAGAGGAAGGAGCAGAGTCCTTCAGCAGAGCAGAGTATTTCAGGAGAGGAGAGTGATAGAGGAAGGAGCAGAGTCCTCCAGCAGAGCAGAGTATTTCAGGAGAGGAGAGTTATAGAAGAAGGAGCAGAGTCCTCCAGCAGTGCAGAGTATTTCAGGAGAGGAGAGTTATAGAGGAAGGAGCAGAGTCCTCCAGCAGTGCAGAGTATTTCAGGAGAGGAGAGTTATAGAGGAAGGAGCAGAGTCCTCCAGCAGTGCAGAGTATTTCAGGAGAGGAGAGTTATAGAGGAAGGAGCAGAGTCCTACAGCAGTGCAGAGTATTTCAGGAGAGGAGAGTTATAGAGGAAGGAGCAGAGTCCTCCAGCAGTGCAGAGTATTTCAGGAGAGGAGAGTTATAGAAGAAGGAGCAGAGTCCTCCAGCAGAGCAGAGTATTTCAGGAGAGGAGAGTTATAGAGGAAGGGGCAGAGTCCTCCAGCAGTGCAGAGTATTTCAGGAGAGGAGAGTTATAGAGGAAGGAGCAGAGTCCTCCAGCAGTGCAGAGTATTTCAGGAGAGGAGAGTTATAGAAGAAGGAGCAGAGTATTTCAGGAGAGGAGAGTTATAGAGGAAGGAGCAGAGTCCTCCAGCAGTGCAGAGTATTTCAGGAGAGGAGAGTTATAGAGGAAGGAGCAGAGTCCTCCAGCAGTGCAGAGTATTTCAGGAGAGGAGAGTTATAGAGGAAGGAGCAGAGTCCTCCAGCAGTGCAGAGTATTTCAGGAGAGGAGAGTTATAGAAGAAGGAGCAGAGTCCTCCAGCAGAGCAGAGTATTTCAGGAGAGGAGAGTTATAGAAGAAGGAGCAGAGTCCTCCAGCAGAGCAGAGTATTTCAGGAGAGGAGAGTTATAGAGGAAGGAGCAGAGTCCTCCAGCAGAGCAGAGTATTTCAGGAGAGGAGAGTGATAGAGGAAGGAGCAGAGTCCTCCAGCAGTGCAGAGTATTTCAGGAGAGGAGAGTTATAGAAGAAGGAGCAGAGTCCTCCAGCAGAGCAGAGTATATCAGGAGAGGAGAGTTATAGAGGAAGGAGCAGAGTCCTCCAGCAGTAGAGAGTATTTCAGGAGAGGAGAGTTATAGAGGAAGGAGCAGAGTCCTTCAGCAGAGCAGAGTATTTCAGGAGAGGAGAGTGATAGAGGAAGGAGCAGAGTCCTCCAGCAGAGCAGAGTATTTCAGGAGAGGAGAGTTATAGAAGAAGGAGCAGAGTCCTCCAGCAGAGCAGAGTATATCAGGAGAGGAGAGTTATAGAGGAAGGAGCAGAGTCCTCCAGCAGTGCAGAGTATTTCAGGAGAGGAGAGTTATAGAGGAAGGAGCAGAGTCTTCCAGCAGTGCATAGTATTTCAGGAGAGTTATAGAAGAAGGAGCAGAGTCCTCCAGCAGTGCAGAGTATTTCAGGAGAGGAGAGTTATAGAGGAAGGAGCAGAGTCCTCCAGCAGTGCAGAGTATTTCAGGAGAGGAGAGTTATAGAGGAAGGAGCAGAGTCCTCCAGCAGTGCAGAGTATTTCAGGAGAGGAGAGTTATAGAGGAAGGAGCAGAGTCCTCCAGCAGTGCAGAGTATTTCAGGAGAGGAGAGTTATAGAGGAAGGAGCAGAGTCCTCCAGCAGTGCAGAGTATTTCAGGAGAGGAGAGTTATAGAAGAAGGAGCAGAGTCCTCCAGCAGAGCAGAGTATTTCAGGAGAGGAGAGTTATAGAGGAAGGAGCAGAGTCCTCCAGCAGTGCAGAGTATTTCAGGAGAAGAGAGTTATAGAGGAAGGAGCAGAGTCCTCCAGCAGAGCAGAGTATTTCAGGAGAGGAGAGTGATAGAGGAAGGAGCAGAGTCCTCCAGCAGAGCAGAGTATTTCAGGAGAGCCTAGTTAGAGGAAGGAGCAGAGTCCTCCAGCAGTAGAGAGTATTTCAGGAGAGGAGAGTTATAGAGGAAGGAGCAGAGTCCTCCAGCAGTGCAGAGTATTTCAGAAGAAGAGAGTTATAGAGGAAGGAGCAGAGTCCTCCAGCAGTGCAGAGTATTTCAGGAGAGGAGAGTTATAGAGGAAGGAGCAGAGTCCTCCAGCAGAGCAGAGTATTTCAGGAGAGCCTAGTTAGAGGAAGGAGCAGAGTCCTCCAGCAGTAGAGAGTATTTCAGGAGAGGAGAGTTATAGAGGAAGGAGCAGAGTCCTCCAGCAGTGCAGAGTATTTCAGGAGAAGAGAGTTATAGAGGAAGGAGCAGAGTCCTCCAGCAGAGCAGACTATTTCAGGAGAGGAGAGTTATAGAGGAAGGAGCAGAGTCCTCCAGCAGAGCAGAGTATTTCAGGAGAGGAGAGTTATAGAGGAAGGAGCAGAGTCCTCCAGCAGTGCAGAGTATTTCAGGAGAGGAGAGTTATAGAGGAAGGAGCAGAGTCTTCCAGCAGTGCAGAGTATTTCAGGAGAGTTATAGAAGAAGGAGCAGAGTCCTCCAGCAGTGCAGAGTATTTCAGGAGAGGAGAGTTATAGAGGAAGGAGCAGAGTCCTCCAGCAGTGCAGAGTATTTCAGGAGAGGAGAGTTATAGAGGAAGGAGCAGAGTCCTCCAGCAGAGCAGAGTATTTCAGGAGAGCCTAGTTAGAGGAAGGAGCAGAGTCCTCCAGCAGTAGAGAGTATTTCAGGAGAGGAGAGTTATAGAGGAAGGAGCAGAGTCCTCCAGCAGTGCAGAGTATTTCAGGAGAAGAGAGTTATAGAGGAAGGAGCAGAGTCCTCCAGCAGTGCAGGGTATTTCAGGAGAGGAGAGTTATAGAGGAAGGAGCAGAGTCCTCCAGCAGTAGAGAGTATTTCAGGAGAGGAGAGTTATAGAGGAAGGAGCAGAGTCCTCCAGCAGTGCAGAGTATTTCAGGAGAAGAGAGTTATAGAGGAAGGAGCAGAGTCCTCCAGCAGAGCAGAGTATTTCAGGAGAGGAGAGTTAGAGGAAGGAGCAGAGTCCTCCAGCAGTAGAGAGTATTTCAGGAGAGGAGAGTTATAGAGGAAGGAGCAGAGTCCTCCAGCAGTGCAGAGTATTTCAGGAGAAGAGAGTTATAGAGGAAGGAGCAGAGTCCTCCAGCAGTGCAGAGTATTTCAGGAGAGGAGAGTTATAGAGGAAGGAGCAGAGTCCTCCAGCAGTAGAGAGTATTTCAGGAGAGGAGAGTTATAGAGGAAGGAGCAGAGTCCTTCAGCAGAGCAGAGTATTTCAGGAGAGGAGAGTTATAGAAGAAGGAGCAGAGTCCTCCAGCAGAGCAGAGTATATCAGGAGAGGAGAGTTATAGAGGAAGGAGCAGAGTCCTCCAGCAGAGCAGAGTATTTCAGGAGAGGAGAGTTATAGAGGAAGGAGCAGAGTCCTCCAGCAGAGCAGAGTATTTCAGGAGAGGAGAGTTATAGAGGAAGGAGCAGAGTCCTCCAGCAGTGCAGAGTATTTCAGGAGAGGAGAGTTATAGAGGAAGGAGCAGAGTCCTCCAGCAGTGCAGAGTATTTCAGGAGAGGAGAGTTATAGAGGAAGGAGCAGAGTCCTCCAGCAGTGCAGAGTATTTCAGGAGAGGAGAGTTATAGAGGAAGGAGCAGAGTCCTCCAGCAGTGCAGAGTATCTCAGGAGAGGAGAGTTATAGAGGAAGGAGCAGAGTCCTCCAGCAGTGCAGAGTATTTCAGGAGAGGAGAGTTATAGAGGAAGGAGCAGAGTCCTCCAGCAGTGCAGAGTATTTCAGGAGAGGAGAGTTATAGAAGAAGGAGCAGAGTCCTCCAGCAGTGCAGAGTATTTCAGGAGAAGAGAGTTATAGAGGAAGGAGCAGAGTCCTCCAGCAGTGCAGATTATTTCAGGAGAAGAGAGTTATAGAGGAAGGAGCAGAGTCCTCCAGCAGTGCAGAGTATTTCAGGAGAGGAGAGTTATAGAGGAAGGAGCAGAGTCCTCCAGCAGTGCAGAGTATTTCAGGAGAAGAGAGTTATAGAGGAAGGAGCAGAGTCCTCCAGCAGTGCAGAGTATTTCAGGAGAGGAGAGTTATAGAGGAAGGAGCAGAGTCCTCCAGCAGTGCAGAGTATATTAGTAGAGGAGAGTTATAGAAGAAGGAGCAGAGTCCTCCAGCAGTGCAGAGTATTTCAGGAGAGGAGAGTTATAGAGGAAGGAGCAGAGTCCTCCAGCAGTGCAGAGTATTTCAGGAGAAGAGAGTTATAGAGGAAGGAGCAGAGTCCTCCAGCAGTGCAGAGTATTTCAGGAGAGGAGAGTTATAGAGGAAGGAGCAGAGTCCTCCAGCAGTGCAGAGTATATTAGTAGAGGAGAGTTATAGAAGAAGGAGCAGAGTCCTCCAGCAGTGCAGAGTATTTCAGGAGAAGAGAGTTATAGAGGAAGGAGCAGAGTCCTCCAGCAGTGCAGAGTATTTCAGGAGAGGAGAGTTATGGAGGAAGGAGCAGAGTCCTCCAGCAGTGCAGAGTATTTCAGGAGAGGAGAGTTATAGAGGAAGGAGCAGAGTCCTCCAGCAGTGCAGAGTATTTCAGGAGAGGAGAGTTATAGAGGAAGGAGCAGAGTCCTCCAGCAGTGCAGAGTATTTCAGGAGAGGAGAGTTATAGAGGAAGGAGCAGAGTCCTCCAGCAGTGCAGAGTATTTCAGGAGAGGAGAGTTATAGAGGAAGGAGCAGAGTCCTCCAGCAGTGCAGAGTATTTCAGGAGAGGAGAGTTATAGAGGAAGGAGCAGAGTCCTCCAGCAGTGCAGAGTATTTCAGGAGAGGAGAGTTATAGAGGAAGGAGCAGAGTCCTCCAGCAGTGCAGAGTATTTCAGGAGAGGAGAGTTATAGAGGAAGGAGCAGAGTCCTCCAGCAGTGCAGAGTATTTCAGGAGAGGAGAGTTATAGAGGAAGGAGCAGAGTCCTACAGCAGTGCAGAGTATTTCAGGAGAGGAGAGTTATAGAGGAAGGAGCAGAGTCCTCCAGCAGTGCAGAGTATTTCAGGAGAGGAGAGTTATGGAGGAAGGAGCAGAGTCCTCCAGCATTGCAGAGTATTTCAGGAGAGGAGAGTTATAGAGGAAGGAGCAGAGTCCTCCAGCAGTGCAGAGTATTTCAGGAGAGGAGAGTTATAGAGGAAGGAGCAGAGTCCTCCAGCAGTGCAGAGTATTTCAGGAGAGGAGAGTTATAGAGGAAGGAGCAGAGTCCTCCAGCAGAGCAGAGTATTTCAGGAGAGGAGGGTTATAGAGGAAGGAGCAGAGTCCTCCAGCAGTGCAGAGTATTTCAGGAGAGGAGAGTTATAGAGGAAGGAGCAGAGTCCTCCAGCAGTGCAGAGTATTTCAGGAGAGGAGAGTTATAGAGGAAGGAGCAGAGTCCTCCAGCAGAGCAGAGTATATCAGGAGAGGAGAGTTATAGAGGAAGGAGCAGAGTCCTCCAGCAGAGCAGAGTATTTCAGGAGAGGAGAGTTATAGAGGAAGGAGCAGAGTCCTCCAGCAGTGCAGAGTATATCAGGAGAGGAGAGTTATAGAGGAAGGAGCAGAGTCCTCCAGCAGAGCAGAGTATTTCAGGAGAGGAGAGTTAGAGGAAGGAGCAGAGTCCTCCAGCAGTGCAGAGTATTTCAGGAGAGGAGAGTTAGAGGAAGGAGCAGAGTCCTCCAGCAGAGCAGAGTATTTCAGGAGAGGAGAGGTATAGAGGAAGGAGCAGAGTCCTCCAGCAGTGCAGAGTATTTCAGGAGAGGAGAGTTAGAGGAAGGAGCAGAGTCCTCCAGCAGTGCAGAGTATTTCAGGAGAAGAGAGTTATAGAGGAAGGAGCAGAGTCCTCCAGCAGTGCAGAGTATTTCAGGAGAGGAGAGTTATAGAGGAAGGAGCAGAGTCCTCCAGCAGTGCAGAGTATATTAGTAGAGGAGAGTTATAGAAGAAGGAGCAGAGTCCTCCAGCAGTGCAGAGTATTTCAGGAGAAGAGAGTTAGAGGAAGGAGCAGAGTCCTCCAGCAGAGCAGAGTATTTCAGGAGAGGAGAGGTATAGAGGAAGGAGCAGAGTCCTCCAGCAGTGCAGAGTATTTCAGGAGAGGAGAGTTATAGAGGAAGGAGCAGAGTCCTCCAGCAGTGCAGAGTATTTCAGGAGAGGAGAGTTATAGAGGAAGGAGCAGAGTCCTCCAGCAGAGCAGAGTATTTCAGGAGAGGAGAGTTATAGAGGAAGGAGCAGAGTCCTCCAGCAGTGCAGAGTATTTCAGGAGAGGAGAGTTATAGAGGAAGGAGCAGAGTCTTCCAGCAGAGCAGAGTATTTCAGGAGAGGAGAGTTATAGAGGAAGGAGCAGAGTCCTCCAGCAGTGCAGAGTATTTCAGGAGAGGAGAGTTATAGAGGAAGGAGCAGAGTCTTCCAGCAGAGCAGAGTATTTCAGGAGAGGAGAGTTATAGAGGAAGGAGCAGAGTCCTCCAGCAAAGCAGAGTATTTCAGGAGAGGAAAGTTATAGAGGAAGGAGCAGAGTCCTCCAGCAGTGCAGAGTATTTCAGGAGAGGAGAGTTATAGAGGAAGGAGCAGAGTCCTCCAGCAGTAGAGAGTATTTCAGGAAAGGAGAGTTATAGAGGAAGGAGCAGAGTCTTCCAGCAGAGCAGAGTATTTCAGGAGAGGAGAGTTATAGAGGAAGGAGCAGAGTCTTCCAGCAGAGCAGAGTATTTCAGGAGAGGAGAGTTATAGAGGAAGGAGCAGAGTCCTCCAGCAGTACAGAGTATTTCAGGAGAGGAGAGTTATAGAGGAAGGAGCAGAGTCCTCCAGCAGTGCAGAGTATTTCAGGAGAGGAGAGTTATAGAGGAAGGAGCAGAGTCCTCCAGCAGAGCAGAGTATTTCAGGAGAGGAGGGTTATAGAGGAAGGAGCAGAGTCCTCCAGCAGTGCAGAGTATTTCAGGAGAGGAGAGTTATAGAGGAAGGAGCAGAGTCCTCCAGCAGTGCAGAGTATTTCAGGAGAGGAGAGTTATAGAGGAAGGAGCAGAGTCCTCCAGCAGAGCAGAGTATATCAGGAGAGGAGAGTTATAGAGGAAGGAGCAGAGTCCTCCAGCAGAGCAGAGTATTTCAGGAGAGGAGAGTTATAGAGGAAGGAGCAGAGTCCTCCAGCAGTGCAGAGTATATCAGGAGAGGAGAGTTATAGAGGAAGGAGCAGAGTCCTCCAGCAGAGCAGAGTATTTCAGGAGAGGAGAGTTAGAGGAAGGAGCAGAGTCCTCCAGCAGTGCAGAGTATTTCAGGAGAGGAGAGTTAGAGGAAGGAGCATAGTCCTCCAGCAGTGCAGAGTATTTCAGGAGAGGAGAGTTATAGAGGAAGGAGCAGAGTCCTCCAGCAGTGCAGAGTATTTCAGGAGAGGAGAGTTATAGAGGAAGGAGCAGAGTCCTCCAGCAGTGCAGAGTATTTCAGGAGAGGAGAGTTATAGAGGAAGGAGCAGAGTCCTCCAGCAGTGCAGAGTATATCAGGAGAGGAGAGTGATAGAGGAAGGAGCAGAGTCCTCCAGCAGAGCAGAGTATTTCAGGAGAGGAGAGTTAGAGGAAGGAGCAGAGTCCTCCAGCAGAGCAGAGTATTTTAGGAGAGGAGAGTTATAGAGGAAGGAACAGAGTCCTCCAGCAGTGCAGAGTATTTCAGGAGAGGAGAGTTATAGAGGAAGGAGCAGAGTCCTCCAGCAGTGCAGAGTATATCAGGAGAGGAGAGTGATAGAGGAAGGAGCAGAGTCCTCCAGCAGAGCAGAGTATTTCAGGAGAGGAGAGTTAGAGGAAGGAGCAGAGTCCTCCAGCAGAGCAGAGTATATCAGGAGAGGAGAGTTATAGAGGAAGGAGCAGAGTCCTCCAGCAGTGCAGAGTATTTCAGGAGAGGAGAGTTATAGAAGAAGGAGCAGAGTCCTCCAGCAGAGCAGAGTATATCAGGAGAGGAGAGTTATAGAGGAAGGAGCAGAGTCCTCCAGCAGAGCAGAGTATTTCAGGAGAGGAGAGTTATAGAGGAAGGAGCAGAGTCCTCCAGCAGAGCAGAGTATTTCAGGAGAGGAGAGTTATAGAGGAAGGAGCAGAGTCCTCCAGCAGTGCAGAGTATTTCAGGAGAGGAGAGTTATAGAGGAAGGAGCAGAGTCTTCCAGCAGTGCAGAGTATTTCAGGAGAGTTATAGAAGAAGGAGCAGAGTCCTCCAGCAGTGCAGAGTATTTCAGGAGAGGAGAGTTCTAGAGGAAGGAGCAGAGTCCTCCAGCAGTGCAGAGTATTTCAGGAGAGGAGAGTTATAGAGGAAGGAGCAGAGTCCTCCAGCAGTGCAGAGTATCTCAGGAGAGGAGAGTTATAGAGGAAGGAGCAGAGTCCTCCAGCAGTGCAGAGTATTTCAGGAGAGGAGAGTTATAGAAGAAGGAGCAGAGTCCTCCAGCAGAGCAGAGTATTTCAGGAGAGGAGAGTTAGAGGAAGGAGCAGAGTCCTCCAGCAGAGCAGAGTATTTCAGGAGAGGAGAGTTATAGAGGAAGGAGCAGAGTCCTCCAGCAGTGCAGAGTATTTCAGGAGAGGAGAGTTATAGAGGAAGGAGCAGAGTCCTCCAGCAGTGCAGAGTATTTCAGGAGAGGAGAGGTATAGAGGAAGGAGCAGAGTCCTCCAGCAGTGCAGAGTATATCAGGAGAGGAGAGTTATAGAGGAAGGAGCAGAGTCCTCCAGCAGTGCAGAGTATTTCAGGAGAGGAGAGTTATAGAGGAAGGAGCAGAGTCCTCCAGCAGAGAAGAGTATTTCAGGAGAGGAGAGTTATAGAGGAAAGAGCAGAGTCCTCCAGCAGTGCAGAGTATTTCAGGAGAGGAGAGTTATAGAGGAAGGAGCAGAGTCCTCCAGCAGTGCAGAGTATTTCAGGAGAGGAGAGTTATAGAAGAAGGAGCAGAGTCCTCCAGCAGTGCAGAGTATTTCAGGAGAGGAGAGTTATAGAGGAAGGAGCAGAGTCCTCCAGCAGTGCAGAGTATTTCAGGAGAGGAGAGTTATAGAAGAAGGAGCAGAGTCCTCCAGCAGTGCAGAGTATTTCAGGAGAAGAGAGTTATAGAGGAAGTAGCAGAGTCCTCCAGCAGTGCAGAGTATTTCAGGAGAGGAGAGTTATAGAGGAAGGAGCAGAGTCCTCCAGCAGTGCAGAGTATTTCAGGAGAGGAGAGTTATAGAGGAAGGAGCAGAGTCCTCCAGCAGAGCAGAGTATTTCAGGAGAAGAGAGTTATAGAGGAAGGAGCAGAGTCCTCCAGCAGTGCAGAGTATTTCAGGAGAGGAGAGTTATAGAGGAAGGAGCAGAGTCCTCCAGCAGTGCAGAGTATATTAGTAGAGGAGAGTTATAGAAGAAGGAGCAGAGTCCTCTAGCAGTGCAGAGTATTTCAGGAGAAGAGAGTTATAGAGGAAGGAGCAGAGTCCTCCAGCAGTGCAGAGTATTTCAGGAGAGGAGAGTTATGGAGGAAGGAGCAGAGTCCTCCAGCAGTGCAGAGTATTTCAGGAGAGGAGAGTTATAGAGGAAGGAGCAGAGTCCTCCAGCAGAGCAGAGTATATCAGGAGAGGAGAGTTATAGAGGAAGGAGCAGAGTCCTCCAGCAGTGCAGAGTATTTCAGGAGAGGAGAGTTATAGAGGAAGGAGCAGAGTCCTCCAGCAGAGCAGAGTATTTCAGGAGAGGAGAGTTATAGAGGAAGGAGCAGAGTCTTCCAGCAGTGCAGAGTATTTCAGGAGAGGAGAGTTATAGAGGAAGGAGCAGAGTCCTCCAGCAGAGCAGAGTATATCAGGAGAGGAGAGTTATAGAGGAAGGAGCAGAGTCCTCCAGCAGAGCAGAGTATTTCAGGAGAGGAGAGTTAGAGGAAGGAGCAGAGTCCTCCAGCAGTGCAGAGTATTTCAGGAGAGGAGAGTTAGAGGAAGGAGCAGAGTCCTCCAGCAGAGCAGAGTATTTCAGGAGAGGAGAGGTATAGAGGAAGGAGCAGAGTCCTCCAGCAGTGCAGAGTGTTTCAGGAGAGGAGAGTTAGAGGAAGGAGCAGAGTCCTCCAGCAGTGCAGAGTATTTCAGGAGAGGAGAGTTATAGAGGAAGGAGCAGAGTCCTCCAGCAGAGCAGAGTATATCAGGAGAGGAGAGTTATAGAGGAAGGAGCAGAGTCCTCCAGCAGAGCAGAGTATTTCAGGAGAGGAGAGTTATAGAGGAAGGAGCAGAGTCCTCCAGCAGTGCAGAGTATTTCAGGAGAGGAGAGTTATAGAGGAAGGAGCAGAGTCCTCCAGCAGTGCAGAGTATTTCAGGAGAGGAGAGTTATAGAGGAAGGAGCAGAGTCCTCCAGCAGTGCAGAGTATTTCAGGAGAGGAGAGTTATAGAGGAAGGAGCAGAGTCCTCCAGCAGTGCAGAGTATTTCAGGAGAGGAGAGTTATAGAGGAAGGAGCAGAGTCCTCCAGCAGTGCAGAGTATTTCAGGAGAGGAGAGTTAGGGGAAGGAGCAGAGTCCTCCAGCAGTGCAGAGTATTTCAGGAGAGGAGAGTTATAGAGGAAGGAGCAGAGTCCTCCAGCAGAGCAGAGTATATCAGGAGAGGAGAGTTATAGAGGAAGGAGCAGAATCCTCCAGCAGAGCAGAGTATTTCAGGAGAGGAGAGTTAGAGGAAGGAGCAGAGTCCTCCAGCAGTGCAGAGTATTTCAGGAGAGGAGAGTTAGAGGAAGGAGCAGAGTCCTCCAGCAGAGCAGAGTATTTCAGGAGAGGAGAGTTATAGAGGAAGGAGCAGAGTCCTCCAGCAGTGCAGAGTATTTCAGGAGAGGAGAGTTATAGAGGAAGGAGCAGAGTCCTCCAGCAGTGCAGAGTATTTCAGGAGAGGAGAGTTAGAGGAAGGAGCAGAGTCCTCCAGCAGAGCAGAGTATATCAGGAGAGGAGAGTTATAGAGGAAGGAGCAGAGTCCTCCAGCAGAGCAGAGTATTTCAGGAGAGGAGAGTTATAGCGGAAGGAGCAGAGTCCTCCAGCAGAGCAGAGTATATCAGGAGAGGAGAGTTATAGAGGAAGGAGCAGAATCCTCCAGCAGAGCAGAGTATATCAGGAGAGGAGAGTTATAGAGGAAGGAGAAGAGTCTTCCAGCAGAGCAGAGTATTTCAGGAGAGGAGAGTTATAGAGGAAGGAGCAGAGTCCTCCAGCAGTACAGAGTATTTCAGGAGAGGAGAGTTATAGAGAAAGGAGCAGAGTCCTCCAGCAGTGCAGAGTATTTCAGGAGAGGAGAGTTATAGAGGAAGGAGCAGAGTCCTCCAGCAGTGCAGAGTATTTCAGGAGAGGAGAGTTAATGAGCAAGGAGCAGAGTCCTCCAGCAGAGCAGAGTATATCAGGAGAGGAGAGTTATAGAGGAAGGAGCAGAGTCCTCCAGCAGAGCAGAGTATTTCAGGAGAGGAGAGGTATAGAGGAAGGAGCAGAGTCCTCCAGCAGTGCAGAGTATTTCAGGAGAGGAGAGTTAGGGGAAGGAGCAGAGTCCTCCAGCAGTGCAGAGTATTTCAGGAGAGGAGAGTTATAGAGGAAGGAGCAGAGTCCTCCAGCAGAGCAGAGTATATCAGAAGAGGAGAGTTATAGAGGAAGGAGCAGAATCCTCCAGCAGAGCAGAGTATTTCAGGAGAGGAGAGTTAGAGGAAGGAGCAGAGTCCTCCAGCAGTGCAGAGTATTTCAGGAGAGGAGAGTTAGAGGAAGGAGCAGAGTCCTCCAGCAGAGCAGAGTATTTCAGGAGAGGAGAGGTATAGAGGAAGGAGCAGAGTCCTCCAGCAGTGCAGAGTATTTCAGGAGAGGAGAGTTAGAGGAAGGAGCAGAGTCCTCCAGCAGAGCAGAGTATATCAGGAGAGGAGAGTTATAGAGGAAGGAGCAGAGTCCTCCAGCAGAGCAGAGTATATCAGGAGAGGAGAGTTATAGAGGAAGGAGCAGAGTCCTCCAGCAGAGCAGAGTATTTCAGGAGAGGAGAGTTATAGAGGAAGGAGCAGAGTCCTCCAGCAGTGCAGAGTATTTCAGGAGAGGAGAGTTATAGAGGAAGGAGCAGAGTCTTCCAGCAGAGCAGAGTGTTTCAGGAGAGGAGAGTTATAGAGGAAGGAGAAGAGTCTTCCAGCAGAGCAGAGTATTTCAGGAGAGGAGAGTTATAGAGGAAGGAGCAGAGTCCTCCAGCAGTACAGAGTATTTCAGGAGAGGAGAGTTATAGAGGAAGGAGCAGAGTCCTCCAGCAGTGCAGAGTATTTCAGGAGAGGAGAGTTATAGAGGAAGGAGCAGAGTCTTCCAGCAGAGCAGAGTGTTTCAGGAGAGGAGAGTTATAGAGGAAGGAGAAGAGTCTTCCAGCAGAGCAGAGTATTTCAGGAGAGGAGAGTTATAGAGGAAGGAGCAGAGTCCTCCAGCAGTACAGAGTATTTCAGGAGAGGAGAGTTATAGAGGAAGGAGCAGAATCCTCCAGCAGAGCAGAGTATTTCAGGAGAGGAGAGTTATAGAGGAAGGAGCAGAGTCCTCCAGCAGTGCAGAGTATTTCAGGAGAGGAGAGTTATAGAGGAAGGAGCAGAGTCTTCCAGCAGAGCAGAGTGTTTCAGGAGAGGAGAGTTATAGAGGAAGGAGAAGAGTCTTCCAGCAGAGCAGAGTATTTCAGGAGAGGAGAGTTATAGAGGAAGGAGCAGAGTCCTCCAGCAGTACAGAGTATTTCAGGAGAGGAGAGTTATAGAGGAAGGAGCAGAGTCCTCCAGCAGTGCAGAGTATTTCAGGAGAGGAGAGTTATAGAGGAAGGAGCAGAGTCCTCCAGCAGTACAGAGTATTTCAGGAGAGGAGAGTTATAGAGGAAGGAGCAGAGTCCTCCAGCAGTGCAGAGTATTTCAGGAGAGGAGAGTTATAGAGGAAGGAGCAGAGTCCTCCAGCAGAGCAGAGTATTTCAGGAGAGGAGAGTTATAGAGGAAGGAGCAGAGTCTTCCAGCAGTGCAGAGTATTTCAGGAGAGGAGAGTTATAGAGGAAGGAGCAGAGTCCTCCAGCAGAGCAGAGTATATCAGGAGAGGAGAGTTATAGAGGAAGGAGCAGAGTCCTCCAGCAGTGCAGAGTATTTCAGGAGAGGAGAGTTAGAGGAAGGAGCAGAGTCCTCCAGCAGTGCAGAGTATTTCAGGAGAGGAGAGTTAGAGGAAGGAGCAGAGTCCTCCAGCAGAGCAGAGTATTTCAGGAGAGGAGAGTTATAGAGGAAGGAGCAGAGTCCTCCAGCAGTGCAGAGTATTTCAGGAGAGGAGAGTTAGAGGAAGGAGCAGAGTCCTCCAGCAGTGCAGAGTATTTCAGGAGAGGAGAGTTATAGAGGAAGGAGCAGAGTCCTCCAGCAGAGCAGAGTATATCAGGAGAGGAGAGTTATAGAGGAAGGAGCAGAGTCCTCCAGCAGAGCAGAGTATTTCAGGAGAGGAGAGGTATAGAGGAAGGAGCAGAGTCCTCCAGCAGTGCAGAGTATTTCAGGAGAGGAGAGTTAGAGGAAGGAGCAGAGTCCTCCAGCAGTACAGAGTATATCAGGAGAGGAGAGTTATAGAGGAAGGAGCAGAGTCCTCCAGCAGAGCAGAGTATTATAGGAGAGGAGAGTTATAGAGGAAGGAGCAGAGTCCTCCAGCAGAGCAGAGTATTTCAGGAGAGGAGAGTTAGAGGAAGGAGCAGAGTCCACCAGCAGTGCAGAGTATTTCAGGAGAGGAGAGTTAGAGGAAGGAGCAGAGTCCACCAGCAGTGCAGAGTATTTCAAGAGAGGAGAGTTAGAGGAAGGAGCAGAGTCCTCCAGCAGAGCAGAGTATTTCAGGAGAGGAGAGGTATAGAGGAAGGAGCAGAGTCCTCCAGCAGTGCAGAGTATTTCAGGAGAGGAGAGTTAGAGGAAGGAGCAGAGTCCTCCAGCAGTGCAGAGTATTTCAGGAGAGGAGAGTTATAGAGGAAGGAGCAGAGTCCTCCAGCAGAGCAGAGTATATCAGGAGAGGAGAGTTATAGAGGAAGGAGCAGAGTCCTCCAGCAGAGCAGAGTATTTCAGGAGAGGAGAGTTAGAGGAAGGAGCAGAGTCCTCCAGCAGAGCAGAGTATTTCAGGAGAGGAGAGGTATAGAGGAAGGAGCAGAGTCCTCCAGCAGTGCAGAGTATTTCAGGAGAGGAGAGTTATAGAGGAAGGAGCAGAGTCCTCCAGCAGTGCAGAGTATTTCAGGAGAGGAGAGTTATAGAGGAAGGAGCAGAGTCCTCCAGCAGAGCAGAGTATATCAGGAGAGGAGAGTTATAGAGGAAGGAGCAGAGTCCCCCAGCAGAGCAGAGTATTTCAGGAGAGGAGAGTTAGAGGAAGGAGCAGAGTCCTCCAGCAGAGCAGAGTATTTCAGGAGAGGAGAGGTATAGAGGAAGGAGCAGAGTCCTCCAGCAGTGCAGAGTATTTCAGGAGAGGAGAGTTAAAGGAAGGAGCAGAGTCCTCCAGCAGAGCAGAGTATATCAGGAGAGGAGAGTTATAGAGGAAGGAGCAGAGTCCTCCAGCAGAGCAGAGTATTTCAGGAGAGGAGAGTTAGAGGAAGGAGCAGAGTCCTCCAGCAGTGCAGAGTATTTCAGGAGAGGAGAGTTATAGAGGAAGGAGCAGAGTCCTCCAGCAGTGCAGAGTATTTCAGGAGAGGAGAGTTAGAGGAAGGAGCAGAGTCCTCCAGCAGAGCAGAGTATTTCAGGAGAGGTATAGAGGAAGGAGCAGAGTCCTCCAGCAGAGCAGAGTATTTCAGGAGAGGAGAGTTAGAGGAAGGAGCAGAGTCCTCCAGCAGAGCAGAGTATTTCAGGAGAGGAGAGTTAGAGGAAGGAGCAGAGTCCTCCAGCAGAGCAGAGTATTTCAGGAGAGGAGAGTTATAGAGGAAGGAGCAGAGTCCTCCAGCAGTGCAGAGTATTTCAGGAGAGGAGAGTTATAGAGGAAGGAGCAGAGTCCTCCAGCAGTGCAGAGTATTTCAGGAGAGGAGAGTTATAGAGGAAGGAGCAGAGTCCTCCAGCAGAGCAGAGTATATCAGGAGAGGAGAGTTATAGAGGAAGGAGCAGAGTCCTCCAGCAGAGCAGAGTATTTCAGGAGAGGAGAGGTATAGAGGAAGGAGCAGAGTCCTCCAGCAGTGCAGAGTATTTCAGGAGAGGAGAGTTAGAGGAAGGAGCAGAGTCCTCCAGCAGTGCAGAGTATTTCAGGAGAGGAGAGTTATAGAGGAAGGAGCAGAGTCCTCCAGCAGAGCAGAGTATATCAGGAGAGGAGAGTTATAGAGGAAGGAGCAGAATCCTCCAGCAGAGCAGAGTATTTCAGGAGAGGAGAGTTAGAGGAAGGAGCAGAGTCCTCCAGCAGTGCAGAGTATTTCAGGAGAGGAGAGTTAGAGGAAGGAGCAGAGTCCTCCAGCAGAGCAGAGTATTTCAGGAGAGGAGAGGTATAGAGGAAGGAGCAGAGTCCTCCAGCAGTGCAGAGTATTTCAGGAGAGGAGAGTTAGAGGAAGGAGCAGAGTCCTCCAGCAGTGCAGAGTATTTCAGGAGAGGAGAGTTATAGAAGAAGGAGCAGAGTCCTCCAGCAGTGCAGAGTATTTCAGGAGAGGAGAGTTATAGAGGAAGGAGCAGAGTCCTCCAGCAGTGCAGAGTATTTCAGGAGAGGAGAGTTATAGAAGAAGGAGCAGAGTCCTCCAGCAGTGCAGAGTATTTCAGGAGAAGAGAGTTATAGAGGAAGGAGCAGAGTCCTCCAGCAGTGCAGAGTATTTCAGGAGAGGAGAGTTATAGAGGAAGGAGCAGAGTCCTCCAGCAGTGCAGAGTATTTCAGGAGAGGAGAGTTATAGAGGAAGGAGCAGAGTCCTCCAGCAGAGCAGAGTATTTCAGGAGAAGAGAGTTATAGAGGAAGGAGCAGAGTCCTCCAGCAGTGCAGAGTATTTCAGGAGAGGAGAGTTATAGAGGAAGGAGCAGAGTCCTCCAGCAGTGCAGAGTATATTAGTAGAGGAGAGTTATAGAAGAAGGAGCAGAGTCCTCCAGCAGTGCAGAGTATTTCAGGAGAGGAGAGTTATAGAGGAAGGAACAGAGTCCTCCAGCAGTACAGAGTATTTCAGGAGAGGAGAGTTATAGAGGACGGAGCAGAGTCCTCCAGCAGTGCAGAGTATTTCAGGAGAGGAGAGTTATAGAGGAAGGAGCAGAGTCCTCCAGCAGAGCAGAGTATATCAGGAGAGGAGAGTTATAGAGGAAGGAGCAGAATCCTCCAGCAGAGCAGAGTATTTCAGGAGAGGAGAGTTAGAGGAAGGAGCAGAGTCCTCCAGCAGTGCAGAGTATTTCAGGAGAGGAGAGTTAGAGGAAGGAGCAGAGTCCTCCAGCAGAGCAGAGTATTTCAGGAGAGGAGAGGTATAGAGGAAGGAGCAGAGTCCTCCAGCAGTGCAGAGTATTTCAGGAGAGGAGAGTTAGAGGAAGGAGCAGAGTCCTCCAGCAGAGCAGAGTATATCAGGAGAGGAGAGTTATAGAGGAAGGAGCAGAGTCCTCCAGCAGTGCAGAGTATTTCAGGAGAGGAGAGTTATAGAGGAAGGAGCAGAGTCCTCCAGCAGAGAAGAGTATTTCAGGAGAGGAGAGTTATAGAGGAAAGAGCAGAGTCCTCCAGCAGTGCAGAGTATTTCAGGAGAGGAGAGTTATAGAGGAAGGAGCAGAGTCCTCCAGCAGTGCAGAGTATTTCAGGAGAGGAGAGTTATAGAAGAAGGAGCAGAGTCCTCCAGCAGTGCAGAGTATTTCAGGAGAGGAGAGTTATAGAGGAAGGAGCAGAGTCCTCCAGCAGTGCAGAGTATTTCAGGAGAGGAGAGTTATAGAAGAAGGAGCAGAGTCCTCCAGCAGTGCAGAGTATTTCAGGAGAAGAGAGTTATAGAGGAAGGAGCAGAGTCCTCCAGCAGTGCAGAGTATTTCAGGAGAGGAGAGTTATAGAGGAAGGAGCAGAGTCCTCCAGCAGTGCAGAGTATTTCAGGAGAGGAGAGTTATAGAGGAAGGAGCAGAGTCCTCCAGCAGAGCAGAGTATTTCAGGAGAAGAGAGTTATAGAGGAAGGAGCAGAGTCCTCCAGCAGTGCAGAGTATTTCAGGAGAGGAGAGTTATAGAGGAAGGAGCAGAGTCCTCCAGCAGTGCAGAGTATATTAGTAGAGGAGAGTTATAGAAGAAGGAGCAGAGTCCTCCAGCAGTGCAGAGTATTTCAGGAGAGGAGAGTTATAGAGGAAGGAACAGAGTCCTCCAGCAGTACAGAGTATTTCAGGAGAGGAGAGTTATAGAGGACGGAGCAGAGTCCTCCAGCAGTGCAGAGTATTTCAGGAGAGGAGAGTTATAGAGGAAGGAGCAGAGTCCTCCAGCAGAGCAGAGTATTTCAGGAGAGGAGAGTTATAGAGGAAGGAGCAGAGTCTTCCAGCAGTGCAGAGTATTTCAGGAGAGGAGAGTTATAGAGGAAGGAGCAGAGTCCTCCAGCAGTGCAGAGTATATCAGGAGAGGAGAGTTATAGAGGAAGGAGCAGAGTCCTCCAGCAGAGCAGAGTATTTCAGGAGAGGAGAGTTAGAGGAAGGAGCAGAGTCCTCCAGCAGTGCAGAGTATTTCAGGAGAGGAGAGTTAGAGGAAGGAGCAGAGTCCTCCAGCAGAGCATAGTATTTCAGGAGAGGAGAGGTATAGAGGAAGGAGCAGAGTCCTCCAGCAGTGCAGAGTATTTCAGGAGAGGAGAGTTAGAGGAAGGAGCAGAGTCCTCCAGCAGTGCAGAGTATTTCAGGAGAGGAGAGTTATAGAGGAAGGAGCAGAGTCCTCCAGCAGAGCAGAGTATATCAGGAGAGGAGAGTTATAGAGGAAGGAGCAGAGTCCTCCAGCAGAGCAGAGTATTTCAGGAGAGGAGAGGTATAGAGGAAGGAGCAGAGTCCTCCAGCAGTGCAGAGTATTTCAGGAGAGGAGAGTTATAGAGGAAGGAGCAGAGTCCTCCAGCAGTGCAGAGTATTTCAGGAGAGGAGAGTTATAGAGGAAGGAGCAGAGTCCTCCAGCAGTGCAGAGTATTTCAGGAGAGGAGAGTTATAGAGGAAGGAGCAGAGTCCTCCAGCAGTGCAGAGTATTTCAGGAGAGGAGAGTTATAGAGGAAGGAGCAGAGTCCTCCAGCAGTGCAGAGTATTTCAGGAGAGGAGAGTTATAGAGGAAGGAGCAGAGTCCTCCAGCAGTGCAGAGTATTTCAGGAGAGGAGAGTTAGGGGAAGGAGCAGAGTCCTCCAGCAGTGCAGAGTATTTCAGGAGAGGAGAGTTATAGAGGAAGGAGCAGAGTCCTCCAGCAGAGCAGAGTATATCAGGAGAGGAGAGTTATAGAGGAAGGAGCAGAGTTCTCCAGCAGTGCAGAGTATTTCAGGAGACGAGAGTTATAGAGGAAGGAGCAGAATCCTCCAGCAGAGCAGAGTATTTCAGGAGAGGAGAGTTAGAGGAAGGAGCAGAGTCCTCCAGCAGTGCAGAGTATTTCAGGAGAGGAGAGTTAGAGGAAGGAGCAGAGTCCTCCAGCAGAGCAGAGTATTTCAGGAGAGGAGAGGTATAGAGGAAGGAGCAGAGTCCTCCAGCAGTGCAGAGTATTTCAGGAGAGGAGAGTTAGAGGAAGGAGCAGAGTCCTCCAGCAGAGCAGAGTATATCAGGAGAGGAGAGTTATAGAGGAAGGAGCAGAGTCCTCCAGCAGAGCAGAGTATTTCAGGAGAGGAGAGTTATAGCGGAAGGAGCAGAGTCCTCCGGCAGAGCAGAGTATATCAGGAGAGGAGAGTTATAGAGGAAGGAGCAGAATCCTCCAGCAGAGCAGAGTATTTCAGGAGAGGAGAGTTATAGAGGAAGGAGCAGAGTCCTCCAGCAGTGCAGAGTATTTCAGGAGAGGAGAGTTATAGAGGAAGGAGCAGAGTCTTCCAGCAGAGCAGAGTTTTTCAGGAGAGGAGAGTTATAGAGGAAGGAGAAGAGTCTTCCAGCAGAGCAGAGTATTTCAGGAGAGGAGAGTTATAGAGGAAGGAGCAGAGTCCTCCAGCAGTACAGAGTATTTCAGGAGAGGAGAGTTATAGAGGAAGGAGCAGAGTCCTCCAGCAGTGCAGAGTATTTCAGGAGAGGAGAGTTATAGAGGAAGGAGCAGAGTCCTCCAGCAGTGCAGAGTATTTCAGGAGAGGAGAGTTAATGAGCAAGGAGCAGAGTCCTCCAGCAGTGCAGAGTATTTCAGGAGAGGAGAGTTATAGAGGAAGGAGCAGAGTCCTCCAGCAGTGCAGAGTATTTCAGGAGAGGAGAGTTAGAGGAAGGAGCAGAGTCCTCCAGCAGAGCAGAGTATTTCAGGAGAGGAGAGGTATAGAGGAAGGAGCAGAGTCCTCCAGCAGTGCAGAGTATTTCAGGAGAGGAGAGTTAGAGGAAGGAGCAGAGTCCTCCAGCAGTGCAGAGTATTTCAGGAGAGGAGAGTTATAGAGGAAGGAGCAGAGTCCTCCAGCAGAGCAGAGTATATCAGGAGAGGAGAGTTATAGAGGAAGGAGCAGAGTCCTCCAGCAGAGCAGAGTATTTCAGGAGAGGAGAGGTATAGAGGAAGGAGCAGAGTCCTCCAGCAGTGCAGAGTATTTCAGGAGAGGAGAGTTAGGGGAAGGAGCAGAGTCCTCCAGCAGTGCAGAGTATTTCAGGAGAGGAGAGTTATAGAGGAAGGAGCAGAGTCCTCCAGCAGAGCAGAGTATATCAGAAGAGGAGAGTTATAGAGGAAGGAGCAGAATCCTCCAGCAGAGCAGAGTATTTCAGGAGAGGAGAGTTAGAGGAAGGAGCAGAGTCCTCCAGCAGTGCAGAGTATTTCAGGAGAGGAGAGTTAGAGGAAGGAGCAGAGTCCTCCAGCAGAGCAGAGTATTTCAGGAGAGGAGAGGTATAGAGGAAGGAGCAGAGTCCTCCAGCAGTGCAGAGTATTTCAGGAGAGGAGAGTTAGAGGAAGGAGCAGAGTCCTCCAGCAGAGCAGAGTATATCAGGAGAGGAGAGTTATAGAGGAAGGAGCAGAGTCCTCCAGCAGAGCAGAGTATATCAGGAGAGGAGAGTTATAGAGGAAGGAGCAGAGTCCTCCAGCAGTGCAGAGTATATCAGGAGAGGAGAGTTATTGAGGAAGGAGCAGAATCCTCCAGCAGAGCAGAGTATTTCAGGAGAGGAGAGTTATAGAGGAAGGAGCAGAGTCCTCCAGCAGTGCAGAGTATTTCAGGAGAGGAGAGTTATAGAGGAAGGAGCAGAGTCTTCCAGCAGAGCAGAGTGTTTCAGGAGAGGAGAGTTATAGAGGAAGGAGAAGAGTCTTCCAGCAGAGCAGAGTATTTCAGGAGAGGAGAGTTATAGAGGAAGGAGCAGAGTCCTCCAGCAGTACAGAGTATTTCAGGAGAGGAGAGTTATAGAGGAAGGAGCAGAGTCCTCCAGCAGTGCAGAGTATTTCAGGAGAGGAGAGTTATAGAGGAAGGAGCAGAGTCCTCCAGCAGTACAGAGTATTTCAGGAGAGGAGAGTTATAGAGGAAGGAGCAGAGTCCTCCAGCAGTGCAGAGTATTTCAGGAGAGGAGAGTTATAGAGGAAGGAGCAGAGTCCTCCAGCAGAGCAGAGTATTTCAGGAGAGGAGAGTTATAGAGGAAGGAGCAGAGTCTTCCAGCAGTGCAGAGTATTTCAGGAGAGGAGAGTTATAGAGGAAGGAGCAGAGTCCTCCAGCAGAGCAGAGTATATCAGGAGAGGAGAGTTATAGAGGAAGGAGCAGAGTTCTCCAGCAGTGCAGAGTATTTCAGGAGAGGAGAGTTAGAGGAAGGAGCAGAGTCCTCCAGCAGTGCAGAGTATTTCAGGAGAGGAGAGTTAGAGGAAGGAGCAGAGTCCTCCAGCAGAGCAGAGTATTTCAGGAGAGGAGAGTTAGAGGAAGGAGCAGAGTCCTCCAGCAGAGCAGAGTATTTCAGGAGAGGAGAGTTATAGAGGAAGGAGCAGAGTCCTCCAGCAGTGCAGAGTATTTCAGGAGAGGAGAGTTAGAGGAAGGAGCAGAGTCCTCCAGCAGTGCAGAGTATTTCAGGAGAGGAGAGTTATAGAGGAAGGAGCAGAGTCCTCCAGCAGAGCAGAGTATATCAGGAGAGGAGAGTTATAGAGGAAGGAGCAGAGTCCTCCAGCAGAGCAGAGTATTTCAGGAGAGGAGAGGTATAGAGGAAGGAGCAGAGTCCTCCAGCAGTGCAGAGTATTTCAGGAGAGGAGAGTTAGAGGAAGGAGCAGAGTCCTCCAGCAGTACAGAGTATATCAGGAGAGGAGAGTTATAGAGGAAGGAGCAGAGTCCTCCAGCAGAGCAGAGTATTATAGGAGAGGAGAGTTATAGAGGAAGGAGCAGAGTCCTCCAGCAGAGCAGAGTATTTCAGGAGAGGAGAGTTAGAGGAAGGAGCAGAGTCCACCAGCAGTGCAGAGTATTTCAGGAGAGGAGAGTTAGAGGAAGGAGCAGAGTCCACCAGCAGTGCAGAGTATTTCAGGAGAGGAGAGTTAGAGGAAGGAGCAGAGTCCTCCAGCAGAGCAGAGTATTTCAGGAGAGGAGAGGTATAGAGGAAGGAGCAGAGTCCTCCAGCAGTGCAGAGTATTTCAGGAGAGGAGAGTTAGAGGAAGGAGCAGAGTCCTCCAGCAGTGCAGAGTATTTCAGGAGAGGAGAGTTATAGAGGAAGGAGCAGAGTCCTCCAGCAGAGCAGAGTATATCAGGAGAGGAGAGTTATAGAGGAAGGAGCAGAGTCCTCCAGCAGAGCAGAGTATTTCAGGAGAGGAGAGTTAGAGGAAGGAGCAGAGTCCTCCAGCAGTGCAGAGTATTTCAGGAGAGGAGAGTTAGAGGAAGGAGCAGAGTCCTCCAGCAGAGCAGAGTATTTCAGGAGAGGTATAGAGGAAGGAGCAGAGTCCTCCAGCAGTGCAGAGTATTTCAGGAGAGGAGAGTTAAAGGAAGGAGCAGAGTCCTCCAGCAGAGCAGAGTATATCAGGAGAGGAGAGTTATAGAGGAAGGAGCAGAGTCCTCCAGCAGAGCAGAGTATTTCAGGAGAGGAGAGTTAGAGGAAGGAGCAGAGTCCTCCAGCAGTGCAGAGTATTTCAGGAGAGGAGAGTTATAGAGGAAGGAGCAGAGTCCTCCAGCAGTGCAGAGTATTTCAGGAGAGGAGAGTTAGAGGAAGGAGCAGAGTCCTCCAGCAGAGCAGAGTATTTCAGGAGAGGTATAGAGGAAGGAGCAGAGTCCTCCAGCAGAGCAGAGTATTTCAGGAGAGGAGAGTTAGAGGAAGGAGCAGAGTCCTCCAGCAGAGCAGAGTATTTCAGGAGAGGAGAGTTAGAGGAAGGAGCAGAGTCCTCCAGCAGAGCAGAGTATTTCAGGAGAGGAGAGTTATAGAGGAAGGAGCAGAGTCCTCCAGCAGTGCAGAGTATTTCAGGAGAGGAGAGTTTTATAGAGGAAGGAGCAGAGTCCTCCAGCAGTGCAGAGTATTTCAGGAGAGGAGAGTTATAGAGGAAGGAGCAGAGTCCTCCAGCAGAGCAGAGTATATCAGGAGAGGAGAGTTATAGAGGAAAGAGCAGAGTCCTCCAGCAGAGCAGAGTATTTCAGGAGAGGAGAGGTATAGAGGAAGGAGCAGAGTCCTCCAGCAGTGCAGAGTATTTCAGGAGAGGAGAGTTAGAGGAAGGAGCAGAGTCCTCCAGCAGAGCAGAGTATTTCAGGAGAGGAGAGTTATAGAGGAAGGAGCAGAGTCCTCCAGCAGAGCAGAGTATATCAGGAGAGGAGAGTTATAGAGGAAGGAGCAGAGTCCTCCAGCAGAGTATTTCAGGAGAGGAGAGTTATAGAGGAAGGAGCAGAGTCCTCCAGCAGAGCAGAGTATTTCAGGAGAGGAGAGTTATAGAGGAAGGAGCAGAATCCTCCAGCAGAGCAGAGTATTTCAGGAGAGGAGAGTTAGAGGAAGGAGCAGAGTCCTCCAGCAGTGCAGAGTATTTCAGGAGAGGAGAGTTAGAGGAAGGAGCAGAGTCCTCCAGCAGAGCAGAGTATTTCAGGAGAGGAGAGGTATAGAGGAAGGAGCAGAGTCCTCCAGCAGTGCAGAGTATTTCAGGAGAGGAGAGTTAGAGGAAGGAGCAGAGTCCTCTAGCAGAGCAGAGTATATCAGGAGAGGAGAGTTATAGAGGAAGGAGCAGAGTCCTCCAGCAGAGCAGAGTATTTCAGGAGAGGAGAGTTAGAGGAAGGAGCAGAGTCCTCCAGCAGTGCAGAGTATTTCAGGAGAGGAGAGTTATAGAGGAAGGAGCAGAGTCCTCCAGCAGTGCAGAGTATTTCAGGAGAGGAGAGTTAGAGGGAGGAGCAGAGTCCTCCAGCAGAGCAGAGTATTTCAGGAGAGGAGAGGTATAGAGGAAGGAGCAGAGTCCTCCAGCAGAGCAGAGTATTTCAGGAGAGGAGAGTTATAGAGGAAGGAGCAGAGTCCTCCAGCAGTGCAGAGTATTTCAGGAGAGGAGAGTTATAGAGGAAGGAGCAGAGTCCTCCAGCAGTACAGAGTATTTCAGGAGAGGAGAGTTATAGAGGAAGGAGCAGAGTCCTCCAGCAGAGCAGAGTATTTCAGGAGAGGAGAGGTATAGAGGAAGGAGCAGAGTCCTCCAGCAGTGCAGAGTATTTCAGGAGAGGAGAGTTAGAGGAAGGAGCAGAGTCCTCCAGCAGAGCAGAGTATTTCAGGAGAGGAGAGGTATAGAGGAAGGAGCAGAGTCCTCCAGCAGTGCAGAGTATTTCAGGAGAGGAGAGTTAGAGGAAGGAGCAGAGTCCTCCAGCAGAGCAGAGTATTTCAGGAGAGGAGAGTTATAGAGGAAGGAGCAGAGTCCTCCAGCAGTACAGAGTATATCAGGAGAGGAGAGTTATAGAGGAAGGAGCAGAGTCCTCCAGCAGAGCAGAGTATTATAGGAGAGGAGAGTTATAGAGGAAGGAGCAGAGTCCTCCAGCAGAGCAGAGTATTTCAGGAGAGGAGAGTTATAGAGGAAGGAGCAGAGTCCTCCAGCAGAGCAGAGTATTTCAGGAGAGGAGAGGTATAGAGGAAGGAGCAGAGTCCTCCAGCAGTGCAGAGTATTTCAGGAGAGGAGAGTTAGAGGAAGGAGCAGAGTCCTCCAGCAGAGCAGAGTATTTCAGGAGAGGAGAGTTATAGAGGAAGGAGCAGAGTCCTCCAGCAGTACAGAGTATATCAGGAGAGGAGAGTTATAGAGGAAGGAGCAGAGTCCTCCAGCAGAGCAGAGTATTATAGGAGAGGAGAGTTATAGAGGAAGGAGCAGAGTCCTCCAGCAGAGCAGAGTATTTCAGGAGAGGAGAGGTATAGAGGAAGGAGCAGAGTCCTCCAGCAGTGCAGAGTATTTCAGGAGAGGAGAGGTATAGAGGAAGGAGCAGAGTCCTCCAGCAGTGCAGAGTATTTCAGGAGAGGAGAGTTAGAGGAAGGAGCAGAGTCCTCCAGCAGTGCAGAGTATTTCAGGAGAGGAGAGTTATAGAGGAAGGAGCAGAGTCCTCCAGCAGAGCAGAGTATATCAGGAGAGGAGAGTTATAGAGGAAGGAGCAGAATCCTCCAGCAGAGCAGAGTATTTCAGGAGAGGAGAGTTAGAGGAAGGAGCAGAGTCCTCCAGCAGTGCAGAGTATTTCAGGAGAGGAGAGTTAGAGGAAGGAGCAGAGTCCTCCAGCAGAGCAGAGTATTTCAGGAGAGGAGAGGTATAGAGGAAGGAGCAGAGTCCTCCAGCAGTGCAGAGTATTTCAGGAGAGGAGAGTTAGAGGAAGGAGCAGAGTCCTCCAGCAGAGCAGAGTATATCAGGAGAGGAGAGTTATAGAGGAAGGAGCAGAGTCCTCCAGCAGTGCAGAGTATTTCAGGAGAGGAGAGTTATAGAGGAAGGAGCAGAGTCCTCCAGCAGAGAAGAGTATTTCAGGAGAGGAGAGTTATAGAGGAAAGAGCAGAGTCCTCCAGCAGTGCAGAGTATTTCAGGAGAGGAGAGTTATAGAGGAAGGAGCAGAGTCCTCCAGCAGTGCAGAGTATTTCAGGAGAGGAGAGTTATAGAAGAAGGAGCAGAGTCCTCCAGCAGTGCAGAGTATTTCAGGAGAGGAGAGTTATAGAGGAAGGAGCAGAGTCCTCCAGCAGTGCAGAGTATTTCAGGAGAGGAGAGTTATAGAAGAAGGAGCAGAGTCCTCCAGCAGTGCAGAGTATTTCAGGAGAAGAGAGTTATAGAGGAAGGAGCAGAGTCCTCCAGCAGTGCAGAGTATTTCAGGAGAGGAGAGTTATAGAGGAAGGAGCAGAGTCCTCCAGCAGTGCAGAGTATTTCAGGAGAGGAGAGTTATAGAGGAAGGAGCAGAGTCCTCCAGCAGAGCAGAGTATTTCAGGAGAAGAGAGTTATAGAGGAAGGAGCAGAGTCCTCCAGCAGTGCAGAGTATTTCAGGAGAGGAGAGTTATAGAGGAAGGAGCAGAGTCCTCCAGCAGTGCAGAGTATATTAGTAGAGGAGAGTTATAGAAGAAGGAGCAGAGTCCTCCAGCAGTGCAGAGTATTTCAGGAGAGGAGAGTTATAGAGGAAGGAACAGAGTCCTCCAGCAGTACAGAGTATTTCAGGAGAGGAGAGTTATAGAGGACGGAGCAGAGTCCTCCAGCAGTGCAGAGTATTTCAGGAGAGGAGAGTTATAGAGGAAGGAGCAGAGTCCTCCAGCAGAGCAGAGTATATCAGGAGAGGAGAGTTATAGAGGAAGGAGCAGAATCCTCCAGCAGAGCAGAGTATTTCAGGAGAGGAGAGTTAGAGGAAGGAGCAGAGTCCTCCAGCAGTGCAGAGTATTTCAGGAGAGGAGAGTTAGAGGAAGGAGCAGAGTCCTCCAGCAGAGCAGAGTATTTCAGGAGAGGAGAGGTATAGAGGAAGGAGCAGAGTCCTCCAGCAGTGCAGAGTATTTCAGGAGAGGAGAGTTAGAGGAAGGAGCAGAGTCCTCCAGCAGAGCAGAGTATATCAGGAGAGGAGAGTTATAGAGGAAGGAGCAGAGTCCTCCAGCAGTGCAGAGTATTTCAGGAGAGGAGAGTTATAGAGGAAGGAGCAGAGTCCTCCAGCAGAGAAGAGTATTTCAGGAGAGGAGAGTTATAGAGGAAAGAGCAGAGTCCTCCAGCAGTGCAGAGTATTTCAGGAGAGGAGAGTTATAGAGGAAGGAGCAGAGTCCTCCAGCAGTGCAGAGTATTTCAGGAGAGGAGAGTTATAGAAGAAGGAGCAGAGTCCTCCAGCAGTGCAGAGTATTTCAGGAGAGGAGAGTTATAGAGGAAGGAGCAGAGTCCTCCAGCAGTGCAGAGTATTTCAGGAGAGGAGAGTTATAGAAGAAGGAGCAGAGTCCTCCAGCAGTGCAGAGTATTTCAGGAGAAGAGAGTTATAGAGGAAGGAGCAGAGTCCTCCAGCAGTGCAGAGTATTTCAGGAGAGGAGAGTTATAGAGGAAGGAGCAGAGTCCTCCAGCAGTGCAGAGTATTTCAGGAGAGGAGAGTTATAGAGGAAGGAGCAGAGTCCTCCAGCAGAGCAGAGTATTTCAGGAGAAGAGAGTTATAGAGGAAGGAGCAGAGTCCTCCAGCAGTGCAGAGTATTTCAGGAGAGGAGAGTTATAGAGGAAGGAGCAGAGTCCTCCAGCAGTGCAGAGTATATTAGTAGAGGAGAGTTATAGAAGAAGGAGCAGAGTCCTCCAGCAGTGCAGAGTATTTCAGGAGAGGAGAGTTATAGAGGAAGGAACAGAGTCCTCCAGCAGTACAGAGTATTTCAGGAGAGGAGAGTTATAGAGGACGGAGCAGAGTCCTCCAGCAGTGCAGAGTATTTCAGGAGAGGAGAGTTATAGAGGAAGGAGCAGAGTCCTCCAGCAGAGCAGAGTATTTCAGGAGAGGAGAGTTATAGAGGAAGGAGCAGAGTCTTCCAGCAGTGCAGAGTATTTCAGGAGAGGAGAGTTATAGAGGAAGGAGCAGAGTCCTCCAGCAGTGCAGAGTATATCAGGAGAGGAGAGTTATAGAGGAAGGAGCAGAGTCCTCCAGCAGAGCAGAGTATTTCAGGAGAGGAGAGTTAGAGGAAGGAGCAGAGTCCTCCAGCAGTGCAGAGTATTTCAGGAGAGGAGAGTTAGAGGAAGGAGCAGAGTCCTCCAGCAGAGCATAGTATTTCAGGAGAGGAGAGGTATAGAGGAAGGAGCAGAGTCCTCCAGCAGTGCAGAGTATTTCAGGAGAGGAGAGTTAGAGGAAGGAGCAGAGTCCTCCAGCAGTGCAGAGTATTTCAGGAGAGGAGAGTTATAGAGGAAGGAGCAGAGTCCTCCAGCAGAGCAGAGTATATCAGGAGAGGAGAGTTATAGAGGAAGGAGCAGAGTCCTCCAGCAGAGCAGAGTATTTCAGGAGAGGAGAGGTATAGAGGAAGGAGCAGAGTCCTCCAGCAGTGCAGAGTATTTCAGGAGAGGAGAGTTATAGAGGAAGGAGCAGAGTCCTCCAGCAGTGCAGAGTATTTCAGGAGAGGAGAGTTATAGAGGAAGGAGCAGAGTCCTCCAGCAGTGCAGAGTATTTCAGGAGAGGAGAGTTATAGAGGAAGGAGCAGAGTCCTCCAGCAGTGCAGAGTATTTCAGGAGAGGAGAGTTATAGAGGAAGGAGCAGAGTCCTCCAGCAGTGCAGAGTATTTCAGGAGAGGAGAGTTATAGAGGAAGGAGCAGAGTCCTCCAGCAGTGCAGAGTATTTCAGGAGAGGAGAGTTAGGGGAAGGAGCAGAGTCCTCCAGCAGTGCAGAGTATTTCAGGAGAGGAGAGTTATAGAGGAAGGAGCAGAGTCCTCCAGCAGAGCAGAGTATATCAGGAGAGGAGAGTTATAGAGGAAGGAGCAGAGTTCTCCAGCAGTGCAGAGTATTTCAGGAGACGAGAGTTATAGAGGAAGGAGCAGAATCCTCCAGCAGAGCAGAGTATTTCAGGAGAGGAGAGTTAGAGGAAGGAGCAGAGTCCTCCAGCAGTGCAGAGTATTTCAGGAGAGGAGAGTTAGAGGAAGGAGCAGAGTCCTCCAGCAGAGCAGAGTATTTCAGGAGAGGAGAGGTATAGAGGAAGGAGCAGAGTCCTCCAGCAGTGCAGAGTATTTCAGGAGAGGAGAGTTAGAGGAAGGAGCAGAGTCCTCCAGCAGAGCAGAGTATATCAGGAGAGGAGAGTTATAGAGGAAGGAGCAGAGTCCTCCAGCAGAGCAGAGTATTTCAGGAGAGGAGAGTTATAGCGGAAGGAGCAGAGTCCTCCGGCAGAGCAGAGTATATCAGGAGAGGAGAGTTATAGAGGAAGGAGCAGAATCCTCCAGCAGAGCAGAGTATTTCAGGAGAGGAGAGTTATAGAGGAAGGAGCAGAGTCCTCCAGCAGTGCAGAGTATTTCAGGAGAGGAGAGTTATAGAGGAAGGAGCAGAGTCTTCCAGCAGAGCAGAGTTTTTCAGGAGAGGAGAGTTATAGAGGAAGGAGAAGAGTCTTCCAGCAGAGCAGAGTATTTCAGGAGAGGAGAGTTATAGAGGAAGGAGCAGAGTCCTCCAGCAGTACAGAGTATTTCAGGAGAGGAGAGTTATAGAGGAAGGAGCAGAGTCCTCCAGCAGTGCAGAGTATTTCAGGAGAGGAGAGTTATAGAGGAAGGAGCAGAGTCCTCCAGCAGTGCAGAGTATTTCAGGAGAGGAGAGTTAATGAGCAAGGAGCAGAGTCCTCCAGCAGTGCAGAGTATTTCAGGAGAGGAGAGTTATAGAGGAAGGAGCAGAGTCCTCCAGCAGTGCAGAGTATTTCAGGAGAGGAGAGTTAGAGGAAGGAGCAGAGTCCTCCAGCAGAGCAGAGTATTTCAGGAGAGGAGAGGTATAGAGGAAGGAGCAGAGTCCTCCAGCAGTGCAGAGTATTTCAGGAGAGGAGAGTTAGAGGAAGGAGCAGAGTCCTCCAGCAGTGCAGAGTATTTCAGGAGAGGAGAGTTATAGAGGAAGGAGCAGAGTCCTCCAGCAGAGCAGAGTATATCAGGAGAGGAGAGTTATAGAGGAAGGAGCAGAGTCCTCCAGCAGAGCAGAGTATTTCAGGAGAGGAGAGGTATAGAGGAAGGAGCAGAGTCCTCCAGCAGTGCAGAGTATTTCAGGAGAGGAGAGTTAGGGGAAGGAGCAGAGTCCTCCAGCAGTGCAGAGTATTTCAGGAGAGGAGAGTTATAGAGGAAGGAGCAGAGTCCTCCAGCAGAGCAGAGTATATCAGAAGAGGAGAGTTATAGAGGAAGGAGCAGAATCCTCCAGCAGAGCAGAGTATTTCAGGAGAGGAGAGTTAGAGGAAGGAGCAGAGTCCTCCAGCAGTGCAGAGTATTTCAGGAGAGGAGAGTTAGAGGAAGGAGCAGAGTCCTCCAGCAGAGCAGAGTATTTCAGGAGAGGAGAGGTATAGAGGAAGGAGCAGAGTCCTCCAGCAGTGCAGAGTATTTCAGGAGAGGAGAGTTAGAGGAAGGAGCAGAGTCCTCCAGCAGAGCAGAGTATATCAGGAGAGGAGAGTTATAGAGGAAGGAGCAGAGTCCTCCAGCAGAGCAGAGTATATCAGGAGAGGAGAGTTATAGAGGAAGGAGCAGAGTCCTCCAGCAGTGCAGAGTATATCAGGAGAGGAGAGTTATTGAGGAAGGAGCAGAATCCTCCAGCAGAGCAGAGTATTTCAGGAGAGGAGAGTTATAGAGGAAGGAGCAGAGTCCTCCAGCAGTGCAGAGTATTTCAGGAGAGGAGAGTTATAGAGGAAGGAGCAGAGTCTTCCAGCAGAGCAGAGTGTTTCAGGAGAGGAGAGTTATAGAGGAAGGAGAAGAGTCTTCCAGCAGAGCAGAGTATTTCAGGAGAGGAGAGTTATAGAGGAAGGAGCAGAGTCCTCCAGCAGTACAGAGTATTTCAGGAGAGGAGAGTTATAGAGGAAGGAGCAGAGTCCTCCAGCAGTGCAGAGTATTTCAGGAGAGGAGAGTTATAGAGGAAGGAGCAGAGTCCTCCAGCAGTACAGAGTATTTCAGGAGAGGAGAGTTATAGAGGAAGGAGCAGAGTCCTCCAGCAGTGCAGAGTATTTCAGGAGAGGAGAGTTATAGAGGAAGGAGCAGAGTCCTCCAGCAGAGCAGAGTATTTCAGGAGAGGAGAGTTATAGAGGAAGGAGCAGAGTCTTCCAGCAGTGCAGAGTATTTCAGGAGAGGAGAGTTATAGAGGAAGGAGCAGAGTCCTCCAGCAGAGCAGAGTATATCAGGAGAGGAGAGTTATAGAGGAAGGAGCAGAGTTCTCCAGCAGTGCAGAGTATTTCAGGAGAGGAGAGTTAGAGGAAGGAGCAGAGTCCTCCAGCAGTGCAGAGTATTTCAGGAGAGGAGAGTTAGAGGAAGGAGCAGAGTCCTCCAGCAGAGCAGAGTATTTCAGGAGAGGAGAGTTAGAGGAAGGAGCAGAGTCCTCCAGCAGAGCAGAGTATTTCAGGAGAGGAGAGTTATAGAGGAAGGAGCAGAGTCCTCCAGCAGTGCAGAGTATTTCAGGAGAGGAGAGTTAGAGGAAGGAGCAGAGTCCTCCAGCAGTGCAGAGTATTTCAGGAGAGGAGAGTTATAGAGGAAGGAGCAGAGTCCTCCAGCAGAGCAGAGTATATCAGGAGAGGAGAGTTATAGAGGAAGGAGCAGAGTCCTCCAGCAGAGCAGAGTATTTCAGGAGAGGAGAGGTATAGAGGAAGGAGCAGAGTCCTCCAGCAGTGCAGAGTATTTCAGGAGAGGAGAGTTAGAGGAAGGAGCAGAGTCCTCCAGCAGTACAGAGTATATCAGGAGAGGAGAGTTATAGAGGAAGGAGCAGAGTCCTCCAGCAGAGCAGAGTATTATAGGAGAGGAGAGTTATAGAGGAAGGAGCAGAGTCCTCCAGCAGAGCAGAGTATTTCAGGAGAGGAGAGTTAGAGGAAGGAGCAGAGTCCACCAGCAGTGCAGAGTATTTCAGGAGAGGAGAGTTAGAGGAAGGAGCAGAGTCCACCAGCAGTGCAGAGTATTTCAGGAGAGGAGAGTTAGAGGAAGGAGCAGAGTCCTCCAGCAGTGCAGAGTATTTCAGGAGAGGAGAGTTATAGAGGAAGGAGCAGAGTCCTCCAGCAGAGCAGAGTATATCAGGAGAGGAGAGTTATAGAGGAAGGAGCAGAGTCCTCCAGCAGAGCAGAGTATTTCAGGAGAGGAGAGTTAGAGGAAGGAGCAGAGTCCTCCAGCAGTGCAGAGTATTTCAGGAGAGGAGAGTTAGAGGAAGGAGCAGAGTCCTCCAGCAGAGCAGAGTATTTCAGGAGAGGTATAGAGGAAGGAGCAGAGTCCTCCAGCAGTGCAGAGTATTTCAGGAGAGGAGAGTTAAAGGAAGGAGCAGAGTCCTCCAGCAGAGCAGAGTATATCAGGAGAGGAGAGTTATAGAGGAAGGAGCAGAGTCCTCCAGCAGAGCAGAGTATTTCAGGAGAGGAGAGTTAGAGGAAGGAGCAGAGTCCTCCAGCAGTGCAGAGTATTTCAGGAGAGGAGAGTTATAGAGGAAGGAGCAGAGTCCTCCAGCAGTGCAGAGTATTTCAGGAGAGGAGAGTTAGAGGAAGGAGCAGAGTCCTCCAGCAGAGCAGAGTATTTCAGGAGAGGTATAGAGGAAGGAGCAGAGTCCTCCAGCAGAGCAGAGTATTTCAGGAGAGGAGAGTTAGAGGAAGGAGCAGAGTCCTCCAGCAGAGCAGAGTATTTCAGGAGAGGAGAGTTAGAGGAAGGAGCAGAGTCCTCCAGCAGAGCAGAGTATTTCAGGAGAGGAGAGTTATAGAGGAAGGAGCAGAGTCCTCCAGCAGTGCAGAGTATTTCAGGAGAGGAGAGTTTTATAGAGGAAGGAGCAGAGTCCTCCAGCAGTGCAGAGTATTTCAGGAGAGGAGAGTTATAGAGGAAGGAGCAGAGTCCTCCAGCAGAGCAGAGTATATCAGGAGAGGAGAGTTATAGAGGAAAGAGCAGAGTCCTCCAGCAGAGCAGAGTATTTCAGGAGAGGAGAGGTATAGAGGAAGGAGCAGAGTCCTCCAGCAGTGCAGAGTATTTCAGGAGAGGAGAGTTAGAGGAAGGAGCAGAGTCCTCCAGCAGAGCAGAGTATTTCAGGAGAGGAGAGTTATAGAGGAAGGAGCAGAGTCCTCCAGCAGAGCAGAGTATATCAGGAGAGGAGAGTTATAGAGGAAGGAGCAGAGTCCTCCAGCAGAGTATTTCAGGAGAGGAGAGTTATAGAGGAAGGAGCAGAGTCCTCCAGCAGAGCAGAGTATTTCAGGAGAGGAGAGTTATAGAGGAAGGAGCAGAATCCTCCAGCAGAGCAGAGTATTTCAGGAGAGGAGAGTTAGAGGAAGGAGCAGAGTCCTCCAGCAGTGCAGAGTATTTCAGGAGAGGAGAGTTAGAGGAAGGAGCAGAGTCCTCCAGCAGAGCAGAGTATTTCAGGAGAGGAGAGGTATAGAGGAAGGAGCAGAGTCCTCCAGCAGTGCAGAGTATTTCAGGAGAGGAGAGTTAGAGGAAGGAGCAGAGTCCTCTAGCAGAGCAGAGTATATCAGGAGAGGAGAGTTATAGAGGAAGGAGCAGAGTCCTCCAGCAGAGCAGAGTATTTCAGGAGAGGAGAGTTAGAGGAAGGAGCAGAGTCCTCCAGCAGTGCAGAGTATTTCAGGAGAGGAGAGTTATAGAGGAAGGAGCAGAGTCCTCCAGCAGTGCAGAGTATTTCAGGAGAGGAGAGTTAGAGGGAGGAGCAGAGTCCTCCAGCAGAGCAGAGTATTTCAGGAGAGGAGAGGTATAGAGGAAGGAGCAGAGTCCTCCAGCAGAGCAGAGTATTTCAGGAGAGGAGAGTTATAGAGGAAGGAGCAGAGTCCTCCAGCAGTGCAGAGTATTTCAGGAGAGGAGAGTTATAGAGGAAGGAGCAGAGTCCTCCAGCAGTACAGAGTATTTCAGGAGAGGAGAGTTATAGAGGAAGGAGCAGAGTCCTCCAGCAGAGCAGAGTATTTCAGGAGAGGAGAGGTATAGAGGAAGGAGCAGAGTCCTCCAGCAGTGCAGAGTATTTCAGGAGAGGAGAGTTAGAGGAAGGAGCAGAGTCCTCCAGCAGAGCAGAGTATTTCAGGAGAGGAGAGGTATAGAGGAAGGAGCAGAGTCCTCCAGCAGTGCAGAGTATTTCAGGAGAGGAGAGTTAGAGGAAGGAGCAGAGTCCTCCAGCAGAGCAGAGTATTTCAGGAGAGGAGAGTTATAGAGGAAGGAGCAGAGTCCTCCAGCAGTACAGAGTATATCAGGAGAGGAGAGTTATAGAGGAAGGAGCAGAGTCCTCCAGCAGAGCAGAGTATTATAGGAGAGGAGAGTTATAGAGGAAGGAGCAGAGTCCTCCAGCAGAGCAGAGTATTTCAGGAGAGGAGAGTTATAGAGGAAGGAGCAGAGTCCTCCAGCAGAGCAGAGTATTTCAGGAGAGGAGAGGTATAGAGGAAGGAGCAGAGTCCTCCAGCAGTGCAGAGTATTTCAGGAGAGGAGAGTTAGAGGAAGGAGCAGAGTCCTCCAGCAGAGCAGAGTATTTCAGGAGAGGAGAGTTATAGAGGAAGGAGCAGAGTCCTCCAGCAGTACAGAGTATATCAGGAGAGGAGAGTTATAGAGGAAGGAGCAGAGTCCTCCAGCAGAGCAGAGTATTATAGGAGAGGAGAGTTATAGAGGAAGGAGCAGAGTCCTCCAGCAGAGCAGAGTATTTCAGGAGAGGAGAGGTATAGAGGAAGGAGCAGAGTCCTCCAGCAGTGCAGAGTATTTCAGGAGAGGAGAGGTATAGAGGAAGGAGCAGAGTCCTCCAGCAGTGCAGAGTATTATAGGAGAGGAGAGTTATAGAGGAAGGAGCAGAGTCCTCCAGCAGAGCAGAGTATTTCAGGAGAGGAGAGTTATAGAGGAAGGAGCAGAGTCCTCCAGCAGAGCAGAGTATATCAGGAGAGGAGAGTTATAGAGGAAGGAGCAGAGTCCTCCAGCAGAGCAGAGTATATCAGGAGAGGAGAGTTATAGAGGAAGGAGCAGAGTCCTCCAGCAGAGCAGAGTATTTCAGGAGAGGAGAGGTATAGAGGAAGGAGCAGAGTCCTCCAGCAGTGCAGAGTATTTCAGGAGAGGAGAGTTAGGGGAAGGAGCAGAGTCCTCCAGCAGTGCAGAGTATTTCAGGAGAGGAGAGTTATAGAGGAAGGAGCAGAGTCCTCCAGCAGAGCAGAGTATATCAGAAGAGGAGAGTTATAGAGGAAGGAGCAGAATCCTCCAGCAGAGCAGAGTATTTCAGGAGAGGAGAGTTAGAGGAAGGAGCAGAGTCCTCCAGCAGTGCAGAGTATTTCAGGAGAGGAGAGTTAGAGGAAGGAGCAGAGTCCTCCAGCAGAGCAGAGTATTTCAGGAGAGGAGAGGTATAGAGGAAGGAGCAGAGTCCTCCAGCAGTGCAGAGTATTTCAGGAGAGGAGAGTTAGAGGAAGGAGCAGAGTCCTCCAGCAGAGCAGAGTATATCAGGAGAGGAGAGTTATAGAGGAAGGAGCAGAGTCCTCCAGCAGAGCAGAGTATATCAGGAGAGGAGAGTTATAGAGGAAGGAGCAGAGTCCTCCAGCAGAGCAGAGTATATCAGGAGAGGAGAGTTATTGAGGAAGGAGCAGAATCCTCCAGCAGAGCAGAGTATTTCAGGAGAGGAGAGTTATAGAGGAAGGAGCAGAGTCCTCCAGCAGTGCAGAGTATTTCAGGAGAGGAGAGTTATAGAGGAAGGAGCAGAGTCTTCCAGCAGAGCAGAGTGTTTCAGGAGAGGAGAGTTATAGAGGAAGGAGAAGAGTCTTCCAGCAGAGCAGAGTATTTCAGGAGAGGAGAGTTATAGAGGAAGGAGCAGAGTCCTCCAGCAGTACAGAGTATTTCAGGAGAGGAGAGTTATAGAGGAAGGAGCAGAGTCCTCCAGCAGTGCAGAGTATTTCAGGAGAGGAGAGTTATAGAGGAAGGAGCAGAGTCCTCCAGCAGTACAGAGTATTTCAGGAGAGGAGAGTTATAGAGGAAGGAGCAGAGTCCTCCAGCAGTGCAGAGTATTTCAGGAGAGGAGAGTTATAGAGGAAGGAGCAGAGTCCTCCAGCAGAGCAGAGTATTTCAGGAGAGGAGAGTTATAGAGGAAGGAGCAGAGTCTTCCAGCAGTGCAGAGTATTTCAGGAGAGGAGAGTTATAGAGGAAGGAGCAGAGTCCTCCAGCAGAGCAGAGTATATCAGGAGAGGAGAGTTATAGAGGAAGGAGCAGAGTTCTCCAGCAGTGCAGAGTATTTCAGGAGAGGAGAGTTAGAGGAAGGAGCAGAGTCCTCCAGCAGTGCAGAGTATTTCAGGAGAGGAGAGTTAGAGGAAGGAGCAGAGTCCTCCAGCAGTACAGAGTATATCAGGAGAGGAGAGTTATAGAGGAAGGAGCAGAGTCCTCCAGCAGAGCAGAGTATTATAGGAGAGGAGAGTTATAGAGGAAGGAGCAGAGTCCTCCAGCAGAGCAGAGTATTTCAGGAGAGGAGAGTTAGAGGAAGGAGCAGAGTCCTCCAGCAGAGCAGAGTATTTCAGGAGAGGAGAGTTATAGAGGAAGGAGCAGAGTCCTCCAGCAGTGCAGAGTATTTCAGGAGAGGAGAGTTAGAGGAAGGAGCAGAGTCCTCCAGCAGTGCAGAGTATTTCAGGAGAGGAGAGTTATAGAGGAAGGAGCAGAGTCCTCCAGCAGAGCAGAGTATATCAGGAGAGGAGAGTTATAGAGGAAGGAGCAGAGTCCTCCAGCAGAGCAGAGTATTTCAGGAGAGGAGAGGTATAGAGGAAGGAGCAGAGTCCTCCAGCAGTGCAGAGTATTTCAGGAGAGGAGAGTTAGAGGAAGGAGCAGAGTCCTCCAGCAGTACAGAGTATATCAGGAGAGGAGAGTTATAGAGGAAGGAGCAGAGTCCTCCAGCAGAGCAGAGTATTATAGGAGAGGAGAGTTATAGAGGAAGGAGCAGAGTCCTCCAGCAGAGCAGAGTATTTCAGGAGAGGAGAGTTAGAGGAAGGAGCAGAGTCCACCAGCAGTGCAGAGTATTTCAGGAGAGGAGAGTTAGAGGAAGGAGCAGAGTCCACCAGCAGTGCAGAGTATTTCAGGAGAGGAGAGTTAGAGGAAGGAGCAGAGTCCTCCAGCAGAGCAGAGTATTTCAGGAGAGGAGAGGTATAGAGGAAGGAGCAGAGTCCTCCAGCAGTGCAGAGTATTTCAGGAGAGGAGAGTTAGAGGAAGGAGCAGAGTCCTCCAGCAGTGCAGAGTATTTCAGGAGAGGAGAGTTATAGAGGAAGGAGCAGAGTCCTCCAGCAGAGCAGAGTATATCAGGAGAGGAGAGTTATAGAGGAAGGAGCAGAGTCCTCCAGCAGAGCAGAGTATTTCAGGAGAGGAGAGTTAGAGGAAGGAGCAGAGTCCTCCAGCAGTGCAGAGTATTTCAGGAGAGGAGAGTTAGAGGAAGGAGCAGAGTCCTCCAGCAGAGCAGAGTATTTCAGGAGAGGTATAGAGGAAGGAGCAGAGTCCTCCAGCAGTGCAGAGTATTTCAGGAGAGGAGAGTTAAAGGAAGGAGCAGAGTCCTCCAGCAGAGCAGAGTATATCAGGAGAGGAGAGTTATAGAGGAAGGAGCAGAGTCCTCCAGCAGAGCAGAGTATTTCAGGAGAGGAGAGTTAGAGGAAGGAGCAGAGTCCTCCAGCAGTGCAGAGTATTTCAGGAGAGGAGAGTTATAGAGGAAGGAGCAGAGTCCTCCAGCAGTGCAGAGTATTTCAGGAGAGGAGAGTTAGAGGAAGGAGCAGAGTCCTCCAGCAGAGCAGAGTATTTCAGGAGAGGAGAGTTAGAGGAAGGAGCAGAGTCCTCCAGCAGAGCAGAGTATTTCAGGAGAGGAGAGTTATAGAGGAAGGAGCAGAGTCCTCCAGCAGTGCAGAGTATTTCAGGAGAGGAGAGTTTTATAGAGGAAGGAGCAGAGTCCTCCAGCAGTGCAGAGTATTTCAGGAGAGGAGAGTTATAGAGGAAGGAGCAGAGTCCTCCAGCAGAGCAGAGTATATCAGGAGAGGAGAGTTATAGAGGAAAGAGCAGAGTCCTCCAGCAGAGCAGAGTATTTCAGGAGAGGAGAGGTATAGAGGAAGGAGCAGAGTCCTCCAGCAGTGCAGAGTATTTCAGGAGAGGAGAGTTAGAGGAAGGAGCAGAGTCCTCCAGCAGTGCAGAGTATTTCAGGAGAGGAGAGTTATAGAGGAAGGAGCAGAGTCCTCCAGCAGAGCAGAGTATATCAGGAGAGGAGAGTTATAGAGGAAGGAGCAGAGTCCTCCAGCAGAGTATTTCAGGAGAGGAGAGTTATAGAGGAAGGAGCAGAGTCCTCCAGCAGAGCAGAGTATTTCAGGAGAGGAGAGTTATAGAGGAAGGAGCAGAATCCTCCAGCAGAGCAGAGTATTTCAGGAGAGGAGAGTTAGAGGAAGGAGCAGAGTCCTCCAGCAGTGCAGAGTATTTCAGGAGAGGAGAGTTAGAGGAAGGAGCAGAGTCCTCCAGCAGAGCAGAGTATTTCAGGAGAGGAGAGGTATAGAGGAAGGAGCAGAGTCCTCCAGCAGTGCAGAGTATTTCAGGAGAGGAGAGTTAGAGGAAGGAGCAGAGTCCTCTAGCAGAGCAGAGTATATCAGGAGAGGAGAGTTATAGAGGAAGGAGCAGAGTCCTCCAGCAGAGCAGAGTATTTCAGGAGAGGAGAGTTAGAGGAAGGAGCAGAGTCCTCCAGCAGTGCAGAGTATTTCAGGAGAGGAGAGTTATAGAGGAAGGAGCAGAGTCCTCCAGCAGTGCAGAGTATTTCAGGAGAGGAGAGTTAGAGGGAGGAGCAGAGTCCTCCAGCAGAGCAGAGTATTTCAGGAGAGGAGAGGTATAGAGGAAGGAGCAGAGTCCTCCAGCAGAGCAGAGTATTTCAGGAGAGGAGAGTTATAGAGGAAGGAGCAGAGTCCTCCAGCAGTGCAGAGTATTTCAGGAGAGGAGAGTTATAGAGGAAGGAGCAGAGTCCTCCAGCAGTACAGAGTATTTCAGGAGAGGAGAGTTATAGAGGAAGGAGCAGAGTCCTCCAGCAGAGCAGAGTATTTCAGGAGAGGAGAGTTAGAGGAAGGAGCAGAGTCCTCCAGCAGAGCAGAGTATTTCAGGAGAGGAGAGGTATAGAGGAAGGAGCAGAGTCCTCCAGCAGTGCAGAGTATTTCAGGAGAGGAGAGTTAGAGGAAGGAGCAGAGTCCTCCAGCAGAGCAGAGTATTTCAGGAGAGGAGAGGTATAGAGGAAGGAGCAGAGTCCTCCAGCAGTGCAGAGTATTTCAGGAGAGGAGAGTTAGAGGAAGGAGCAGAGTCCTCCAGCAGAGCAGAGTATTTCAGGAGAGGAGAGTTATAGAGGAAGGAGCAGAGTCCTCCAGCAGTACAGAGTATATCAGGAGAGGAGAGTTATAGAGGAAGGAGCAGAGTCCTCCAGCAGAGCAGAGTATTATAGGAGAGGAGAGTTATAGAGGAAGGAGCAGAGTCCTCCAGCAGAGCAGAGTATTTCAGGAGAGGAGAGTTATAGAGGAAGGAGCAGAGTCCTCCAGCAGAGCAGAGTATTTCAGGAGAGGAGAGGTATAGAGGAAGGAGCAGAGTCCTCCAGCAGTGCAGAGTATTTCAGGAGAGTTAGAGGAAGGAGCAGAGTCCTCCAGCAGAGCAGAGTATTTCAGGAGAGGAGAGTTATAGAGGAAGGAGCAGAGTCCTCCAGCAGTACAGAGTATATCAGGAGAGGAGAGTTATAGAGGAAGGAGCAGAGTCCTCCAGCAGAGCAGAGTATTATAGGAGAGGAGAGTTATAGAGGAAGGAGCAGAGTCCTCCAGCAGAGCAGAGTATTTCAGGAGAGGAGAGGTATAGAGGAAGGAGCAGAGTCCTCCAGCAGTGCAGAGTATTTCAGGAGAGGAGAGGTATAGAGGAAGGAGCAGAGTCCTCCAGCAGTGCAGAGTATTATAGGAGAGGAGAGTTATAGAGGAAGGAGCAGAGTCCTCCAGCAGAGCAGAGTATTTCAGGAGAGGAGAGTTATAGAGGAAGGAGCAGAGTCCTCCAGCAGAGCAGAGTATTTCAAAGCTCCTCCTGCTTATGCTTCCCTGCAGACTGTCTGGGAAAGAGCTGCACACTACATCAACTTTGATACTGATGTCTTCATACCCCGAAGTACTTCAATGACCTGAACTGTATAAAGGTGTTGGTTGCTTCCATTACACCCCTTGAATAACATCAGACCAGACAGGAACAAGGTTTTAAAGCTTTACTTAGAAAAGTGCCAAAATAAAAGTCCAACGTGCACCAAAAAAAATATTTCTCTTACATCCCAAATCCTAACTCAGGCTATGTACTGCCCCGGCATACCTGCAAAGGTATAGTCCATGTACAATAAAAGGGGATCCATTAGTGGCATTTCCCAGTGTTGGAATCTTCAGGGACGAGCTCCAGGATCTGATGATCATCTATACCACGGCAGTAGCAAGCGACATTCTTTCACTCCTCCTGGGGGCGGCTCTCTCATTTTGTCCCTATGACACATATATCAAACACAAGGCCCGCGGGCCAAATCCAGCCCTCCAGGCCATTTCATGTAGCCCTCTCCCACCTCTCCTGGAGCTGTGACAGCCTTCTCGTTGTTGCCCCCACCTTTTCCCAGCATCAGCAGCAGAGAGGAGGACAGAACTCCTCCGCCAGATCCTGTGCTTCTCCTTGCAGCTGTGGAGAAGCTTGTCTCTGCCCCATCACCCCATTTCCCCTTCTCAGCAGTCAGCAGCAAAGAGGGGGACAGAACTCTTCCCCCAGATCCTGGTCCTCTCTGAATAGCTGCAGCTCCCTCTTGTCATCGCCTCAGCAGACTCAAACATTTGACTCCAGCTTTCTTCTGGTCCTTCTCCAGGCCTTGCACTTTCTGATTCTCAGTGCTGTCCCCAGATCTTCCCGGTAGCAGTGCAAGGTAAGGGGGTGCACTGTGATGTAAGGGAGGGTGGGGGTCTCTTAACATCTGATGTAAGGGGGATGGGGTGCTCTGGAGATCTAGTCTTATGCCTAGTACACACGACCGGGATTCCCGACGGGAAAAGGTCCGTCGGAAAACCGAGAACCTGCTCTCTACTTTTCCCCCGTACATGAATTAATCGTTAGCCTCTTAATAGAAAAGATGTAGACTTGTTATTAATAGTACCATCATCCTAAAAGTAAAGCTTTTGCTTTTGGTCTTTTGGGTCTTGGGGTCCCTTTAAGCCCTATTTCTATTCAAAATTTCCCCCCCCCCCCGTACAGATGATCGGTTTTCCCGAAAACACAGAGAGAATCCCGACCGTGTTTATGCTCCATCAAAAGCCCCGTACACACGATCGGATAACCTATGGATTTTCATCCGATGGATTTGTCCATCGGAAATCCGATGAAACTGTTTTTCATCAGTCTTGGCCACACACCATCAGTCAAAAAACCGACCGTTCCAAACGCGGTGACGTGAAACACTCCGATGAGCCGAGAAAAATGAAGTTCAATGCTTCTGAGCATGCGTCGACTTGATTCTGAGCATGCGTGGGTTTTTTAACCGATGGACTTGCCCATAGACGATCGGAAATTCCCATCGGTTTTTTATCCATCGGAAAATTTTAAAACAAGTTCTATTTTTTACAACCGATGGAAAAAAGACCGATGGGTACCATACACGATCGGTTGGTCTGATGAAAACCATCCATCGGACGGTTTTCATCAGTCAAACCAATCGTGTGTACGGGGCTTGAGTTTTTCCCCACAGGAAAACGGCCAAAAATTGCCGTTTTCTGCTACACACAGCCGGGTTTTCCGACGGGAAAAAGTCAGTTGGAATCCCGCCGGGAAAAAAGAGAGCTGGTTCCCGGCCAAAAGCTCTCATCGCAGTTTTCCCATCGGGAATCCCAGTCGTGTGTACGAGGCATTACAGATACACTTTGAAGGCAACCATAATGTAACTGGCCCTTTGAGGACAACCATAATAACGATTCGGCCCGCAATGAACTTGAGTTAGACACCCCTGCCCTAAGGGGTTCTCTTATGGGCTCTGGGTCTCTCTTCTTGGGGGCTTTCTACTCTGAGCCACTATCCCTCTTTTATATCACAGGATCAGTGGATCGGACCCAAAGATAGCCCACCAAAACCACAGAACCAGGAAAGGCACCAGCCCTTACCCTCCAGTCCGAGGCAGCACCTAACTGCCATCATTTCAACCAGCTTACAAATCGACTGAGACAGGTGGACAATTATTGGCTCATATTGGATGATAAGTAGCACCCCTATGTTCAGTCATCTGTGGTTTTAGCATGGATGGGGGAATTGATTGATTTTGATAGGAAGGAGTAGATGTGTAAAGATTGTCCCTTCAGCCCCAAATCCAATCACTATCCAAATCGTCCAGACTTCACCTCCGAAACATCTCCAAAATACGCCCCTTTCTAACCGTTGAGACCACTAAGCAACTTATTCACTCCCTTGTTATCTCTCGCCTTGACTATTGTAACTCCCTCCTCATTGGCCTTCCTCTCCATAGGCTCCTCCCCTCCTCAGTCCATCATGAATGCCGCTGCCAGACTTATCCACCTTACCAACTGTTCAGTATCTGCCACTCCTCTCTGCCAATCCCTCCACTGGCTTCCCATTGCCCAACAAATACAATTCAAAGCACTAACAATAACATAAAAAGCCATTCACAATCCTGCCCCGAGCTACATCACCAATCTTATCTCCAAATATCACCCAAACCGTCCTCTCCGCTCCTCCCAAGACCTCCGGCTCCCTAGTTCCCTTGTCTCCTCCTCCCATGCTCATCTCCAGAAGGACTTCTGCAGAGCCTCTCCCATCCTCTGGAACTCGCTACCCCAATCTGTCCTGTTATCTCCTACTCTGTCCACTTTTAGACGATCCCTGAAAACTCATCTCTTCATGGATGGCCTATCCTGCCTGTATCCAACAACCAAATCTTCTTCTCCCCTCATCAGTACATCCCTCTCATATTCTGTTGTCCTACCTTTTTCTCCCCTTGGCCATTTACACTATCGTTCAACATAATTTATTTTTTATTATGAATTATATATATTCTATCTTTATATTTTTTACTGTGGTTTGCCTTTTTTCTAAATAACAACTTCCAATCCTCCTTTCCCTCTGATTTCATTGCATGAATTTGAGAATTACGAGGCTAATTGGAAGCCTCTGTGACCAATGAAGGGGGGGGGGGGAGTGTTTTTTACAATTATATGTTTTGTGCTATTTTGTACATCAATGTTGGGAACAAGGCCTTTGCGGCTGAAACGCATCTGCCCAGAGGCGTAGCTTGAAGTTTGTGGGCCCCGATGCAAAAGTTGACCTGCCCCCCCCCCCCACTACCACCCTCCACTTCCGCGGTGCATGCAGATACACTCGCGGCACGGAAAGATACTCAAAATTGCTTAAGAGTTTTGAGTTTCTCCTTACATCAGAGGACAGGGATCACCGCTGAAGAATCAGAGGACAGGGATCACCCCTGGCAGGTCACTTGGTAGAGCTTCTTTCTCATCCAAGCACTGTATACAGCTACTCAGTGCCGGCCCAAGACATTGTGCTGCCTGGTACCAAGAATGAAATGCTGCCCCCCCCCCAAAAGAAAAATCACGCCCACCAAAATGCCCCCATATTCATTATTTTATATCATGATAATCAAAATGGACCTGTCATGGCTCTATACATGTATATAGGAGTATAAAAGGACCTGTGCGTGGCCGTTGGCCGCGATGTCAGCTGGCCACCCGCGATCGCTCCATAGAGCCAGAACAGGGATCTGTCAATGTAAACAGACAGATCCCCATTCTGACAGGGGAGGAGAGACAGATCTGCTGTTCCTAGTGATTAGGAACAGAGATCTCTCTCCTCCTCCAGTCAGTCCCCATCCCCCCAGTTAGAAACACCTCCCAGGGAACACATTTAACCCCTTTCCTGACAGTGACATTTACACAGTAATCAGTGCATTTTATACCACAGATCGCTGTATAAATGTCACTGGTCCCAAAAAAGTGTCAAGTGTCCAATCTGTCCACCGCAATGTCACAGTTTCGCTAAAAATCGCAGATCACCGCCATTACTAGTAAAAAAATATATAATAATAATAAAAATGCCATAAATCTATCCTCTATTTGGTAGACGCAATAACTTTTGTGCAAACTAATCAATATACACTTATTGCGTTTTTTTTTTTACCAAACATATGTAGAAGAATACATATCGACCTAAACTGATGAAGAAATTTTTATTTTTTTGGATGTTTATTATAGCAAAAGTTAAAATAAAAAACAATTTTCAAAGTTGTCACTATTTTTGTTTATAGCACAAAAAATAAAAACCGCAGAAGTTATCAAATACCACCAAAAGAAAGCACTATTTGTTTAGGTACAACGTCACACGACCGCGCAATTGTCAGTTAAATCGATGCCGTGCCGGATCGCAAAAAAATGATTGAAGTGCATTATTTCTATTGTTATATAAAATAAAATAGTTCAACTCACCATAATGCAGAATCAGTGGGAGCCCTGAGTGTGTCACTTGCCGCGTCACCTGCCACCAGATGCAGATTGTCACTTGTTGCGAATTGTCACTTGCCACAATGCCATCTGCCACAAATTGCGGCTGGTCACTTGCCACGATGCCACACATTGCAGATTGTCACTTGCCACGACATCACCTGCCACACGTAGTGGATTGTCCCTTGCCATGACGTCACCTGCCACACGTCTGACAGAGAGGAGGAGGGGGTCGACAGAGAGGAGGAGGGGGGTCTGACAGAGAGGAGGAGGGGGGTCTGACAGAGAGGAGGAGGGGGGTCTGACAGAGAGGAGGAGGGGGTGGCGGCTGATAGAGAGGAAGAGGGGGGCGGCTGATAGAGAGAAAGAGGGGGGCGGCTGATAGAGAGGAAGAGGGGGGCGGCTGATAGAGAGGAGGGGGTGGTGGCAAATAGAGAGGAGGGGGGCGGCTGATAGAGAGAAAAGGGGGCTGATAGAGAGGAGGGGGGGCGGCTGACAGAGCAGATGAGAGAGACGGACCTCAGGAGGGGGGGCGAGGAGGGGGGTGGCTGATGGAGAGGAGGGGGGCCGCGGGTGGCTGACAGGGCAGATGAGAGATGGACCTCAGGAGGGGGGCGGCTGATAGAGAGGAGGGGGGGTGGCTGATAGAGAGGAGGGGGGGCGGCTGACAGAGCAGATGAGAGAGACGGACCTTAGAAGAGGGGGTGGCTGATAGAGAGGAGGGGGGGCTGTGGGCAGCTGACAGGGAGATGAGAGAGACAGACCTAAGGAGGGAAGGCGGCTGATAGAGAGGAGGGGGGGCAGTGGGCGGCTGACAGGGCAGATGAGAGAGACAGACCTCAAAAGGGGGGCAGCTGATAGAGAGAGGGGGAGCCACGGCCAGCTGACAGGGCAGATGAGAGAGACAGACCTCAAGAGGTGGGGCGGCTGATAGAGGGGGGGGCCGCGGGCGGCTGACAGGGCAGATGAGAGAGACAGACCTCAGGAGGGGGGGCGGCTGATAGAGAGAGGGGGGGCCGCGGGCAGCTGACAGGGAGATGAGAGAAACAGACCTAAGGAGGGGGGGCGGCTGATAGAGAGAGGGGGGGCCGCGGGCAGCTGACAGGGAGATGAGAGAAACAGACCTAAGGAGGGGGGGCGGCTGATAGAGAGAGGGGGGGCCGCGGGCAGCTGACAGGGAGATGAGAGAGACAGACCTAAGGAGGGGGGGGGGCGGCTGATAGAGAGAGGGGGGGCCGCGGGCAGCTGACAGGGAGATGAGAGAGACAGACCTAAGGAGGGGGGGCGGCTGATAGAGAGAGGGGGGCCGCGGGCAGCTGACAGGGAGATGAGAGAGACAGACCTAAGGAGGGGGGGGCGGCTGATAGAGAGAGGGGGGGCCGCGGGCAGCTGACAGGGAGATGAGCGAGACAGACCTCAGGAGGGGGGGGGCGGCTGATAGAGAGAGGGGGGGCCGCGGGCAGCTGACAGGGAGATGAGAGAGACAGACCTCAGGAGGGGGGGGGAGGCTGATAGAGAGAGGGGGGGCCGCGGGCAGCTGACAGGGAGATGAGAGAGACAGACCACAGGAGGGGGGGGGGGGCGGCTGATAGAGAGAGGGGGGGCCGCGGGCAGCTGACAGGGAGATGAGAGAGACAGACCTCAGGAGGGGGGGCGGCTGATAGAGAGGGGGGGGGCCGCGGGCAGCTGACAGGGAGATGAGAGAGACAGACCTCAGGAGGGGAGGGGCGGCTGATAGAGAGGGGGGGGCCGCGGTCAGCTGACAGGGAGATGAGAGAGACAGACCTCAGGGGGGGGGGGCTAATAGAGAGAGGGGGGGCCGCGGGCAGCTGACAGGGAGATGAGAGAGACAGACCTCAGGGGGGGGGGCTGATAGAGAGAGGGGGGCCGCAGGTAGCTGACAGGGAGATGAGAGAGACAGACCTGAGGAGGGGGGGGGGGCTGATAGAGAGAGGGGGGGCCGTGGGCAGCTGACAGGGAGATGAGAGAGACAGACCTCAGGAGGGGGGGGCGGCTGATAGAGAGAGGGGGGGGCCGCGGGCAGCTGACAGGGAGATGAGAGAGACAGACCTCAGGAGGGGGGGGGGGCGGCTGATAGAGAGAGGGGGGGCCGCGGGCAGCTGACAGGGAGATGAGAGAGACAGACCTCAGGAGGGGGGGGGGGCGGCTGATAGAGAGGGGGGGGCCGCGGGCAGCTGACAGGGAGATGAGAGAGACAGACCTCAGGAGGGGGGGGGGGGGGCTAATAGAGAGAGGGGGGGGGCCGCGGGCAGCTAACAGGGAGATGAGAGAGACAGACCTCAGGAGGGGGGGGCTGATAGAGAGAGGGATGGGGCGCGGGCAGCTGACAGGGAGATGAGAGAGACAGACCTCAGGAGGGGGGGGGGGGGGGCGGCTGATAGAGAGAGGGGGGGGGGCCGCGGGCAGCTGACAGGGAGATGAGAGAGACAGACCTCAGGAGGGGGGGGGGGCTGATAGAGAGAGGGGGGGGCCGCGGGCAGCTAACAGGGAGATGAGAGAGACAGACTTCAGGAGGGGGGGGCGGCTGATAGAGAGAGGGGGGGGCCGCGGGCAGCTGACAGGGAGATGAGAGAGACAGACCTCAGGAGGGGGGGGGGGCGGCTGATAGAGAGAGGGGGGGGCCGCGGGCAGCTGACAGGGAGATGAGAGAGACAGACCTCAGGAGGGGGGGGGGCTGATAGAGAGAGGGGGGGGGGCCGCGGGCAGCTGACAGGGAGATGAGAGAGACAGACCTCAGGAGGGGGGGGGGCGGCTGATAGAGAGAGGGGGGGCCGCGGGCAGCTGACAGGGAGATGAGAGAGACAGACCTCAGGAGGGGGGGGGGGGCTGATAGAGAGAGGGGGGGGCCGCGGGCAGCTGACAGGGAGATGAGAGAGACAGACCTCAGGAGGGGGGGGGCGGCTGATAGAGAGAGGGGGGGCCGCGGGCAGCTGACAGGGAGATGAGAGAGACAGACCTCAGGAGGGGGGGGCGGCTGATAGAGAGAGGGGGGGCCGCGGGCAGCTGACAAGGAGATGAGAGAGACAGACCTCAGGAGGGGGGGGGGGGGCCGCGGGCAGCTGACAGGGAGATGAGAGAGACAGACCTCAGGAGGGGGGGGGCTGATAGAGAGAGGGGGGCCGCAGGCAGCAGACAGGGAGATGAGAGAGACAGACCTCAGGAGGGGGGGCTGATAGAGAGAGGGGGGGCCGCGGGTAGCTGACAGGGAGATGAGAGAGACAGACCTCAGGAGGGGGAGGCTGATAGAGAGAGGGGGGGCCGCGGGCAGCTGACAGGGAGATGAGAGAGACAGACCTCAGGAGGGGGGGGCTGATAGAGAGAGGGGGGGGGCCGCGGGCAGCTGACAGGGAGATGAGAGAGACAGACCTCAGGAGGGGGGGGGCTGATAGAGAGAGGGGGGGCCGCGGGTAGCTGACAGGGAGATGAGAGAGACAGACCTCAGGAGGGGGGGGGGCGGCTGATAGAGAGGGGGGGGCCGCGGGCAGCGGACAGGGAGATGAGAGAGACAGACCTCAGGAGGGGGGGGCCGCGGGCAGCTGACAGGGAGATGAGAGAGACAGACCTCAGGAGGGGGGGGGGCCGCGGGCAGCTGACAGGGAGATGAGAGAGACAGACCTCAGGAGGGGGGGGCTGATAGAGAGAGGGGGGGCCCGCAGGCAGCTGACAGGGAGATGAGAGAGACAGACCTAAGGAGGGAAGGTGGCTGATAGAGAGGAGGGGGGGCAGTGGGCGGCTGACAGGGCAGATGAGAGAGACAGACCTCAAAAGGGGGGGCGGCTGATAGAGAGAGGGGGGGGCCACGGCCAGCTGACAGGGCAGATGAGAGAGACAGACCTCAAGAGGTGGGGCGGCTGATAGAGGGGGGGCCGCGGGCGGCTGACAGGGCAGATGAGAGAGACAGACCTCAGGAGGGGGGGGGCTGATAGAGAGAGGGGGGGCCGCGGGCAGCTGACAGGGAGATGAGAGAGACAGACCTCAGGAGGGGGGGGGCTGATAGAGAGAGGGGGGGCCCGCAGGCAGCTGACAGGGAGATGAGAGAGACAGACCTAAGGAGGTAAGGCGGCTGATAGAGAGGAGGGGGGGCAGTGGGCGGCTGACAGGGCAGATGAGAGAGACAGACCTCAAAAGGGGGGGCGGCTGATAGAGAGAGGGGGGGCCACGGCCAGCTGACAGGGCAGATGAGAGAGACAGACCTCAAGAGGTGGGGCGGCTGATAGAGGGGGGGCCGCGGGCGGCTGACAGGGCAGATGAGAGAGACAGACCTCAGGAGGGGGGGGGCCGATAGAGAGAGGGGGGGCCGCGGGCAGCTGACAGGGAGATGAGAGAGACAGACCTCAGGAGGGGGGGGGCGGCTGATAGAGAGAGGGGGGGGCCGCGGGCAGCTGACAGGGAGATGAGAGAGACAGACCTCAGGAGGGGGGGGGGCTGATAGAGAGAGGGGGGGGCCGCGGGCAGCTGACAGGGAGATGAGAGACAGACCTAAGGAGGGGGGGGGGGGGCGGCTGATAGAGAGAGGGGGGGCCGCGGGCAGCTGACAGGGAGATGAGAGAGACAGACCTAAGGAGGGGGGGCGGCTGATAGAGAGAGGGGGGGGCCGCGGGCAGCTGACAGGGAGATGAGAGACAGACCTAAGGAGGGGGGGGGGGCGGCTGATAGAGAGAGGGGGGGCCGCGGGCAGCTGACAGGGAGATGAGAGAGACAGATCTCAGGAGGGGGCGGATGATAGAGAGAGGGGGGGGGCGCGGGCAGCTGACAGGGAGATGAGAGAGACAGACCTCAGGAGGGGGGGGCGGCTGATAGAGAGAGGGGGGGCCACGGGCAGCTGACAGGGAGATGAGAGAGACAGACCTCAGGAGGGGGGGGGGGCTGATAGAGAGAGGGGGGGGCCGCGGGCAGCTGACAGGGAGATGAGAGAGACAGACCTCAGGAGGGGGGGGGGCGGCTGATAGAGAGGGGGGGGCCGCGGGCAGCTGACAGGGAGATGAGAGAGACAGACCTCAGGAGGGGGGGGGGGCTGATAGAGAGAGGGGGGGGGCCGCGGGCAGCTGACAGGGAGATGAGAGAGACAGACCTCAGGAGGGGGGGCGGCTGATAGAGAGAGGGGGGGCCGCGGGCAGCTGACAGGGAGATGAGAGAGACAGACCTCAGGAGGGGGGGGCGGCTGATAGAGAGAGGGGGGGGGCCGCGGGCAGCTGACAGGGAGATGAGAGAGACAGACCTCAGGAGGGGGGGGGCTGATAGAGAGAGGGGGGGGCCGCGGGCAGCTGACAGGGAGATGAGAGAGACAGACCTCAGGAGGGGGGGGGGGGGGCGGCTGATAGAGAGAGGGGGGGCCGCGGGCAGCTGACAGGGAGATGAGAGAGACAGACCTCAGGAGGGGGGGGGGCGGCTGATAGAGAGAGGGGGGGCCGCGGGCAGCTGACAAGGAGATGAGAGAGACAGACCTCAGGAGGGGGGGGGGGCCGCGGGCAGCTGACAGGGAGATGAGAGAGACAGACCTCAGGAGGGGGGGGCTGATAGAGAGAGGGGGGCCGCAGGCAGCTGACAGGGAGATGAGAGAGACAGACCTCAGGAGGGGGGGCTGATAGAGAGAGGGGGGGCCGCGGGTAGCTGACAGGGAGATGAGAGAGACAGACCTCAGGAGGGGGGGGCTGATAGAGAGAGGGGGGGCCGCGGGCAGCTGACAGGGAGATGAGAGAGACAGACCTCAGGAGGGGGGGGGGGGCGCTGATAGAGAGAGGGGGGGGGGCCGCGGGCAGCTGACAGGGAGATGAGAGAGACAGACCTCAGGAGGGGGGGGGGGCTGATAGAGAGAGGGGGGGGGGCCGCGGGTAGCTGACAGGGAGATGAGAGAGACAGACCTCAGGAGGGGGGGGGGGCGGCTGATAGAGGGGGGGGGCCGCGGGCAGCGGACAGGGAGATGAGAGAGACAGACCTCAGGAGGGGGGGGCCGCGGGCAGCTGACAGGGAGATGAGAGAGACAGACCTCAGGAGGGGGGGGGCCGCGGGCAGCTGACAGGGAGATGAGAGAGACAGACCTCAGGAGGGGGGGGGCTGATAGAGAGAGGGGGGGCCCGCAGGCAGCTGACAGGGAGATGAGAGAGACAGACCTAGGGAGGGAAGGCGGCTGATAGAGAGGAGGGGGGGCAGTGGGCGGCTGACAGGGCAGATGAGAGAGACAGACCTCAAAAGGGGGGGCGGCTGATAGAGAGAGGGGGGGGCCACGGCCAGCTGACAGGGCAGATGAGAGAGACAGACCTCAAGAGGTGGGGCGGCTGATAGAGGGGGGGCCGCGGGCGGCTGACAGGGCAGATGAGAGAGACAGACCTCAGGAGGGGGGGGGGGGGGGGCTGATAGAGAGAGGGGGGGGCCGCGGGCAGCTGACAGGGAGATGAGAGAGACAGACCTCAGGAGGGGGGGGCGGCTGATAGAGAGAGGGGGGGGCCGCGGGCAGCTGACAGGGAGATGAGAGAGACAGACCTCAGGAGGGGGGGGGCTGATAGAGAGAGGGGGGGGCCGCGGGCAGCTGACAGGGAGATGAGAGACAGACCTAAGGAGGGGGGGGCGGCTGATAGAGAGAGGGGGGGCCGCGGGCAGCTGACAGGGAGATGAGAGAGACAGATCTCAGGAGGGGGCGGATGATAGAGAGAGGGGGGGGGCCACGGGCAGCTGACAGGGAGATGAGAGAGACAGACCTCAGGAGGGGGGGGGCGGCTGATAGAGAGAGGGGGGGGCCACGGGCAGCTGACAGGGAGATGAGAGAGACAGACCTCAGGAGGGGGGGGGGCTGATAGAGAGAGGGGGGGCCGCGGGCAGCTGACAGGGAGATGAGAGAGACAGACCTCAGGAGGGGGGGGGCTGATAGAGAGAGGGGGGCCGCGGGCAGCTGACAGGGAGATGAGAGAGACAGACCTCAGGAGGGGGGGGGGCGCGGGCAGCTGACAGGGAGATGAGAGAGACAGACCTTTAGGAGGGGGGGGGGCTGATAGAGAGAGGGGGGGCCGCGGGCAGCTGACAGGGAGATGAGAGAGACAGACCTCAGGAGGGGGGGGCGGCTGATAGAGAGGGGGGGGGCCGCGGGCAGCTGACAGGGAGATGAGAGAGACAGACCTCAGGGGGGGGGGGCTGATAGAGAGAGGGGGGGGCCGCGGGCAGCTGACAGGGAGATGAGAGAGACAGACCTCAGGAGGGGGGGCGGCTGATAGAGAGAGGGGGGGCCGCGGGCAGCTGACAGGGAGATGAGAGAGACAGACCTCAGGAGGGGGGGGCTGATAGAGAGAGGGGGGGGCCGTGGGCAGCTGACAGGGAGATGAGAGAGACAGACCTCAGGAGGGGGGGGGGGGGCGGCTGATAGAGAGAGGGGGGGGCCGCGGGCAGCTGACAGGGAGATGAGAGAGACAGACCTCAGGAGGGGGGGCGGCTGATAGAGAGAGGGGGGGCGCGGGCAGCTGACAGGGAGATGAGAGAGACAGACCTCAGGAGGGGGGGGGGGGGGGGGCGGCTGACAGGGAGATGAGAGAGACAGACCTCAGGAGGGGGGGGGGGCGGCTGATAGAGAGAGGGGGGGGGCGCGGGCAGCTGACAGGGAGATGAGAGAGACAGACCTCAGGAGGGGGGGGGGCGGCTGATAGAGAGAGGGGGGGGCCGCGGGCAGCTGACAGGGAGATGAGAGAGACAGACCTCAGGAGGGGGGGGCGGCTGATAGAGAGAGGGGGGGTCCGCGGGCAGCTGACAGGGAGATGAGAGAGACAGACCTCAGGAGGGGGGGGCGGCTGATAGAGAGAGGGGGGGGCCGCGGGCAGCTGACAGGGAGATGAGAGAGACAGACCTCAGGAGGGGGGGGCGGCTGATAGAGAGAGGGGGGGTCCGCGGGCAGCTGACAGGGAGATGAGAGAGACAGACCTCAGGAGGGGGGGGGGGGGCGGCTGATAGAGAGAGGGGGGGCCGCGGGCAGCTGACAGGGAGATGAGAGAGACAGACCTCAGGAGGGGGGGGCGGCTGATAGAGAGAGGGGGGGCCGCGGGCAGCTGACAGGGAGATGAGAGAGACAGACCTCAGGAGGGGGGGGGCTGATAGAGAGAGGGGGGGGCCGCGGGCAGCTGACAGGGAGATGAGAGAGACAGACCTCAGGAGGGGGGGGGCGGCTGATAGAGAGAGGGGGGGCCGCGGGCAGCTGACAGGGAGATGAGAGAGACAGACCTCAGGAGGGGGGGCGGCTGATAGAGAGAGGGGGGGCCGCGGGCAGCTGACAGGGAGATGAGAGAGACAGACCTCAGGAGGGGGGGGGCTGATAGAGAGAGGGGGGGCCGCGGGCAGCTGACAGGGAGATGAGAGAGACAGACCTCAGGAGGGGGGGGGGGGGCGGCTGATAGAGAGAGGGGGGGGGCCGCGGGCAGCTGACAGGGAGATGAGAGAGACAGACCTCAGGAGGGGGGGGGGCGGCTGATAGAGAGAGGGGGGGGGGCGCGGGCAGCTGACAGGGAGATGAGAGAGACAGACCTCAGGAGGGGGGGGGGGGGGGCGGCTGACAGGGAGATGAGAGAGACAGACCTCAGGAGGGGGGGGGGGGCGGCTGATAGAGAGAGGGGGGGGCGCGGGCAGCTGACAGGGAGATGAGAGAGACAGACCTCAGGAGGGGGGGGGCGGCTGATAGAGAGAGGGGGGGGCCGCGGGCAGCTGACAGGGAGATGAGAGAGACAGACCTCAGGAGGGGGGGGGGCGGCTGATAGAGAGAGGGGGGGGCCGCGGGCAGCTGACAGGGAGATGAGAGAGACAGACCTCAGGAGGGGGGGGCGGCTGATAGAGAGAGGGGGGGCCGCGGGCAGCTGATAGGGAGATGAGAGAGACAGACCTCAGGTCTCCTGTGACACACAGCGCTAGTTAGGACTCCGGGAGCATGCAGGGCTGGCGCGATTACCCACAGTCCAGCTCCTCCGCTCCTCCAGGCGAATCACAAGCCTCATGTCTGCTGTCCGTCCCTCCCACATAACCTGCTCGGCCAATCACAGGACACCCGCCGCTGCCCATTGCTGAGCTTGGCTCAAAACACAGAGAGATTTTTAGGCAGCAGTTTGAACACTGATTTGCCGCTCCCCTGAAAGTGCCGCCTGGGACCGTGGTACCATCGGGTCCCATGGTAGGGCCGGCCCTGCAGCTACTCCCCCCACACTACACAGGGCTGAAATCACATTCCTTTACACAAGTCTGTCAGCCACAATCTTCACAGGGTGTATCTGGCACTTATGTTGCCATTCTGACCTGTGAAATTCTCTGGTCGGAACGGCAGTGTAGTTTGCAGTAGGCAGATACACCCTGTGCAGATCGTAGCTAACTGGCTGTGTTGTAAAGGAATGTGATTTTAGCCCTGCGGAGGAGGTGCAGTTTAGAGTGATGTAATAGAAAGGGAGATCAGCAGCCGGGCATAGCATCCAGGGCGGAGGGGGTGGTCAGGGGGCTTTGGGGGGGCAACTTAGATCTGGGGGGCAAACCATGTGCCACAAAATCTGGAGCCTGCAGCCCCTCAGGAGGTTTTAAGGGATTTGTCTTAGCAATTTCTGAAGGTTTCTCTGTCAGTGTTGGCAGGTGTTGGGGGAAGTTCACCTCCCGGAGGTGTGTGTCTTTTCCCCAGTTGTCAGGGAAGTGGTGTAAGCGGACATCCCCAGGTGGGGGGTACAGAGAATTAGTGATGAGCCGAACACCCCCGGGTTCGGTTCGCACCAGAACCCGCGAACGGACCGAAAGTTCGTACGAACATTTAAATACAATGGATGCGAACGTTCGAATTATAAAGTGCTAATTATAACAACTATTATGCATGTTATTGTCCTAAAAAGGGTTTGGGAACCCGGGTTGTGCACCAGGGGACATGTATCAATGCAAAAAGAAGTTTTTCGGGAGCAGTCATTTTAATGATGCATAAAGTGAAAAAAAAAAAGTCAAATATTCCTTTAAATATCGTACCTGGGGGGTGTCTAAAGTATGCCTGTGAAGTGCCACGTGTTTCCCGTGTTTAGAACTGTCCCTGCACAAAATTACATTTCTAAAGGAAAAAAAGCCATTTAAAACTGCTTGCGGCTTTAATGTAATGTCTGGTCCCGGTAATATGGATGAAAATCTTTAAGAAAAATGGCATAGCTACCCCATGACCCCCCCCCTACCCCAGCCCATTACCAGCCCCTTTGGGTCTTGTATGGATATTAAGGGGAACCCCGCACATAAAATAAAAAAGGCCCTATATACTCTGAACAGCCGTATACAGGCGGTGCATACAAGACAGGGACTGTAGGTTTGTTCTTATGTAGAATCTGTTTGTAATTTTGAACAGGTACATTGTTGAAGTGTAGCTCCAGCCCAAAAATCTATTTTTAAACTTTTTGGAAAACATAGGTAAGGGTTATCACCCCTGTAACATTTGTTTTGCTGTCTGTGCCCCTGTTCAGAACATTTCACCTCACTTTCCGTCCCAATGACAACTGTTTTTGAAATGTGGTGTTTTTCTTGAAACAAGGATTGCTGATAAAGCATCAGTAGAGAGGAGACACCTTTCTCCCATATTAATTCTTACAGGAGAGAATTTTCCTTCCAAGGGGTAGATTTCCTCTCACTTCCTGTTGTCTTCTTGCGTTTGCAAGTAGGAGTCGTTTGTAAGTTGGATGTTTGAAAGTAGGGACCTGCCGTATATACTCTGCAGAAATAGGCCCCTTAGTTGTTGGTGTTGGCACAACACTGTAAGCACTCACAGTTACTCTTGGTTGGTGCTGGAACGCCCTGCTGTCAACTATTATATCAGGAATTTTAATTACATATAATTGTTGAACAGTGGTAGTAAAAATTGGGCCTTTGATGGTGGTGCTGGTGCCACAACACTGTAAGCCCTGACAGTTACTCTTGGTGGGTGCAGCAATGGGCCCTGCTGTGAATTATTAGATCAAGAATTGTAATTGCATGCCCCTGTTGAACAGGGGCTGAAAAATTGGGCCTTTCGTGGTGGTGGTGGTGGTGGTGGTGTTGCCACAACACTGTAAGCCCTCAGAGTTACTCTTGGTGGGTGCAGCAATGGGCCCTGCTGTGAATTATTAGATCAAGAATTGTAATTACATGCCCCTTTTGAACAGGGGCTGAAAAATTGGGCCTTTCGTGGTGGTGGTGGTGGTGGTGGTGTTGCCACAACACTGTAAGCCCTCAGAGTTACTCTTGGTGGGTGCAGCAATGGGCCCTGCTGTGAATTATTAGATCAAGAATTGTAATTACATGCCCCTTTTGAACAGGGGCTGAAAAATTGGGCCTTTCGTGGTGGTGGTGGTGGTGGCGTTGCCACAACACTGTAAGCCCTCAGAGTTACTCTTGGTGGGTGCAGCAATGGGCCCTGCTGTGAATTATTAGATCAAGAATTGTAATTGCATGCCCCTGTTGAACAGGGGCTGAAAAATTGGGCCTTTCGTGGTGGTGGTGGTGGTGGTGGTGTTGCCACAACACTGTAAGCCCTCAGAGTTACTCTTGGTGGGTGCAGCAATGGGCCCTGCTGTGAATTATTAGATCAAGAATTGTAATTACATGCCCCTTTTGAACAGGGGCTGAAAAATTGGGCCTTTCGTGGTGGTGGTGGTGGTGGCGTTGCCACAACACTGTAAGCCCTCAGAGTTACTCTTGGTGGGTGCAGCAATGGGCCCTGCTGTGAATTATTAGATCAAGAATTGTAATTGCATGCCCCTGTTGAACAGGGGCTGAAAAATTGGGCCTTTCGTGGTGGTGGTGGTGGTGGTGGTGTTGCCACAACACTGTAAGCCCTCAGAGTTACTCTTGGTGGGTGCAGCAATGGGCCCTGCTGTGAATTATTAGATCAAGAATTGTAATTACATGCCCCTTTTGAACAGGGGCTGAAAAATTGGGCCTTTCGTGGTGGTGGTGGTGGTGGCGTTGCCACAACACTGTAAGCCCTCAGAGTTACTCTTGGTGGGTGCAGCAATGGGCCCTGCTGTGAATTATTAGATCAAGAATTGTAATTGCATGCCCCTGTTGAACAGGGGCTGAAAAATTGGGCCTTAGGCACTGGTGGCACAACACTACAACCCCTCACAGATACTGTACTTGGAGCACAGCAATGAGCCCTGTTGCAAAGTATTGCTTCAAAAATTGTAATGACACGCCCCTGTTAAACAGGGGCTGAAAAATTGGGCCTTAGGCACTGGTGCCACAACACTCCAACCCCTCACAGATACTGTACTTGGAGCACAGCAATGAGCCCTATGGCAAATTATTGCTAAAAAAATTGTAATTACACGCCCCTGTAAAACAGGGGCTGAAAAATTGGGCCTTAGCCACTGGTGGCGGCACCCATAAACAAAAATGATCTTCCAAGCTATCATCGTCAATCGTATCATTGAGGACTCGGAGGAGGAGGATAGCCAGTCAACATAACAGCACAGGCACTCAGCATCAGTCTTGAAGGGATGTGACATGTTAAAATCAATTAGTCTGTTATATCAGCATCAGGTGTGTGGTAGCTGGTGGTGATCCAAGACTGGTTCATCTTGATGAAAGTCAGTCGATCAACCGAGTCGGTGGACAGGCGCACCCTGTGATCCGTGACAAATCCTCCAGCAGCACTGAATGTGCGTTCCGAAAGAACGCTGGATGCAGGACAGGCCAGTAGCTCAATTGCATACTGTGCAAGCTCTGGCCAGTGATCCATCCTCAAGACCCAGTAAGCCAGAGGATTTTCGGTGGGGAAGGTGTCCAAGTCTGACCTTGCCCCTAGATATTCCTGCACCATGTTTATCAGACGCTGGCGATGGTTGCTGGAACCGATCATACTTTGGGGCTGCGGACTAAAGAATTGTCTGAACGCATAGGTCAGACGGCCACCTTCCCCACCGCTCCTTCTTTGACTGGCCGAAGCCTCAGCAACTCGTTGTCCAGGACCAGGAGTTTGTAACCTCCCAGTCTCTGGGAACGCGTTGCACAGACCTTTCTGCAAGGCCTCCCGGAGTTGTCTCATCCTCTGCTCCCTCTGCGACGGTAACATAAGGTCCGCAACCTTACCCTTGTACCGTGGATCAAGGAGAGTGGCCAGCCAGTAATGGTCCCTCTCCTTGATCCGAAGAATACGAGGATCCTTCCGCAGACTTTGCAGGATCAGGGAGGCCATGCAGCGTAGGTTTGCTGAGGCATTCGCTCCGGAGTCCTCTGGGTCACTAAGGACGACATGATCCGCAGCCACCTCCTCCCAGCCACGTACAAGTCCACTGGTTTCTTGGGACTGTAAATCATCCCTAAAAGACTGCTGCTGATGATGCTGAGTGCCAGCCTCCACCTCCATGCTGACACAATCCTCCTCCTCCTCCTCCTCCTCCTCCTCGTCCTCTTCCTGTGCGATGGGTGGGACAGAAGGAACACTGTCTGGGTAAAGGGGGCCTTGAGAGGCAAGGAAGTCCTCCTCTTCCTGCCTCTGTTCTGCCTCAAGTGCCCTGTCCATTATTCCACGCAGCGTGTGCTCCAACAGGTGGACAAGAGGTACAGTGTCACTGATGCATGCACTGTCACTGCTCACCATCCTCGTGGCCTCCTCAAATGGTGCCAGGACAGTGCATGCATCCCTGATCATGCCCCACTGGCGTGGAGAAAAAAAACCAAGCTCCCCTGACCCTGTCCTGGTGCCGTAGTCGCACAGGTACTCATTGATGGCCCTCTGCTGCGTGTGCAGCCGCTGCAGCATGGCCAACGTTGAGTTCCACCTGGTGGGCATGTCACATATAAGGCGGTTCTTGGGCAGGTTCAACTCCTTTTGCAGCTCAGCCAGGCGAGCACTGGCATTATAAGATCTGCAGAAATGCACACAGACTTTCCTGGCCTGCCTCAGGACATCCTGTAAGCCCGGGTACCTGCCCAAGAACCGCTGCACCACCAGGTTAAGGACGTGAGCCACACAGGGCACATGGGTCAGTTGTCCCTGTCGGAGGGCGGAGAGGAGGTTGGTGCCATTGTCGCAAACCACCATTCCTGGCTTAAGCTGGCGTGGCGTCAACCACCTCTCGGCCTGGCCCTGCAGAGCAGACAGGACCTCTGCCCCAGTGTGGCTTCTGTCCCCCAAACACACCAGCGCAAGCACGGCATGGCATCTTTTTGCCTGCGTACTTGCGTAGCCCCTTGAACGCCTATGGAGCACCGCTGGTTCCGAGGACAAACCACAGGAAGAGGCCATGGAGGAAGAAGAAGAGGAGGGGGTGGAGGAGAGAGGTGTGTCACAACCAGTAGTAGCATTTTGGAGGCGTGGCGGTGGAACAACCTCCAACACTACTGCACCTTGTCCTGCATCCTTCCCAGCTGCCAAAAGAGTGACCCAATGGGCCGTGAAAGAAAGGTAACGTCCCTGTCCATGCCTGCTGGACCATGAGTCAGCGGTAATATGCACCTTACCGCTGACCGCCCTGTCCAGCGAGGCCAAGACATTGCCTTCCACATGCCGGTAGAGAGCCGGAATAGCCTTCCGTGAGAAAAAGTGGCGTTTGGGAACCTGCCACTGAGGAACCGCACATTGCACAAACTCACGGAAGGGGGCCGAGTCTACCAACTGAAAAGGCAGCAGTTGAAGCGCTAGCAATTTAGCCAAGCTAGCATTCAACCGCTGGGCATGTGGATGGCTGGGAGTGAACTTCTTTCGACGGTCCAGCAGCTGGGGCAGGGAAATTTGCCTGCTAGAATCGGACGTCGGTGTACTGCTAGCAGAGTGGCCGCAAGTACTTGGCTGTGACACACCTAATTCTACACCTTCATTCCTCTCAGTGCATGTTTCAGAGAGGACTGAAGTTATAGTGGGGTTGGAGATCCCAGCTGATGCGGTGCAAGGAGAGGTCCGCTTTGTTCTTTGGTGTGGGTCTTTGAGGTAGGCTTGCCAACGAGCTGCATGGCAGGTCAACATATGTCTGGTCAGGCATGTGGTACCCAAGCGGCTGATGTTTTGGCCACGCGATATACGCTTGAGACATATGTTGCAAACAGCAGCTGTGCGATCTGATGCACTAGCCTCAAAAAAGGCCCACACCAAAGAACTTTTTGAATGACGGGCAGAGGCAGCGCCCTGCACAGGCGGAGCTCTGTGGTGTGATTCCTTCGGTGTACTGCCCTTACGCTGGCCACCAAAGGGCATCCTGCCTCATTGGAGATGTGCCTCCTCCTCATCCTCCTCCTCCTCCTCTCTCCTATTAGGCACCCACGTGGAGTCAGTGACCTCATCATCACCTCCCTCCTCATCACTGGAGCCAATCTGGCAGTATGCTGCAGCTGCTGGAACATGACTGCCAGATTGGTGTCCTTCTTGAGCATCCCCTCTGTCTGCTCTCACGCTACTGCCTTCCTGTAGCTGGGTTTCATCATCAGACCCTTCGAAACGCTGGGCATCCTCCTGGAGCATGTACCCAACACTGTGCTCAAACAGTTCGGGGGACTCCTCAGGAGGAGGACATGGTGGGTCTAGGGAAGGAGTGACTGATGATGAGTCTGACATTGATACCAGGGAAGAGGACGCTTTGGCAGCTGCTTTTCCAGTACCCTGAGCCTGGGTGAGAGAGGATGAGGAGGAGGAGGAGGGCTTGGTCATCCACTCTACCAAGTCTTCGGCATGATGTGGCTCAACATGTCCAGCTGCCGAAAAGAAGGACAAGCATGTCCCATGGCCATGTGCTGATGACAATGCACCGCGTCCACGACCAGCACTGTTGCCCCCAGACACAGAGCCTGCTTGCCCTCTTTTATTGCCTCCTGACTGTCTGCCTCTCCTTGTTTGCCTTCCAGACATTCTAATAGATGGCCTGCAGGGAGATGGGAAAAAAGCAATAAGGGCTACCTTCAGGTGTCCTTCTCTGTCCCTTTACTTAAGGATTTCTAAATATGGTTGAGGATGATTGCTTTTGCACAGAATAGCACAACGACAATTTCCCTGACTGTCCAAAAAAACAAGGATTTCAAAGATGGTTGATGAGGAATGCTTTAGCACACTATAGCACAAGGAGAATTCCCTCACTGTCCTTCCCTGTCCCTAGAAACAAGGATTCGCACAGTAAAAGACACTGACACTCTCCCTACCTATAGTTTTCTGTCCCTAGAAAAAATGTTTTTTTAAAGCACACTATAGCACAAGGAGAATTCCCTCACTGTCCTTCCCTGTCCCTAGAAACAAGGATTCGCACAGTAAAAGACACTGACACTCTCCCTACCTATAGTTTTCTGTCCCTAGAAAAAATGTTTTTTTAAAGCACACTATAGCACAAGGAGAATTCCCTCACTTTCCTTCTTTGTCCCTAGAAACAAGGTTTATCACAGTGAAAGAAACTGACACTCTTCCTTCCTATAGTTTTCTGTCCCTAGAAAAAAATGTTTTTTTAAAGCACACTATAGCACAAGGAGAATTCCCTCACTGTCCTTCCCTGTCCCTAGAAACAAGGATTCGCACAGTAAAAGACACTGACACTCTCCCTACCTATAGTTTTCTGTCCCTAGAAAAAATGTTTTTTTTAAAGCACACTATAGCACAAGGAGAATTCCCTCACTTTCCTTCTTTGTCCCTAGAAACAAGGTTTATCACAGTGAAAGAAACTGACACTCTTCCTTCCTATAGTTTTCTGTCCCTAGAAAAAATTGTTTTTTTAAAGCACACTATAGCACAAGGAGAATTCCCTCACTGTCCTTCCCTGTCCCTAGAAACAAGGATTCGCACAGTAAAAGACACTGACACTCTCCCTACCTATAGTTTTCTGTCCCTAGAAAAAATGTTTTTTTAAAGCACACTATAGCACAAGGAGAATTCCCTCACTGTCCTTCCCTGTCCCTAGAAACAAGGATTCGCACAGTAAAAGACACTGACACTCTCCCTACCTATAGTTTTCTGTCCCTAGAAAAAATGTTTTTTTAAAGCACACTATAGCACAAGAGAATTCCCTCACTGTCCTTCCCTGTCCCTAGAAACAAGGATTCGCACAGTAAAAGACACTGACACTCTCCCTACCTATAGTTTTCTGTCCCTAGAAAAAATGTTTTTTTAAAGCACACTATAGCACAAGGAGAATTCCCTCACTGTCCTTCCCTGTCCCTAGAAACAAGGATTCGCACAGTAAAAGACACTGACACTCTCCCTACCTATAGTTTTCTGTCCCTAGAAAAAATGTTTTTTTTAAAGCACACTATAGCACAAGGAGAATTCCCTCACTTTCCTTCTTTGTCCCTAGAAACAAGGTTTATCACAGTGAAAGAAACTGACACTCTTCCTTCCTATAGTTTTCTGTCCCTAGAAAAAAATGTTTTTTTAAAGCACACTATAGCACAAGGAGAATTCCCTCACTGTCCTTCCCTGTCCCTAGAAACAAGGATTCGCACAGTAAAAGACACTGACACTCTCCCTACCTATAGTTTTCTGTCCCTAGAAAAAATGTTTTTTTAAAGCACACTATAGCACAAGGAGAATTCCCTCACTGTCCTTCCCTGTCCCTAGAAACAAGGATTCGCACAGTAAAAGACACTGACACTCTCCCTACCTATAGTTTTCTGTCCCTAGAAAAAATGTTTTTTTAAAGCACACTATAGCACAAGGAGAATTCCCTCACTGTCCTTCCCTGTCCCTAGAAACAAGGATTCGCACAGTAAAAGACACTGACACTCTCCCTACCTATAGTTTTCTGTCCCTAGAAAAAATGTTTTTTTAAAGCACACTATAGCACAAGGAGAATTCCCTCACTGTCCTTCCCTGTCCCTAGAAACAAGGATTCGCACAGTAAAAGACACTGACACTCTCCCTACCTATAGTTTTCTGTCCCTAGAAAAAATGTTTTTTTAAAGCACACTATAGCACAAGGAGAATTCCCTCACTTTCCTTCTTTGTCCCTAGAAACAAGGTTTATCACAGTGAAAGAAACTGACACTCTTCCTTCCTATAGTTTTCTGTCCCTAGAAAAAAATGTTTTTTTAAAGCACACTATAGCACAAGGAGAATTCCCTCACTGTCCTTCCCTGTCCCTAGAAACAAGGATTCGCACAGTAAAAGACACTGACACTCTCCCTACCTATAGTTTTCTGTCCCTAGAAAAAATGTTTTTTTAAAGCACACTATAGCACAAGGAGAATTCCCTCACTGTCCTTCCCTGTCCCTAGAAACAAGGATTCGCACAGTAAAAGACACTGACACTCTCCCTACCTATAGTTTTCTGTCCCTAGAAAAAATGTTTTTTTAAAGCACACTATAGCACAAGGAGAATTCCCTCACTTTCCTTCTTTGTCCCTAGAAACAAGGTTTATCACAGTGAAAGAAACTGACACTCTTCCTTCCTATAGTTTTCTGTCCCTAGAAAAAAATGTTTTTTTAAAGCACACTATAGCACAAGGAGAATTCCCTCACTGTCCTTCCCTGTCCCTAGAAACAAGGATTCGCACAGTAAAAGACACTGACACTCTCCCTACCTATAGTTTTCTGTCCCTAGAAAAAATGTTTTTTTAAAGCACACTATAGCACAAGGAGAATTCCCTCACTGTCCTTCCCTGTCCCTAGAAACAAGGATTCGCACAGTAAAAGACACTGACACTCTCCCTACCTATAGTTTTCTGTCCCTAGAAAAAATGTTTTTTTAAAGCACACTATAGCACAAGGAGAATTCCCTCACTGTCCTTCCCTGTCCCTAGAAACAAGGATTCGCACAGTAAAAGACACTGACACTCTCCCTACCTATAGTTTTCTGTCCCTAGAAAAAATGTTTTTTTAAAGCACACTATAGCACAAGGAGAATTCCCTCACTGTCCTTCCCTGTCCCTAGAAACAAGGATTCGCACAGTAAAAGACACTGACACTCTCCCTACCTATAGTTTTCTGTCCCTAGAAAAAATGTTTTTTTAAAGCACACTATAGCACAAGGAGAATTCCCTCACTGTCCTTCCCTGTCCCTAGAAACAAGGATTCGCACAGTAAAAGACACTGACACTCTCCCTACCTATAGTTTTCTGTCCCTAGAAAAAATGTTTTTTTAAAGCACACTATAGCACAAGGAGAATTCCCTCACTTTCCTTCTTTGTCCCTAGAAACAAGGTTTATCACAGTGAAAGAAACTGACACTCTTCCTTCCTATAGTTTTCTGTCCCTAGAAAAAAAAGTTTTTTTAAAGCACACTATAGCACAAGGAGAATTCCCTCACTGTCCTTCCCTGTCCCTAGAAACAAGGATTCGCACAGTAAAAGACACTGACACTCTCCCTACCTATAGTTTTCTGTCCCTAGAAAAAATGTTTTTTTAAAGCACACTATAGCACAAGGAGAATTCCCTCACTGTCCTTCCCTGTCCCTAGAAACAAGGATTCGCACAGTAAAAGACACTGACACTCTCCCTACCTATAGTTTTCTGTCCCTAGAAAAAATGTTTTTTTAAAGCACACTATAGCACAAGGAGAATTCCCTCACTTTCCTTCTTTGTCCCTAGAAACAAGGTTTATCACAGTGAAAGAAACTGACACTCTTCCTTCCTATAGTTTTCTGTCCCTAGAAAAAAATGTTTTTTTAAAGCACACTATAGCACAAGGAGAATTCCCTCACTGTCCTTCCCTGTCCCTAGAAACAAGGATTCGCACAGTAAAAGACACTGACACTCTCCCTACCTATAGTTTTCTGTCCCTAGAAAAAATGTTTTTTTAAAGCACACTATAGCACAAGGAGAATTCCCTCACTGTCCTTCCCTGTCCCTAGAAACAAGGATTCGCACAGTAAAAGACACTGACACTCTCCCTACCTATAGTTTTCTGTCCCTAGAAAAAATGTTTTTTTAAAGCACACTATAGCACAAGGAGAATTCCCTCACTGTCCTTCCCTGTCCCTAGAAACAAGGATTCGCACAGTAAAAGACACTGACACTCTCCCTACCTATAGTTTTCTGTCCCTAGAAAAAAATGTTTTTTTAAAGCACACTATAGCACAAGGAGAATTCCCTCACTGTCCTTCCCTGTCCCTAGAAACAAGGATTCACACAGTAAAAGACACTGACACTCTCCCTACCTATAGTTTTCTGTCCCTAGAAAAAATGTTTTTTTAAAGCACACTATAGCACAAGGAGAATTCCCTCACTGTCCTTCCCTGTCCCTAGAAACAAGGATTCGCACAGTAAAAGACACTGACACTCTCCCTACCTATAGTTTTCTGTCCCTAGAAAAAATGTTTTTTTAAAGCACACTATAGCACAAGGAGAATTCCCTCACTGTCCTTCCCTGTCCCTAGAAACAAGGATTCGCACAGTAAAAGACACTGACACTCTCCCTACCTATAGTTTTCTGTCCCTAGAAAAAATGTTTTTTTAAAGCACACTATAGCACAAGGAGAATTCCCTCACTTTCCTTCTTTGTCCCTAGAAACAAGGTTTATCACAGTGAAAGAAACTGACACTCTTCCTTCCTATAGTTTTCTGTCCCTAGAAAAAAATGTTTTTTTAAAGCACACTATAGCACAAGGAGAATTCCCTCACTGTCCTTCCCTGTCCCTAGAAACAAGGATTCGCACAGTAAAAGACACTGACACTCTCCCTACCTATAGTTTTCTGTCCCTAGAAAAAATGTTTTTTTAAAGCACACTATAGCACAAGGAGAATTCCCTCACTGTCCTTCCCTGTCCCTAGAAACAAGGATTCGCACAGTAAAAGACACTGACACTCTCCCTACCTATAGTTTTCTGTCCCTAGAAAAAATGTTTTTTTAAAGCACACTATAGCACAAGGAGAATTCCCTCACTGTCCTTCCCTGTCCCTAGAAACAAGGATTCGCACAGTAAAAGACACTGACACTCTCCCTACCTATAGTTTTCTGTCCCTAGAAAAAATGTTTTTTTAAAGCACACTATAGCACAAGGAGAATTCCCTCACTGTCCTTCCCTGTCCCTAGAAACAAGGATTTGCACAGTATAAGACACTGACACTCTCCCTACCTATAGTTTTCTGTCCCTAGAAAAAATGTTTTTTTAAAGCACACTATAGCACAAGGAGAATTCCCTCACTTTCCTTCTTTGTCCCTAGAAACAAGGTTTATCACAGTGAAAGAAACTGACACTCTTCCTTCCTATAGTTTTCTGTCCCTAGAAAAAAATGTTTTTTTAAAGCACACTATAGCACAAGGAGAATTCCCTCACTGTCCTTCCCTGTCCCTAGAAACAAGGATTCGCACAGTAAAAGACACTGACACTCTCCCTACCTATAGTTTTCTGTCCCTAGAAAATAGGATTTTTATAACAGCTTACCTGTAAAATCCTTTTCTTGGAGTACATCACGGGACACAGAGCGACATAGTCATTACTAATGGGTTATATAGATACCGTCAGGTGCTGGCACTGGCAACTTCCAAAACTGGAAGTACCCTCCCCTATATAAGCCCCTCCCATCCGGGAGCACCTCAGTTTTGTAGCAAAGCAATAAGTGTCCCCAAAGAGGGGCGGGAGCTGTGTCCCGTGATGTACTCCAAGAAAAGGATTTTACAGGTAAGCTGTTATAAAAATCCTATTTTCTTTCTCGTACATCACGGGACACAGAGCGACATAGTCATTACTAATGGGATGTCCTAAAGCAATGCCCAATGAGGGGGGGGATACACCATATATAAGCTGAGCGCTATCAGACATGAGGATCTTTTGCGGCCTGCAACACACTGCGCCCAAAGGCGACATCCTCCTGACTTCTAACGTCCACCTGGTAGAACCTAGTAAACGTGTGTACTGAAGACCATGTTGTGGCCTTACAGATTTGAGCCAGGGAGGCCTGGTGATGCACTGCCCATGAAGTTCCAACTGCTCTCGTGGAGTGCGCTCTAACTTTGAACGGAGGCGGTCTCCTTCTCAAGCCATAGGCTTGTATTATGACCTGTCGAATCCACTTGGCTAAAGTAGATTTTGACGCTGCCTGACCCTCTCTGGGGCCTTCCGGCAGAATAACCAAAGTATCCGTTCTGCGAATCTGAGCAGTGGCCTTTAGATAAGCTTTAACTGCTCTTACTACATCCAAAGAATGCAATAACTTTTCCTCTACCGAAGTAGGTTTGGGGAAAAAAGAAGGAAGAACCACATCTTGGTTCAAATGAAACCTCGATACCACCTTAGGAAGAAAGGCTGGATGAGGACGTAACACTACTCTATCCTTATGGATAACCAGATATGGCTCCTTACAGGACATAGCTGCTAATTCCGACACTCTTTTAGCTGAACAAATGGCTACTAGAAAAATCAATTTCCTGGTGAGAAGCACCAAAGAAATATGATGTAATGGTTCAAATGGTTGTTTCTGTAGAACCGACAGAACCAAGTTTAGATCCCATGGACATATGGGAATATTAACCGGAGGACTAATACGCATCACTCCTTGTATAAAGGCTTTGACTAGTGAATGCGAAGCCAAGGGCCTTTGAAAAAATATTGACAAGGCCGAAATCTGACCCTTGATAGTACTCAAGGCAAGCTTCCTATCTACAGCCCACTGTAGGAAGTCCAGAATCCTACCTATTACGTACTTATGTGGATGCCATTTCTTGGCCTCACACCACGCGATGTACGCCTTCCAGATTCTATAGTAGATCTGCCTGGATACCGGCTTCCTGGCATTGATCATGGTAGATACCACAGGATTAGAGAGCCCTCTCTTTTTTAGAATGTGGGCTTCAATAGCCAGGCCGTCAAACCTAGGGCTGGTAAGGAAGGGTGGTATATTGGTCCTTGCGAAAGCAGGTCCGGACGACGTGGGAGAGACGAAGGACTCCCCACTGACATTTTACAATCTCCGCGTACCACGCTCTTCGGGGCCACGCTGGAGCCACCAGAATCACTGGTTCCTTTTCTACCCTGATTCTGCGGAGTCATCGAGGTAACCATTGTGGCGGTGTGAATGCATATATCAGCTTGAACTGATCCCAAGGGAACACTAGGGCATCCGAGCCGCAAGCTAGGGGATCCCTTGTCCGAGAGACAAACCTGTCCACCTTTGCGTTGAATCTGGATGCTAGAAGATCTACATCCGATGTTCCCCACCGCTGACATATTGTCCAGAAAACCTCGGGGTGAAGGGACCCTTCCTCTGGGCATAATTGCTGGCGACTTAGAAAGTCCGCCTTCCAATTCTCCACTCCTGGAATAAATACCGCAGATATGGCTGGGACATATCTTTCTGCCCATTTCAGGATGTAATTTACTTCCCTCTGGGCTGCACGACTCCTGGTGCCCCCCTGATGATTGATATATGCCACTGCTGTGGCATTGTCTGATTGAAGTCTGACAGGGGACCCTTGGAGTTTGGATGTCCATGCTACTAGGGCATACCGGGCTGCTCGTATCTCTAAGAGATTGATGGGCAGGGCCTTTTCTGCATCCGACCATCTGCCCTGGAGAGACCATTGCTCCAGTACTGCTCCCCAGCCTATAAGGCTGGCATCTGTAGTGACCACCTTCCAAGAAATCGGACTGAATGATTTCCTTTTTTCCAGATTCTGGGGAACCAACCACCAACGGAGGCTCTTGCGAACGGAAGGGGACAAGGACATTGTAAGTCTAGGGCCTGAACTTTTTTGTTCCAGGCTGACAGTATGGCCCCTTGCAAATTCCTTGAATGGAATTGACCGTAGGGTACTGCTTCGAATGATGCCACCATCTTTCCCAGCAGCCTCATATACAGGCGTATGGACGGCTGTCTTTTTTGTACCCACTAAGTGGATCAAATCTTTCAAAGACAACACCTTTCCTCGAGGCAAGAATATTTTTCTCTGGCCTGAATCCAACCTTAGCCCCAAGTATTCCAGACTTTTGACTGGTTTTTAGGGGTGACTTGTCTCGGTTGATAATCCAACCGTGAGATTCCAGATACTTGATTGTCTTGTGAACGACCACGTCTAGTTTTTTCACTGAGTGGTCTATCAGCAACAAGTCATCTAGATATGCCATTATCATTACACCTTGTGTTCTTAGATTGGCCAATAAAGGGCCAGAATCTTTGTAAACACTCGTGGTGCTGTGGCTGAACCGAAGGGTAAGGCTCTGAACTGAAAATGGCGCCCTTCTACTGCAAAGCGTAGAAATTTTTGGTGGACTGGAAAGATGGGAATGCGCAAATAAGCATCTTTGATGTCGATCGCGGCTAACCAATCCTCCCCTTGTAGGGCAGTGGCCACCGATCGGATTGACTCCATTGGAAAGTCCTGATATACAGGAATTTGTATAGCCCTTTTAGAATTAATATGGGCCTCCCGTCCGCGTTTGCTTCGGGACTGTAAAGAGGTTTGAGTAAAACCCGAACCCTCATTCTTCCAGGGGAACCTCCATAATTACTCCTTGGAGCAATAGTTGTTCTAGTGCCAACAGGAGGGACTCTCTCTTCCGGGGATCCCTTGGCACGTTTGACCTCAAAAATGGGAAGGAGGAGAGTCTTTTAACTCCAAACTGTATCCCAAACATACTGCGGAGAGCACCTATCTGTCTTGATCGTGTCCCGCCAGGTCTCTTGCGAACAACTGGAGTCCTCCCCGCACCCGACTGAGTGGGGGCTTCAATGAATTTAACTTTGGGGGAGGTTTTGTACCTCCCCTGACCCAGGGTTTCTCATTACCCTGCTATTGTCCCTGTTTTTTACCCCCGGGAATTGACCGAGGAGGCCGTCGGAACTGTTACACAGCCGATGCCCCAGGGACTGGAGAAGCAGGCCTCTTAAAGAAGGACCTCTAACTCTGTTTTTAACCGGCAAGAGCGTATTTTTACCGCTGGAAATTTTCTGGATATATTTGTCCAGGTTTTCCCTGAATAAGCGTTCACCATGAAATGGGACGCTAACCAGCCATTCTTTACAGGGAGCTTCAGCAGACCAGTTTTTTAGCCATAGGAGCCTACGCATATGTACTATAGACAGCGTAAGGCGGGAGGCCTGATGGACTCTTGCAAATTCCTTGAATCCTTTATGGCGTCAACCGCAAAGCCTAAGGCTCTAGGTAGATCAGCTAGGGCAAAGCCTGCTGATCTGTCAAGTCCCTCAAGACCTGTTTCAACTGATCCTTCACTGCTTAGCAGACCCCAATAGCTGCTACTGCTGGTTGTGTCACCAAGCTTGCTGTAGAAAGAAGCAGATTTTCATAAGGACTCCAATCTTTTATCTATTGGGTTCTTGAACATTTGGACATTATCCACTGGACATGTCAGTGATTTATACATACAAGAGATGGCTGCGTCCACTGTAGGGACCTTCCATTTTTTTTTTTTTTTTTTTTGATGAACTTATCCTCCATGGGATAGACCACCGGAAATCTCTTGGGGGAATAATATTTTCTCAGGACGTTCCCAATCCTGGTAAATGAGCCCTTTCAGTAAAGGGTGAAGTGGAAAAGAACAGACAGTCTGGGGGCTTCTAGCGACCCCAACGAGGATACAGTAGTGGTTGATGGTTCCGCAAGGTGCATTTTTAAATGCTGATCGGACCATGTTAGTCAGAGACTGAACCCATAATCTTTCAGCTTGAGATGCTGAGAAAAGGTTCCCCCACTGTTGATTCCTCTATAACAGAATCAACCTCATCCTGATCCCCTTCAGGCAGGTTGATCCCTGTATGGGACTGTTGCTCTGCTAACAGGCACTCTGAAGGAGGAGACGGAGATCGGGCGTGCTTTCCCTGACAGGGAGGCAGCGATCAATGTTGACAATCTCTCTCTAATCCTCCCAGAGCTGAGGAAAAAACCTCCTCTGTTACATACACAGGAGCAGGTGAACTGAGGACAGCCACAGTACCAAGTACCCCTGCGGGGTCTCTACGGTCACTTACCTCTGAACTTCAGGGGAGACTGGTGCAGCAGAAGTATGCCCAAGATCCTCCGAGCCCGATGAGACCCCCTTCGCTTCCTGGAAGATTCAGTTCCGGAGCTTCTGGACGGCATATTCCTAAGCCTAAAGCTGAGGTATTCCAGCCGTAATACACCACTTTTACTGAGAATAGTCTAGCACAATTGCTGCTATATCACAGTTGGTGTCTACTAATGTGCCTTTCTAGGGGATGCCTGTATCAACCGCTTGCTGTATGCCCTTTTTTAAATGTTGCCAGCTCTGTCTCTGTACTTCATAGCCAGCTCACCACACAAAACTGTGGTTTTTACATGCTGGGACGCCCGCACATGCGCAGAAGCGCTGCAGCGCACACAGAGCGTCATCCCCCAGGCTCCGCCCCCTTTCCTGGCTCACCTCTATATATAGAGGCGCGTGCACGCGCACGCGCGCGGCCACGTGCGCCTTCGGCGCTAATTTTGAAAAATGGAGACTAGGGACAAGAGCCAGGGCCCCTCTTTGCCGCAGGCCGGGGGATGGACGAGCATTGCAACATGGCAGAGGAAGCAGTTTCCCATAAGAGAACTCACCATCTGCCTGGACTTGCTCTGCTGAGAAGAAACTAGTCCACATGACAAGAAAACATTCCACAGCGGCCTCTAGTGGACAAACACAGGTACCGCAGTCTAATATCTTAAATATATATAAAAAAATATATTTTTCTTGACTACCATTAAAAATTATTACATTTTTTTAGTAGTTACAGGCATGCCAGAATTTTGCGGGAATACCATTAGGTAACAGACAGAAAGACAAATTAGGCTTGGGGGTCCCCCAATAGAACCAAGTTCCTGGGGGCCCCCACTTACCTGTTCCCCGCCGCAGGACTTTGTTTGGTCCACAAAAGCCCAAACTTCACCTATCACGGCAGGCATTGTAATCAAACCTTCAGGGACCGGGTTCCCAAGGATTCCACTCCCCTGGACCTGTATAGCACCCTGCACAGAAAACATCTTGGTCGTGGGTATGACCAGAGCTCTGGATCCCAGGGTCCAGCTCTCCTAAGAGAAGCATTACAGGCAAAACCTTGCTCTTCTCTGCAAGGCCCAGGTACCGACCGTTTAGCTATGAAGCTTTTTTGGTCGGATCCGGAATAGCTTACTGAGGCCCAAAAGAACCTGTACGCAAGCTCAGTGAAAAACACATGTTTCTTCTTGGCCAACACCTTAGACACTGGCAAAAAACTGAGGTGCTCCCGGATGGGAGGGGCTTATATAGGGGAGGGTACTTCCGGTTTTGGAAGTTGCCAGTGCCAGCACCTGACGGTATCTATATAACCCATTAGTAATGACTATGTCGCTCTGTGTCCCGTGATGTACGAGAAAGAAAAAATGTTTTTTTAAAGCACACTATAGCACAAGGAGAATTCCCTCACTTTCCTTCTTTGTCCCTAGAAACAAGGATTCGCACAGTAAAAGACACTGACACTCTCCCTACCTATAGTTTTCTGTCCCTAGAAAAAATGTTTTTTTAAAGCACACTATAGCACAAGGAGAATTCCCTCACTGTCCTTCCCTGTCCCTAGAAACAAGGATTCGCACAGTAAAAGACACTGACACTCTCCCTACCTATAGTTTTCTGTCCCTAGAAAAAATGTTTTTTTAAAGCACACTATAGCACAAGGAGAATTCCCTCACTGTCCTTCCCTGTCCCTAGAAACAAGGATTCGCACAGTAAAAGACACTGACACGCTCCCTACCTATAGTTTTCTGTCCCTAGAAAAAATGTTTTTTTAAAGCACACTATAGCACAAGGAGAATTCCCTCACTGTCCTTCCCTGTCCCTAGAAACAAGGATTCGCACAGTAAAAGACACTGACACTCTCCCTACCTATAGTTTTCTGTCCCTAGAAAAAATGTTTTTTTAAAGCACACTATAGCACAAGGAGAATTCCCTCACTGTCCTTCCCTGTCCCTAGAAACAAGGATTCGCACAGTAAAAGACACTGACACTCTCCCTACCTATAGTTTTCTGTCCCTAGAAAAAATGTTTTTTTAAAGCACACTATAGCACAAGGAGAATTCCCTCACTGTCCTTCCCTGTCCCTAGAAACAAGGATTCGCACAGTAAAAGACACTGACACTCTCCCTACCTATAGTTTTCTGTCCCTAGAAAAAATGTTTTTTTAAAGCACACTATAGCACAAGGAGAATTCCCTCACTGTCCTTCCCTGTCCCTAGAAACAAGGATTCGCACAGTAAAAGACACTGACACTCTCCCTACCTATAGTTTTCTGTCCCTAGAAAAAATGTTTTTTTAAAGCACACTATAGCACAAGGAGAATTCCCTCACTGTCCTTCCCTGTCCCTAGAAACAAGGATTCGCACAGTAAAAGACACTGACACTCTCCCTACCTATAGTTTTCTGTCCCTAGAAAAAATGTTTTTTTAAAGCACACTATAGCACAAGGAGAATTCCCTCACTGTCCTTCCCTGTCCCTAGAAACAAGGATTCGCACAGTAAAAGACACTGACACTCTCCCTACCTATAGTTTTCTGTCCCTAGAAAAAATGTTTTTTTAAAGCACACTATAGCACAAGGAGAATTTCACTCACTTTCCTTCTTTGTCCCTAGAAACAAGGATTATCACAGTGAAAGAAACTGACACTCTCCCTACCTATAGTTTTCTGTCCCTAGAAAAAATGTTTTTTTTAAAGCACACTATAGCACAAGGAGAATTCCCTCACTGTCCTTCCCTGTCCCTAGAAACAAGGATTCGCACAGTAAAACACACTGACACTCTCCCTACCTATAGTTTTCTGTCCCTAGAAAAAATGTTTTTTTAAAGCACACTATAGCACAAGGAGAATTCCCTCACTGTCCTTCCCTGTCCCTAGAAACAAGGATTCACACAGTAAAAGACACTGACACTCTCCCTACCTATAGTTTTCTGTCCCTAGAAAAAATGTTTTTTTAAAGCACACTATAGCACAAGGAGAATTCCCTCACTGTCCTTCCCTGTCCCTAGAAACAAGGATTCGCACAGTAAAACACACTGACACTCTCCCTACCTATCCTTCTCTTTCCCTAAACTAAAGGAATCCAGGTTAAGCAAAAAAAATTAAATGTCACTGTCCCTGCCTATGCTTCTCTTTCCCTGCTCCGGAACACACTACACTAGGCCGCCGTGCTGGCGGCCTTTTATAGTGTGGGGCGTGTACTAAACACCCTCAGCAATAATTGGCCACAGGCATCCTGCCTGTGGCCAATCATTGCTCTCCTCGCTACCGGCGCTGTGATTGGCCAAGCATGCGGGGTCACAGTGCATGCTTGGCCAATCACAGCGCCTGGATGACACTGCGATGGCGTAGTGCATTGTGGGCCGTTCGCGTCACTCGAATTTGGCGCGAACGGCCCAAATCGTTCGATCTTCGTCGAACGATCGAACAGCCGATGTTCGAGTCGAACGTATGTTCGACTCGAACACGAAGCTCATCCCTACAGAGAATCCCAGCTGGTGACTAGGAGACACCGAGCGGTGTCTTATCTCACCAGTGACAGCGGTCCCATCATGGCTACAGGACGGCACTTTACTCCTCTTAACTCACTGAACTCGGTTACCACTCCATGTTGCTAACAAACAGCACAGACACTTTCCCATGCTGGACTGTTCTCACCATGTGCACCTCTCCATTCAAGAAATGGTTCACAGCTTCTCCCCAGAAAATGAGAACGAAGAGGTGTGGACGGTGGAAGGCAAAGTGGAAGCCCAGTACTGGAGCATGGCTGTGGAGGACATGATAATAATATCACAGGGGGCTGCAGGGGCCCCCTGGAGCTAAGGGCGGGGTTGGGATTGTGACCCCTGCAACCCCTTATGCTACACCCATGCATCTGCCTCTGCTGTATTTTTATCCTTATGGAGTTATAATAAATTCGGACTGATTTAAAGAGCCTGTATGGAGTTGTGGATTGTCCTTTATCCATACATCCCTCACAGTCCCTACCTTTTGTTTCACCAGCCCTTCCTTCTTAAGCCTCGTACACACGATCGGATTTTCCGACGGGAATTGTGTGATGGCTGGATGTTGTCAGATAATCCAACCGTTTGTATGCTCCATCGGACAATTGTTGTCAGAATTTCCGACAACAAATGTGGGATGGCAGGCTTTAAAAATTTCCGACAACAAATGTGGGATAGCATGCTTTAAAAATTTCCGACAACAAATGCGTGGCGTCGGATTATCCGATCGTGTGTACACAAGTCCGTCGGAAAAAAATTCAAAGTACAAACACGCATGCTCAGAAGCAATGCTCACCATAACACAACATTAGCAGAAGTCGCCCACAGGGTGGCGCTAAAGAGCTGAAAAACCACGTAGTTTCGCGTTTGTTGGCCAACAATTATTTGCTGTTTGTATGCAATACAAGTTCACGGCCAACGCCCTTCGGACAAAAGTCCCACGCTTCCGTAGGATCGTGCGTACCAGGCTTTAGATTGTAACCTCACAGGAGCAGGGCTCCTCTAACCCTCTTGTTTTGAATTGTATTGTTACTGCATTGTCTCCCTACATTGTAAAACGCTGCGCAAACTGTTGGTGCCATATAAGTCCTGTATAATAATAATAATAATTTGTCTTCTGATAATAATCATGGATGGTCAACAAGATGCTCATTTCTCCTTCATTGAGTATTTCACCGGCTCTTGGTAATAATAATTCCGCAGGCAGTGATAGTTAAAGGGGTTGTAAAGGTAAATGTTTTTTCACCTTAATGTATCCTATGCATTAAGGTGAAAAAACATCCGACAATACCGGTCCCCAAGCCCCCCCTGTTTTACTTACCTGAGCCTGTTCACCTGCTGCGCTCACCCCCCGACGTCCTCTTCGCCGCTCAGCCTGGCCGTTGATTGGCTAGAGTGGATGGATTAAAAGCAGCGCAGCCATTGGCGCGCCGGGGGGCGGGGCCAAGTGATACAGTGAGCAGCTATGGCCGCCGACTGTATCATGGGAGGACACCTGCAAGAACTAACCACCATGCAAGCTCGCTCGCATGAAGGGGGTTAATTCTTGTGGGGAGGAGCCGAGACAGCCGCCGAGGGACCCCAGAAAACCAGGTTCAGGGGCCACTCTGTGCAAAACGAGCTGCACAGTGGAGGTAAGTGTAACATGTTTGTTATTTAAAAAAAAAATAAAAAATTGCCACTTTAAACAGTGTTTTTAATGTAAACCGGTTCTACCAGATAAAGATGTAATTCATACAATGTTACAATGTTACTTAGTGATGGAAATGTATCAATGTGCGTCTTCCTCTAGACACATAATGGTCTCTTCTGAGAATTCTGTATTTGTTGGGGGCAATGAATGTGGTTTATTGTAGGAATGAGCATTTATTTCACTTCTCCTGGTTAGAGGCTGGAGACCTGTAATATAATAAATTAAGTTGTTATTCTGTGAAAAGCGCGCCGAGTTAATCGCAGTCTTGCGGTAGAGGATCCGAATCGCGGGGTAATGATGAAAAACTTGTTTGTACTATTTGCTGGAAGCACTTTGAGTCCTGTTGTGTTTGTAACGTGTATTATTACAGAGATGCTTGGAGCATAATCATCTATTGTATTTCCAGGTTGGGGATTTAAGTTCTGCACTAATTTGTTGTAGAGAATGTTCCGCTACCAAGAATCCGCTAGAATGAGCAATGTACAAAAGAGCCTTAGTATGATACTCATAGTGTAATCATTATCTATCTCCAGGCAGATAGAAAAGACACAAATGAATGTGGCTCAGTTTCATTAAATACACTATATTGTCAAAAGTATTGGGACACCTGCCTTTACGCCAGGGGTATGCAATTAGCGGACCTCCAGCTGTTGCAGAACTACAAGTCCCATGAGGCATAGCGAGACTCTGACACCCACAAGCATGACACCCAGAGGCATGATGGGACTTGTAGTTTTGCAACAGCTGGAGGTCCTCTAATTACGTGTCCCTGCTTTACACGCACATTAACTTTAATGGCATCCCAGTCTTAAAGTGCTTGTAAACCCACTTATGCAACTTGCACCTACAGGTAAGCCTAGATTAAGATTAAGCCTAGATTAAGGCTTACCTGTAGGTGCAAGAAATCTCTCCTTAACCTACACGGTTTAGGAGATATTTGCAAAAAATGACATGCATCGGTGTCTACGGCGCATGCGCGCAGTGCCGGGACAAGGTCATCCAGCGCCCAGGGCAAAGATGTCAAATTGCGCCCCCCCCTTAGGGTTAGGGTCAAGGTGCCTCCATCCCTGAAATAAACCAATACGCCCAGGGCAGCCGTCCCTCCTGCCCACCCGTTGTCCCGGCTCTGCATGCGCGCCATAGACAACGGAGCATTCATAGGGTTAATCCCATTCACAAATTCGGCTTTGCCGGATTTGATGGCTCCCGCACGCATGCGCGGAGTCACGTCTTCGCCGCTCCGGCCAATCACAGCGCCGGAGCGGCGCTGTGATTGGCTGGAGCGGCGATACCCGGAAGTAACCTTCCAGCTATTGCTGCAGCGATGGCTGGAGGGGGAGGCGAGGACGGCTTCGGGGGCCCCGATCTAAGGTAAGTGATGCATAATGAGCTAGTATGCTAGTCATACTAGCTCATTATGCCTTTGTCTTGCAGGTTGGTTTTAAAAAAAAATAATTTTTACAGGGTTTACAACCACTTTAAGCCCTGTACACACGGGCGAGAATCCCGTCGGAAAAAAAAAAACGTCGGTTTTCTCGATGGGATTCCTGGCAAGCTTGTCTTGCCAAGCCCTGTGTACAGATGTGACCATTCAAAAGAACCGCCATACTTTTGAATGGCAAGAACGCGGTGACGTCATTGACTACGACGAGCCGGCGCTCGTCACATTCTATGCTGTCGCCGTCATCTTGCTTCACCCTACACTACCCTTGTATGCTACCGCTCATGCGTCAAAGTCTTTTCGAGCATGCGCGGGTTTACCTGGAGACAAGGCCGACGAGAATCCTGACGAGAAAATAGAGAGCAGGTTCTCTATTTTTCTCGTCGAGATTCCCGGCAGTTTTCCCGACGAGAAACCATACACGCGGCCGGTTTTCTCAGCAAAAAGCTCTCCCAGCAGTTTTCTTGCTGAGAAAACCGTCCGTGTGTACGAGGCTTTAGTCCGTAGGGTTCAATATTGAGTTGGCCCACCCTTTGCAGCTATAACAGCTTTAACTCTTCTGGGAAGGCCGTCCACAAGGTTTAGGAGTGTCTATGGGAATGTCTGACCATTCTTCCAGAAGAGCATTTGTGAGGTCAGGCACTGATGTTGGATGAGAAGGCCTGGCTCGCAGTCTCCATTCTAATTCATCCCAAAGGTGTTCTAGCGGGTTGAGGTCAGGACTCTGTGCAGGCCAGTCAAGTTCCTCCACCCCAAACTCGCTCATCCATGTCTTTATGGACCTTGCTTCGTGCACAGTACATTACTTTTTAATAAATGCAACAGTTTCTACGGTCCCTCTTCTTCCGTATATGCTATGTGATTGATCCCACGGACCGCGTGTGAGTTGAAGGAGCCTATGAAGTTCATCCCTGGTGTTAGTCGGCTTCCTGGTATCATCATTTCCTGGAAATTAAAGGCTGCGGCTGGGTTATAGCCGAATGCGTATTCGTGCTCGCCCTCTGGTAAGCGGCCATTTGTATACGGTGGTGGGCACTTCATTCAATTGTGGTATCACTGCGGTGTCATTATAGCCAGTACATATGGATCTTCTTTCTGTCTATGGACTCTTTTGAGTGGATCTACCTATAGCTGTATAATCACTGGTGCAGCTGTTGGAAGATATCCATTGCTTACATATTATATTATCCTTATGTCATCTGAGGACCATTGTGGACTTTCTTTTATTGGCGCAGTTTCATCATTTTTGCTTGTTACATTGTGTTTATCCCACCCAAATGGCTGCCTTTATCTATTTATTTTTGTTCAATTTAGTATAATTTATGATATTGTCTAGCGCGGTTTTCCTTTTTAGGCCCCTTTCACACGGACGGATAGAATGGGGCTCTTAGCTGTGGATTTTCTGGTTTTCTACCGCAGCTAAAAGCACACAATGCTTTCCTATGTCCCCATTCACACACAGCGTTTAGCTGCGATTTACTTACATGCAGTTTGGTGTGAATAGAGAAAATAGAATTGAATGCGTCCGGGTGCGATGTAGCGTAGCTATATCCACATAACCGCAGGTAATCGCAGTCTTTTGTGTCAACTGCGGATAGCAGCGTGAGAAAAAAAAAGAACAACAGGAAGCACATCGTAATCAGTAGGTCTAAAAAGGGTTGCTATGGGAATGACTACCGCAGGTAAACACGGCCGCATGTAACCGCACGTAACCGCAGGTAATCGCAATGTACAAATGCAGCTAATCGCAGTGAACCGAGCCTTGAATTTTGCAGAACATTTTACATGCTTTTAACTGCGGCAAAACAGCCGTCCGTGTGAAAGGCGCCTTATAGTTTCCCTTAGGCCCCTTTCACACTGGGACGGTTTGCAGGCGCTATTTTTAAAATAGCGCCTGCAAACCGAGCCTAAACAGCGGCTCCTTTCTCTCCAATGTGAAAGCCCCGAAGGCTTTCACACTGGAGCGGTGCGCTAACAGGACTTAAAAAAAAGTCCTGCAACCGCATCTTTGGAGCGGTGAGAGGAGCGGTGTGTTTACCGCTCCTCCACTGCTCCTTCCCATTGAAATGAATGGGATACCGCGGTAATACCGCCCGCAAACCGCGGCTGTAGCCGCGGTTTGCGGGTGGTATTAACCCTTTTTCGGCCGCTAGCGGGGGTTAAATTCACCCCCCTAGCGGCCGCATACCGCGGTAATAACGACGGTATAGCAGCGCTGAAAATCGCGCTGCTATACCGCCACCGCACCTGCCTGCCCCAGTGTGAAAGGGGCCTTAGAAATGTTGTAGGGCAGGCCGTGTTCAATTTATAATGATGGGAATATTTATTATAGGAGATGAATGGCATGGATAATTCCTGAGGATGTTACCTACAGATGAACTTTTGTGTAGATGGACTCCCTTACATCCCCGAGTTCCATCAATCATATCCTCATCATATGTCATATCCCAAGTATGTGATAGAGCTTTGAACTGCATCCCACATCTATACAAGAAATTCGATATTTGCTATATTTTCTAGTACAACATTCTGTTAGCTGCCATTTTTTGCCTGTTTTATTAGGACTTTGGGGGCTATTCACACCATAGTATTGCAGTAACACACAATATGTGCATCTGCTGTGAGCTCTGGTGTGTTGGTAACCCATTCACAATGAATTATTCATAACACACATTGACTTTTGTGAATGGGCCCTAAAACATTTTGACAAATATGAAATCGCACATACATTTTATTTGATTTTTCCCATATTTACCACTTTTACCCAACTGGGGGCGAGCTCTAGGCAGAAGCAACAGCTTGTGCTGAAGTAGCCCTGAACAGCAGAGGAGATCAGATTACAAAGTTTGCTGACCGATGCAGATTGGGCCCTTGGGCTTAGTCAGTTAGAAAAATAAGGAACACGTGTTGTGGTTTTGCACTTATTTTTTATTATCCGTAGGGTGAAAAATTAATTTTTTTCAAATTATTTTCATGTTAGTTATACATTTTATTCTTTTATATTTTTCAGGCAGCATGTAAAACTGATGAAAAAGGGAAATGAGCAGCCAACCCTGTATGTAAAGCATGTAAACCTATTTGCTTTTTCCCCCAAACTTTACAGGCTTTACCTGACCCCGATGTGGTAAAAAGCTGGCTGCATACAGTGCTCAATACCTCAAGCTGCAACTTACACGGTGACTCCTCCCCTTATCGGTTTCCATCTTTCAAGATGTCCGTCATTCAAATCGTCATTCAAATCGTGCCTGCAGGTAGGCAGCTACTGCGGTGTCATTTCCTTTAATAACCACAGTGCTCAGGAAATCCTTTTTCATGTATCAAAGTCGATGTAAACCCAATTAGTAAAATCTCATAGAAGTTATAACATGTTAATGTCATTTCAAAAGTTGATTTCACAAGACCCCTTCATCAGGCATGTGACCAGGAGGCACAGGTGCAGGATCCAGCCTTACTGCCTGTAGGCTGAAATATGTTGGACAGGGCTGAACACCCGAAGTGGTACCCGCCAGTGGCGTCACTAGGGAGTGGCTTCTGGGGCTATAGCCCCGAATCTGGGGCCCATAGCCCCGAATCTCTTACTGAAGGGGTCCCCAACTACTGGGCCGTGGCCTCTCTGCAGCCGGGCCGCAAGTGTGACAGAGCCATAGAGCTGGCCGGGGGGCAGCACTGGAGAGCCGGCAAGTGGGCGGGTGGGCAGGCAGGTGGGGCAAACGAGAGAACAGAGAGATGACATCATCTCTCACTGCCCGCCATGCATCACCTCAGTTACGCTCTCACTGTGCAGCTGCGGGCAGCGGAGAGATTACATCATCTCTCACTGCCCACCCTCTCTCAGGGACCCAGTCAATGCACATGTGCTACATTTGGTGACAGGTGACACAGCATGTGACAATCCACATTTGGTGGCAGGTGACGTGGCAAGTGACATGCTGCATCTGGTGGCAAGTGCTGTGGCAAGACCCTGGAAAGAAGAGGGGCGCTCTCTGAGGACCCTCAGATATGTAACAATATTAAATACATGTGTAATCACACCCAAACGTATGACTCTCTTTACTTCGCTGCTATAGGCTCTAGCCCCAGATCTTTTGTAGACCTAGCAACAACCCTGGCGCTCGCGCCTTGACCCTAGGCGTCCAGGGACAAATGCCTGGTATTCTGCATTTTGGGCATTTGTCCCCGAACACAAAGGGCCCTAAACGTGCAGAGAGACTACTGATTTCCACACAGAGGGCCCTAAACATGCAGGGAGGGGTTAACCGATTTCCAACCGCCCCACGTACATTTAGTGCGGTGGGGCGCCCGCTCTGCACAGAATCACGTACTGGTATGTGATCTGACATTTCCGGGTCTGGGGAGTGTGCACGCGCCACCGGCATCCCGCTCCCACTGTGATTGGACATAGCGGGAGCCAATCAGCGGGTCCGGCAGACTCGATGTCTGCCGGGACCCGCCAATCATTTGGGACACAAGCAGAACTAATCCTAACCCCAACTCCTAATCCCAACCCTAACCCCAATTTCTAATCCTAACCCCAACCCCTAACTCCTAACCCCAACCCCCAACTCCTAATCCTAACCCCAACTCCTAATCCTAACCCCAACCCCTAATCCTGACCCCAACTCCTAATCCTAACCCCAGCTCTTAATCCTAACCCCAACTCCTAATCCTAACCCAACTCCTAATCCTATCCACAACTCCTAATCCCAACTCCCAACTCCTAATCCCAACTCCCAACTCCTAATCCCAACTCCTAATCCTAACTCCGAACTCCTAATCCTAATCCTAACCCCAACCCCTAATCCTGACCCCAACTCCTAATCCTAACCCCAACTCTTAATCCTAACCTCAACTCCTAATCCTAACCTCAACTCCTAATCCTAACCTCAACTCCTAATCCTAACCCCAACTCCTAATCCTAACTCCTAACCCCAACTCCTAATCCTAACCCCAACTCCTAATCCTAACCCCAACTCCTAATCCTAACCCCAACTCCTAATCCTAACCCCAACCCCTAATCCTAACCCCAACCCCTAAACCTAACCCCAACTCCTAATCCTAACTTCAACTCCTAATCCGAACCCCTAATCCTAACCCCAACTCCTAATCCTAACCCCAACTCCTAACCCTAATCACAACTCCTAATCCTAACCCCAATTCCTAATCCTAACCCTATTTCTAACAAAAAAAAAATAGTAAATGAATAATATGAATTAAAAAATAAATAAAGACTAGCAAACAACTATTATTGGGAGGCAAAAATTGACTTTAATGGTACGGTATGAAATTACAATACTCACATATGTTATAAAAATACAAATTTATTAAATAAAAAGAAATAAAAGCTGACGGAAAAGTAAAAAAAAAAGTTGAAATACCTAGCAACAAATGATGCAACAGATGATAATTTTCTATATTGGCTAATAAAAAAACCGGCAAAGTTCAAAGTCGCACATAAAAACACGCCAAAATCGTGCATAAATACACGCGAAAAATTGCCAGAAAAAGACACTACGGTCAGGTGCCAATGTAGTCTTAATCTGAAAGTTCAATTGAGATTTTATGAATTTTTCTACTAAAGCACAGAGCAGTGTGCAGTGCATACAAGGTCATTGTTTTTCCCATTTATTGGATCATTCGGGATGCTTTGAAAAGTGTTGTGATAAAAATAAAACAAACGCCATGAAGACAGGTTACCGCTTGAAAGCCTTTCCATTCATTAGCCGTTCCGAGTACTTATCCATTTTACAGACAAGAATTGCTTAAAGCATTTTTCTTTATAAGAGCTTCACTTAGTTTGCTAAAACTCTCTCTGTACCTTCAGACAATTGCCAGTTTTTTAGTTTGAGAAATCCTTTTTTTTCACCTTTCTTTCATCTTTTGTTGCATCTCAGTTAGACCGCATTCACACCTGAGCGTAGCGCTTCGAGCGTTTTTACCAATGTTTTTACCAGCGTTTTGTCGCGCGAATTTGCACCCGTAGAAACGCTTGTTGTCGCGCTAGACGCTTGAATCAAGCGTTTCCATTACATTCTATGACTCCTAAAATGCCCAAATCTGCCCGATTCGCGTGACAAAAAAGGGTCCGGAACTTGTTTGAGCTTCAGGCGTTCGGCTTCAGGCGTTTTGGAGTGGGGATGTGAGCCATCTCCATAGAGAATAATGGATTTTTTCCCCTGTGAGCGTTTTGTAGCTTCAGGCTACAAAACGCTCAGGTGTGAATGCAGCCGAGCTGCACGATTCTGGATAAAATCAGAATCACAATTTGTTTTGCTCAGAATAAAGATCACGATTCTCGGCATAACTTCATCTTTAACATTATACCAAGAAAATTGGGCTAACTTTACTGTTTAGTTTTTTATTTTATTTATTGAAGTGTATTTTTTCCCCAAAAAATTGCTTTTGAAAGACAGCTGCGCAAATACCATGTGACATAAATTATTGCAACGACCGCCATTTTATTCTCTAGGGACTCTGCTAAAATATATATATATATATATATATATATATATATATATATATATACCGTATATACTCTAGTATAAGCCGACCCGAATATAAGCTGAGATACCTAATTTTACCACAAAAAACTGGGAAAACGTATTGACTCTAGTATAAGCCTAGGGTGAGAATGCAGCAGCTACTGTAAGCAGAAAAGAGGGTCAACAATACCCATTTGCACATCTCACTGTGCCCATTGCAACCTCACTTCGCCCATCCTCACTGTGCCCATTGCAACCTCACTGTGCCCATTGCAACCTCACTGTGCCCACTGCAACCTCACTGTGCCCAACCTCACTGTGCCCACTGCAACCTCACTGTGCCCATTGCAACCTCACTCTGCCCACTGCAACCTCACTGTGCCCATTACAACCTCACTGTGCCCACTGTAACCTCACTGTGCCCACTGTAACCTCACTGTGCCCATTGCAACCTCACTGTGCCCGATCAGTGTAGCTGAAATTCTTGACAGGCCATTCATTTTATAAAAGTCGCGGTCTCCTCCTGGTCCCGTTCCGTGAGATTCTGTGTGAATCCAGGAAGTGAACAGGCAGCAGCTTCAGCTGCCCACAGTTAAAATGGCTGCAGCCAGACTCAGTGGAGGGAGATTTTGGCAGCATATTTGTCAAGTACAGAATCACAGTATATATAAAATAATATGCAAAGTGGTTGGAGGGAAGCTTCAGAATGGCAAATATGTTTTTATTACAAATGATGTGAGCAGACTGCAGTTCCTCTTTAACTTGTAACTAGCAAGTGTCAGAAAAAGGCTTAGCCTTTAAATAGGAAGTAAACCCTGATGGGTTTTACTTCCTCTTTATTCCCCTGCAAAGTAAAAGCATAATGGGCTAGTATGCATTTAATTTTTCTCGGCTCGTCGTATTGTTGTACGTCACCGCATTCTTGAAGATCGTAATTGTAATTAGATTGTAATTCTAACCAGTCTTGTAATTAATGCACCCCCTGCCAGACTTCATAGACAGGTCAATTGACCTTACTTTTCTCTGGGCAGTTGAACGTTATATCTCGGTCATGGTTCCAGTGCAAGAGCAATGGCATTGCTGAGGTGGTCATCCCTGTTCACATGACTGCACTGGGCTTTGATTGTTGAACTTCGCCTGGCTACTCCGGGTGTTCCTGTACATTACATTTTTCAATACTTTCATATGATGATGATTTGATGATTCGTTTTGACTTTTTTCCTTATTTTATTGATTTTTTAATGGCTTTACAAACTTTCCCTTTTCTGTCCTAGTGACACGATTGGTAGACTAGCTATAAAAGTAAGATGGCGGCCCTGTGACCTGACTACCTTTATGATTGTTGGTAGTGAATGTGCATGTTATCCATGGGGCTGACGTCTCTAGGGCTGGCCTATCTTCGGGAAACAATCGTCCAGGAAAATCCATTTAATGAGATTTATTCAACAGGCCAGGGGGTGACTGCAGGGGACGCGGTGTCTCCATCAATAATTATTGGTGGATTAGCTAATGGTCACCTTGTGTGCAGTCTAGACTCCAGTAGTCATGGCCGCCGACATCTGGAACTCCCACCCAGCAAACCTGACTGTTATCAATGTATTTAATTCTTCTATTACATCTGAAAACAAATGTGTTTAATATTGCCGGTTTCATTGTCATTGTGCCATTTGTTTTATTGGCATAAGGGTCTCGGTTAATGGCGCTTCTCTTGTTGTAAAAAGTCTTGTATAAAGTGTTTTTATTATAAATATTTTAGTATATTGTTATTAGTGTAGAAAATGTTTTTGGTCCTTGTTTTTTTTTGTCTACTCAAAGGCATAAGGTAGAGACTTTGGAATAAACCCACCACTTTTCTCCAACCAGGGCTAATAAGCAGGTTCAGCAGGTATCTTGTCGATCCCTACTGAGAGGGTTCACCTTGTATCGTGCTTCTCCATATAGAGCAGGTTCACCTGGTATCATGTCCCCTCCTTTGTGAAGGTTCACCTGGTATCATGCCCCCTTCATACTGAGCAGGTTCACCTGGCATCATGCCCCCTCAACATTGGGCAGGCTCATCTGGTATCATGCCCTCTTCATACTAAGCAGGTTCACCTGGTATCATGCCCCCTCCATATTGAGCAGGCTCATCTGGTATCATGCCCCCTCAATATTGAGCAGGTTCATCTGGTATCATGCCCCTCCATATTGAGAAGGTTCACCTGGTATCATGCCCCTCCATATTGAGCAGGTTCGCCTGGTATCATGCCCCTCCATATTGAGCAGGTTCACCTGGTATCATGCCCCCTCCATATTGAGCAGGTTCACCTGGTATCATGCCCCCTCCATATTGAGCAGGTTCACCTGGTATCATGCCCCCTCCATATTGAGCAGGTTCGCCTGGTATCATGCCCCCTCCATATTGAGCAGGTTCGCCTGGTATCATGCCCCCTCCATATTGAGCAGGTTCACCTGGTATCATGCCCCCTCCATATTGAGCAGGTTCACCTGGTGTAACGGGAGGGCCCGGGGAACCCAGAATCTCTTAGAAAGTATGAGTATGAGATACCCTTGCTTCAGCTTCCCCAACGCCTCTTATGTGTAAACTATACCAGTTGACAACTCTGAAATCCTGGCTGAAGAATCGGCAGTGGAAAATCTGGAGATTGCCATCCCTAAAGCCGAAGTGGATGATGTGGAGTTCCAGGGAGCTAAGGCAGTTGGCTCATTTCCCCAGCCACAGATTACAGAATGGACTTAATGGACTGTTCAGAGGATGTTATGGATTATGCATCGCCTGCTCAAGTACTGGCAGCAGGACAGGGTACTGCAGACCCCTGCTCTACACCCGTGGCAGTTTTGGAGGCCCGAGGTGAGAAGGTGATGGTTCCTCGTTCCCAGTGGATTTCAGAGATGCAGGGAGGAGAAGTAGCCATTTTCCCTCCCCAACAGTTAGCCAGAGCAGATGGTGTGGAGTCCCCAGCAGAAGTGCTGGCAACAGAGCAGAGTGCTACCAACCTCTGCCCAGCACCGGAAACAACTGTGGAGTTTCAGGGAGCTGGGGCAGTTGGCCCCTCTCTCCAGCAACAAGCTAAGGTAGTAAAGCTTTTACTCTCAGCTGAATCACTGGCAGCAGGGCAGGATGCTACTGGCCCCTGCACACAACTGCAGCTTGAGCTGATATCGGTGGATGGGACTGCGGTCTCCACTCACAGCAACCCAGCAGAAGAGCTGGCAACAGAGAAGAGTGCCACAGGCCTCTGCTCTCAACTAACAGAAGAGGGAGTTCCTGTGGTACTGGATGGGACTTCGGTCTTCACTGACACAACCCCAGAAAATGGTGTGACAGTGAGACAGGAGGATGTCAGCCTTGCTTTGCAAGCACTGGGGGATTTTCACCTACCACAAGTGGATGGGACTTCAGTCTCCACTTATATACCCCAGGGATGCTGGGCAGTTGGCCCAGATCCCCAACAGCATGACGGACTGAGCCCAGTCACCCTGTCTTCTCTCCAGCAGCTGAAAGGACTCCAGGGAGAAGGACCAGTCCAGGTCTCTCCCCAGCGGCGGGTATGTTCTCTGAGAGAGGCAGAGGTTGGCTGGGTAAGTAATGCTCTGTTTGGAGCAATATATTTGGGGTACTGTGTAGATACCGGCATTAGAGGAATGGAACTATGGACTAACTTCGGAGTCAACCCGTCTGGGGTCTCCTCCTGTGTTAGTCTCCTGCCGAAAGGGGAGAGATGTAACGGGAGGGCCCGGTGAACCCAGAATCTCTTAGAAAGTATGAGATACCCTTGCTTCAGCTTCCCCAATGCCTCTTATGTGTAAACCACCCTGTGTCTCTAATAGGGGCACAGGGTGAATGAGAACCCCACTATGATCTGTGCTAGTCAGATTCAATGCTGGATATACATTGTATATATTGTGTGTTGGCTGTTGTGTACTATTTGCTGTGATGGGGGTGGGGTGTGATTGCATTCTATTGTCTATTGTGGCTTGTGGTAATTAAGTCTGCTACTGTGGTGATGTGGATTGGAACTTGGTAGACTGTCTGGCTGCCTATTATGGCATGTTTAAGTGTCTTTCTGTGAGGAGGGGGGGGAAATCACCCCTCCTGCTAAGACTGTTTACTGAAGGAGAAGTTTGAACACACCCGACCTGTATCCCCATTGTCATTGGACAGTTTAACCCGCCCTGTTCCCCAAGGATGGGAGGGAAGGGTTTTGAAGAGAAGTGTGTTACCATGTGCTTGTAATAAAGATTCATTCCCTGTTTTTTTGGAACTTCAACACGGAGCGTTGTCTCGTTTGTGCGGGGAGAAATATTTGTTTGGGGTCTTATTCGGCTGGTTGGAGTGTCTGGTAGCTGATGTGTGTTCGGAAAGGCAATATCTTTAAACGACGTTAACCCCTGTCTTTACACCTGGTATCATGCTCAGTGGCGGTGCGTCCATAGAGGGCGCCGGAGCGCCGCCCCCTCTCGCTCCCGCACCGCCACTGAAAGACAATACACAGATTCATGCATTGCAGGCTGTATTTGGGAACAAACTGGCTGTATATGGGGACACACTGGCTGCATTTGGGGGACACACTGGCTACATATGGGGACACACTGGCTGCATTTGGGGGACACACTGGCTATATATGGGGACACACTGGCTGTATATGGGGACACACTGGCTATATATGGGGACACACTGGCTGTATATGGGGACACACTGGCTATATATGGGTACACACTGGCTATATATGGGGACACACTGGCTGTATATGGGGGACACACTGGCTCCATTTGGGGGACACACTGGCTGTATATGGGGACACACTGGCTGCATTTGGGGGACACACTGGCTATATATGGGGACACACTGGCTGTATTTGGGAACAAACTGGCTGTATATGGGGACACACTGGCTGCATTTGGGGGACACACTGGCTATATATGGGGACACACTGGCTGTATTTGGGAACAAACTGGCTGTATATGGGGACACACTGGCTGCATTTGGGGGACACACTGGCTATATATGGGGACACACTGGCTGTATATGGGGACACACTGGCTATATATGGGGACACACTGGCTGTATATGGGGACACACTGGCTATATATGGGGACACACTGGCTGTATATGGGGACACACTGGCTGCATTTGGGGGACACACTGGCTGTATATGGGGGACACACTGGCTGTATATGGGGGACACACTGGCTGCATTTGGGGGACACACTGGCTGTATATGGGGACACACTGGCTGCATTTGGGGGACACACTGGCTATATATGGGGACACACTGGCTGTATTTGGGAACAAACTGGCTGTATATGGGGACACACTGGCTGCATTTGGGGGACACACTGGCTATATATGGGGACACACTGGCTATATATGGGGACACACTGGCTGTATATGGGGACAGACTGGCTATATATGGGGACACGCTGGCTGTATATGGGGGACACACTGGCTGCATTTGGGAGACACACTGGCTATATATGGGGACACACTGGCTGTATATGGGGACACACTGGCTATTTATGGGGACACACTGGCTGTATATGGGGGACACACTGGTTATATATGGGGACACACTGGTTATATATGGGGACACACTGGCTATATATGGGGACACACTGGCTGTATATGGGGGACACACTGGCTGCATTTGGGGGACACACTGGCTGTATATGGGGACACACTGGCTGTATATGGGGACACACTGGCTATATATGGGGACACACTGGCTATATATGGGGACACACTGGTTATATATATATATATATGGGGACACACTGGCTGTATATGAGGACACACTGGCTGTATATGGGGACACACTGGCTGCATTTGGGGGACACACGGGCTGTATATGGGGACAAACTGCCTGTATATGGGGGACACACTGGCTGTATATGGGAACAAACTGGCTGTATATGGGAACAAACTGGCTGTATATGGGAACAAACTGGCTGTATATGGGGACAAACTGGCTGCATTTGAGGGGAAAAACTGGTGGCGTTTGGGCACAGTGGCTGCGTTTAATGGGCACAGTGGTGGCAATTGATGTTTTTTTTTTTTCAGTTTGTTTGCGCCCCCCCAAAAATTTTGAGCACCAGCCGCCACTGATCATGCCCCTCAATATTGAGAAGGTTCACCTGGTATCATGCCCCTCCATATTGAGCAGGTTCACCTGGTATCATGCCCCTCCATATTGAGCAGGTTTATCTGGTATCATGCCCCTCCATATTGAGAAGGTTCACCTGGTATCATGCCCCTCCATATTGAGAAGGTTCACCTGGTATCATGCCCCTCCATATTGAGAAGGTTCACCTGGTATCATGCCCCCTCCATATTGAGCAGGTTCATCTGGTATCATGTCCCTCCATATTGAGAAGGTTCATCTGGTATCATGCCCCCTCCATATTGAGAAGGTTCATCTGGTATCATGCCCCTCCATATTGAGAAGGTTCACCTGGTATCATGCCCCTCCATATTGAGAAGGTTCACCTGGTATCATGCCCCTCCATATTGAGAAGGTTCACCTGGTATCATGCCCCTCCATATTGAGAAGGTTCACCTGGTATCATGCCCCCTCCATATTGAGAAGGTTCATCTGGTATCATGCCCCTCCATACCGAGCAGGTTCACCCTGCTCATTATCAATGCAGCCCCATCAGAGCAGCTTATCAGTGCCACCTATCAGTGCTCATCAGTGCCGCCTCATCTGCACACATCAGCGAAGGAGAAAAATTACTTATTTTCAAAATTTTGTAAAAGAAAAGGAGAAAGTTTTTTTTTTCCCAAAAAATTTTCAGTATTTTTTCCTTTTTTTAGCAAAAAATAAAAAGCCCAGTGGTGATTAAATACCACCAAAAGAAAGCTATATTTGTGTGAAAAATATCATAACAATGTCTTATGGGTACAGCGTTGTATCGCACAATTGTCATTCAAAGTGTGAAAGCGCTGAAAGCTGAAAATTGGCCCGGGCAGGAAGGTGGTGAAAGTGCCTGATATTGATGCGGTTAAGGAATGTGCAACTTCAAGTCAATCCATTGCTCATCTAAATAGTTCATTTAAATCGGAATGTGGCTATCAATATCTATCCTGTTTTTTCCCCCATATTACTCCTGTGTTCATAAAATGCAGCGGTCACAGTATGAAGCCTGCAGTGTCCTACAGAGTCCCCTCTGCATAACTCTGCAGAGAACACTCAGTGATGAGAGGAGAGGCTGGTCACATATGACAAGTCATATAGACAGACTGTTTTCTTCTTGGCTTCTGGAGCTTGCAATCTAAAAGGGGAGGGCAGGTGGTACAAAAGATAATACCTGTGAGGGGTGAGCTGATGATGGTCAAAGTACACGTAGCACCCTCCCCAAAAGGTTGGGACACTATCTAAAATTTAGAGGGATGTCTGAGCCAGTAGCTGGGCTCAGACTGTTGAATTGTATTGAGATTTGCTTCTGTTCTAGCTGTGGTTCGCCCAATGGTAGTTTCCCTATTTGCCTGAAGGTGGCGTTACCACCTCAGGCACCTGTTGGAACACGGGCAGACCATGGTGCATTGAGTGACCCTTCTCGGCAACTGTACAGTGGGAGTGGTCGCCCCGCTGTGCATGCTGGGAGGGAATACTTAAGGGGCAGATGCCATTATTCGGGGCTCGTTCTCACCTTGTGGCCCTTCGGGCGCAAGGTGTGTGTGTGTGGTTCCCGTCTCGGGGCCACGTTGGCCCGAGGCTGCATTGCTACATAGTAGGCCCAGCTAGTCTGGCTGGGGCCTACATACCGAGAGGGGATCCCAAGCTGTCCGTCCAAATGGGGAGGAAGCTGTCTTAATGAAGGAGACCAGGGGAAGACCTGCCCTGGAGGAGACTGACAGAGTGCTGAAGTCTTGGGTGAGGCCTAGTAACTTTATTGAGGAGGGATCCATCAGATCACAAGCCCTGCAGTTCGCCGGATTGGCTTAAAGGCTCTTTTCACTGCACGGCTGGAAGTTTGGGACTTTGAAATCCTGTGGCAGAGGATTCCTGAACTATCTATTTGTCAATTCCAAAAGGTCTGTGGCAGAGACTTTGTTCATTTCAAAAGGTCTGTGGCAGAGATCCATTTCATCTTGGGCAGTCTGTGGCAGAGACTGCCCTGTTGCTGGTTCGTGTGTCACTCCGGCTGCTAGGCCATGTAAGAGGTAGGGTGCCCACGTGTCCCGGATTGCCCGGGATTGTCCCTGATCTGAGATTTTTGTCAACGTGTCCCAGGCAACCTCATTCTGGGACAATACAGTGTCCCGGAATGAAAAAAAACCACAGTGACCAGACCAGTCCGCTCCGCCGACTCCGCCGCAGCCAGCCACCCTCATAAAGTTTTACACATCTCAGAGAGACTCTCACACATGATGACAGGCTGCCAGTCTGGTTGCTAGGCTAGGGGCCGCTCCGCGTCTAGCAACCAGTGACGTCAGCTGAGGCCTGAGGGGCGGACTGAGTTCCGGCTGACACGTGGGCGCCGCTGCCACTGGCAGTCAGTGTGGGCAGTGCACCTGCCCGCACCCTACGGCTGAGAGCAGCGTACGCGCCTCCAAGAGAGAGAAGCCACCAGCCAGAAAGCCCAGCACAGAGTGACGCAGCGCCAGTGATGACCAGACAGAGCCCCAGTTCAACTTCTCTCCTGAGCAGCCAGCCAGCCTGAGCCTCGTCCGGTCCAAGTCCTCCTCCAGGCTCCTCCTGCCCACGAGGTCCGCAAGTTTGCCACCTGCAGTCAGTGCCAGACATTGACAAACTTCCAGGACCAGGACAGGTTAGTGTACTGTACTGTCTGTGTGTTACACTCACACTTTGTCCCCCTCCATTCTGCTGCTGTCCCCCTCCAGTTTTCCTCTGTGTCCCCCTCTGTTCTGCTGTCCCCCTCCGTTCTTCCTCCGTGTCCCCCTCCATTCTGCTGTCCCCCTCCGTTCTTCCTCCGTGTCCCCCTCCATTCTGCTGTCCCCCTCTGTTCTTCCTCCGTGTCCCCCTCTGTTCTGCTGTCCCCCTCCGTTCTTCCTCCGTGTCCCCCTCCGTTATGCTGTCCCCCTCCGTTCTTCCTCCGCGTCCCCTCCGTTCTTCCTCCGTGTACCCCTCCGTTCTGCTGTCCCCCTCCGTTCTTCCTCTGTGTCCCCCTCCGTTCTTCCTCTGTGTCCCCCTCCGTTCTTCCTCCATGTCCCCCTCTGTTCTGCTGCTGTCCCCCTCCGTTCTTCCTCCGTGTCCCCCTCCGTTCTTCCTCCATGTCCCCCTCTGTTCTGCTGCTGTCCCCCTCCATTCTTCCTCCGTGTCCCCCTCCATTCTGCTGTCCCCCTCTTTTCTGCTGCCCCCCTCCGTTCTTCCTCCGTGTCCCCCTCTGTTCTGCTGTCCCCCTCTGTTCTGCTGGCCCCCTCTGTTCTGCTGGCCCCCTCTGTTCTGCTGTCCCCCTCAGTTCTGCTGTCCCCCTCCGTTCTTCCTCCGTGGCCTCCTCCGTTCTGCTGTCCCCCTCTGTTCTGCTGTCCCCCTCCGTTCTTCCTCCATGTCCCCCTCCATTCTGCTGTCCCCCTCTGTTCTTCCTCCGTGTCCCCCTCCATTCTGCTGCCCCCTCTGTTCTGCTGTCCCCCTCATACTTTATTTTGCCCATATTAAAAAAATTCTTACAGAAAACATCTTTATAACATAAATAAAATGTGTTTTTAATCCCCACCAGACAGAGCCACACTTACTGCTGGTAAGGATCCTGTGCCCAGTCAGTGCCAGTCCAGGGGCCGCCGCCGACTACTCCCGCAGCCGCTGCAGTACATTGCCAGCAGCGCAGCCTGACTCCGAGCTGCCTGACTTCTCCTGAGCTGAGCCTCGTCTGAGTCCTCCCGCCCACGAGGTCCGCGAGCTTGCCGCCTGCCCAACATTGACAAACTTCCAGGTTAGTGTTACAGTGAGCATGCTCCCCCTCCGTTCTGCTGCTGTCTGTCCCCCTCCATTCTGCTACTGTCCCCCTCCAATTTTCCTCTGTGACCCCCTCTGTTCTGCTGCTGTCCCCCTCCAGTTTTCCTCCGTGTCCCCCTCTGTTCTGCTACTGTCCCCCTCTAGTTTTCCTCCGTGTCCCCCTCCGTTCTGCTACTGTCCCCCTCCAGTTTTCCTCTGTGTCCCCCTCCATTCTGCTACTGTCCCCCTCCAGTTTTCCTCTGTGTCCCCCTCCATTCTGCTACTGTCCCCCTCCAGTTTTCCTCTGTGTCCCCCTCTGTTCTGCTGCTGTCCCCCTCCGTTCTTCTTTCGTGTCCCCCTCCGTTCTGCTGTTCCCCTCTGTTCTTCCTCCACTTTCAGTGTCACTTACAACTCCATCACAAAACCATCTTTTTTGGGCGGGTGTGGGGTGGTGTCCCTGAATGGCAGTTTGGAAATGTGGTCACCCTAGTGAGAGGGGACTATCCGGGTGACCAATACCCACTCTAACATTGAGAGTGGTAAGTGACTTTAAACTGACCCCTTTGCATAGTTGTGGCGAGTGCCTGAACCTTCCCCTGCTCTTCTCTACCTTCTACTATCTCAACGTTTACTGCATAAGAAAATAAAGCCTGACTGTATGTTTTACATATGTGTGGACATTGCATTACTACAGACTTTCCTACCCGGACAACGAAGCTGAAGAGGTAACGTGCAAAACCCAAAACTAACCAGCAGCTCCTACGGGGGTAATGCTACATACATTGTTTAGGTGGAGTTGTAGTTAAGCAACCCTTGCAAAGGTCCAATGTCTTAGTTTACTTAATATGATTTTTGGATCATGTTATGATTTTTGAACCAATCCCATTCGCTATATGCACCTTTCCTGTCCATGGAAGGAACATTTGCCTTCAAACTCCTTTTTATGTGAAGATCTGATTTTCCTTCCAATCTGGCCGTGTGGGCTGCCTTGTGTCTATGCAGGCAGGCTAGTTGTGTGGGGTCCTTTGAAATTTAGGGGCCAATCATAAAGCAATGTGGGTCAAGCCAGTGCTGGAACCCCCTTCTGTTGTCACTTTACCTTGGGCACTTCTCATTTCTTGGCCAGGTTAGAGGTTGAAAAAATTGTTTATGATGCTCTATGAATTTACCTGGTTTGTAGTATCCAATCGTGTCAGACAGGGAACATCACCTTCAATTCCTGCTTGACCAGTGCTGGGACATGCAGCATGTTTCTTCTCAAAGTTATTTAATCTATAAGCAAAGAAGATGTTCCCTGCATGTTCTAGACATTGGGAGAGTTCAGGACATCCTAAAGACTTCCCCTCACCTACATCCATACCAGTTTTTCTCACCCTGGGATGCCATCTTCGTTCCCCCTGCGATGACGCAAGCACATGACCCAGCTTGCCTTGGATCATCATCATGAATTGTCATGATGTATGTGGGCCAGCTGTCAGAACCATAACAACCAATGATACTCCTGGGCCAGGAGGCATGGAGGTTGATTTGTAAAAACTGGAGAGTGAAAAATCTGGTGCAGCTCTGCATGGTAGACAATCAGCTTCTAACTTCAGCTTGTTCAATGAAGCTTTGAAAAAAAAAATGGAATCTGATTGGTTTATATGCAGAGCTGCACCGGATTTTGCACTCTCCAGTTTTACTAGATCATTCCCACGGTGTAATTTATTGCTGTGGAGATGTTGGACACCTTTTCTCCACTGTGGCAAGGCATTATTCTAATCCAGGGCAAGCAGCACATATGCCCACCCCCAACATTCAGGAGAACATAGACATCTGTCTATTCCAGACCTCCTCCACCTCCTGCCAAATAGTAGGACTCTGATGTTAAGAGGGATTGGGGGGGCTGTTATAGGGGCTGTATGATTGGAGGGTCTCTGTGATGGGGGAGGGGGTGCTGTGTGATTGGGGGGGTCCTATGATGAAGGGACTGTGTGATTGTGGGGCTCTGTGATGGAGGGACTGTGTGGTTGTGGGGCCCTATGATGGAGGGACTGTGTGATTGTGGGGCCCTATGATGGAGGGACTGTGTGATTGTGGGGTCCTATGATGGAGGGACTGTGTGATTGTGGGGCCCTATGATGGAGTGACTGTGTGATTGTGGGGCCCTATGATGGAGGGACTGTGTGATTGTGGGGCTCTGTGATGGAGGGACTGTGTGATTGTGGGGCTCTGTGATGGGGAGACTGTGTAATTGTGGGGCTCTGTGATGGAGGGATTGTGTGATTGTGGGGCTCTGTGATGGAGGGACTGTGTGATTGTGGGGTCCTATGATGGAGGGACTGTGTGATTTTTTGGGCTCTGTGATGGAGGGACTGTGTGATTGTGGGGCTCTGTGATGGGGGGGGGGGCTCTGTGATGGGGGTAGCCGTATGATGGAGGGACTGTGTGATTGTGGGGTTCTGTGATGGGGGTGGCCGTATGATGGAGGGACTGTGTGATTGTGGGGCTCTGTGATGGGGAGACTGTGTGATTGTGGGGCTCTGTGATGGAGGGACTGTGTGATTGTGGGGCTCTGTGATGGGGGTGGCCGTATGATGGAGGGACTGTGTGATTGTGGGGCTCTGTGATGTGGTGACTATGTGATTGTGGGGCTCTGTGATGGAGGGAATGTGTAATTGGGGGTTTCTTTGATAGGGGGACTATGTGGTGACAGGGGTACTCTTTGGTGATAGGGGGGGCTCATGTATAGGGTGGACTCTGATGTAAAGAGAAGGGTCTGATTTGATGAGGAAACTTCTAAGGTGGTTGTGTGCGTCATCCCAGACTCAGGTTTTCCATTGATAAGTAAAATTATTTTTTTTTTTAGTTTTTAGGCCTCAAGATTTTGCATATATTTAAAGGGTTCCACAACTGAAGAAAGGTTGAGAAATGCTGATCTATACTTAAAGTGGAACTTGAGTCAGAAAATGAAGTCCTGCTAGATGACTTCAGACTGGCCCCTTGTGCAGGTATAGATATCTAAAACATGAAAAAGAAGTGTCTATACTGTTTAAAGCGGAGCTCCAGCCCCCCCCCCCCCACAAAAAAAAATTAAGTCAGTACAAATACTGTAGATGCTGACTTTTAATATTAGAACACATACCTGTCCAGGGATCCCAGTCGATTTTACGATCGGGCTCTCGGGTGCTGCCACTGCCATTCCAGCCTTTCGACTTTACAGCCGGTTTCCTACTGTGCATGCGCAAAGCAGGAGGGAGGCGGAACTTCCGGAGGACCTCAACGTATCTCACCGCAGCCAGGTCTCCCGGAAGTGGGGGTGGCTACCTATCAATAATAGGTACCCCGTCCCCCCCCCCCTCCTCCCCGAAATGTGCCAAATGTGGCACTGGAGGGGGGGGAGGAAACAAACAAGCGGAGCTTCCACTTTTGAGTGAAACTCCACTTTAAAATCCAGAAATACACTCTCTCACCCTGCTCTGCACATGCTCAGTTGCTCTCCATTTTAAGGCACTGTGCTGAATTTGTAGATGACGATCTTCTGACAGACTTAAAGCGTAATTAAACCCTCCTATCCTTTACAGCCAAGGAAACTGCTTCTTTTTGATCTGCAACAGCCATGGTGCTACGCATGTGATCAGTAATGACTCCAGCCATTTGACGGTTTGACAGTTTGGACACAAGCAAATGTGGCATTTGGCAATCCTGGCATTCCAGGAATGTAACAGTTTTTTTAAACTGTTCAATCAATGGGTTTAGTTCCGCTTTAGGGGGCTTTCAGGGGCTCTGAGCTTCAACAAAATGTCAGCCTCCAGCAAGAAGAAACAGGAGCAATGCTGGATTCAATTTACAGCACACACTAATGTTGGTAGCAGAATTATTAATGTGGAATGGATGTTCCTTGCTAAAGAACATGATTTTTTATCAAGTTGTTATGGGTAAAGTTCTGCTTCAAAGCAGAACTAAACCCTCCTATCTTTCTCATCCATGGAAGCTGCTATCTTAGCCTCTGTTTGATGTGCAGCTGCCATGGTGCTGTACATGTGATCCATTACGATTCTATCCAGTGGCGGCCCGTCCACACGGGGTGCATGGGCGCCGCCCCCCTAATCCATGCACCCTGCCTCTAATCTACTTACAGGGCACCGGTAGGGTGACTACGTGTCCCAGATTGCCCGGGACAGTCCCACATTTTGCAGGTCTGTCCCGGGCACCTTCATTCCAGGACAATACAGTGTCCCAGAATGAAAGTGACACAGCCCCCCCCCCCCGGGCCAATCTGATGCCTCCAAAAAAGGCCACCACATCACTGCTTTACTCACTGACAGTACTTGTCCTGGCCGGGAATGCCTGGAGGAGCACAATCCCGCCCCCTGCTTGTGATTGGAGAAATCATAAATCCCACCTCTTGTGTCCAATCACTGTGCTGTGATTCGTTACAGCACAAGCTGATTTTTGGGAAGGGGTGTGTCCCTGAATGGTATTTTGGAAATGTGGTCACCCTAGGCGCCGGACCCATGGCTTTTCAATGGGGTTTTTTATTTTTAAGCACATGATTAGAGCCGGAGGCTCTAATTGGCTTCAAAAACGGGTGGGCTTGGGGTGCAGAGCACTGCACTCTGTGCCCACCCAGTTGTGTGACAATAGCGAATTAATATTTGCTATTGACTTCCTGATTCTCCTCCTGGCCAATCAGGAAGCGGGTCCTGAGACCTGATTGGCTAGGGAGTCTCCCTGCCAATCGGGTCTCAGGACCCACTTTCTATTTAGCCAGGAGGAGAAGCAACGGCCCCGGAGCGAGGGGTAGTTGGAACGAGGAGCAGCAGCCCTACCCCGGATCCTCCTAATCTGCCTCCTAAGGTAAGGAGGCCTCTGATCGCTGCCTTCCCGTCCGACTCCCACGCGGAGGGGGTGGGATTGACGCCTTTCTGTCCGGGTCGCGCGCGGGGGGGGTTGGACCGCCGCTTTCCTGTCCATCTAACCACGCGGCTTGCCCCCCCCCCAAATATTGAGCACCAGGCCCCAATGATTCTATCTTTTTGAGGGTTTGACAGTTTGGTTGAGGAAACAAGCAAATGTGACAGTTATCTCTCTCCATCATGCGTTGATTTTGCTGACAAGGTCCTTCATTGTGCCCAATGTCCCCATTCATGTTATTTTTACTGTCTAGAATCACATCCTTCTTTATCTGATCATCTTTATTTCCTCCAATTCCTCCATTTAAATCAGGTAGCAGTTATTGTATAATCCCTCCTTTGTGAAGCCTATAATTGTGTTCCTTTTGTGAATTCTTCTTTCTTCTGTAATTAGGTATTGTGTATAGATTTTGTAATTGTGTTCTCCCTGTGGTTATTGCGGTTTTCTATTTGATTATCCTTTACTTTTCATCATTTGTCTAACTTGCGCCAGCATTAGTCCAATTTGTCATTTTAAAATGTTTGTTTTGTGCTTTGCTCCCCTCGTAGGTGGGAATTCTTCTGAACCCGGTCCGGATCCTCAGAGGTCATGGAGGTCTCACTGCAAATTATCTTCAGTCTTGGTTCAGCCTTTATAATATTATTTTTATTTTATTTTATTGTTATCTCGGAGTATTGGAGGCAGTTTGTAAAATTTTATAAAAGAGTTGGGGGAAGTGTTTGTATATAATATTCTCAGTGTTAGGAGCACCGGCTATGTCTTTGCAGCCACTGCGTTCCAATTGACATTAATGGGACTGCTTTCACAGAACACCGGTGCATCCCCATGCAGGCAAATATGGATTATTTTTGCAGAAACTGGCACTGCTTGGTGGTTATTATTGCTGCTACTGACACCAATGCTGTGGGTTGTTGTTGCGTAAGCTGGCACTGATGGCCGTTATTATTATCCAGTTCATGACCGCACTATAGCAGATTTACTGCCACACAGCCACCAGAGACTCCACATAGCCACCAGAGACTTCACACAGCCACCAGAGACTTCACACAGCCACCAGAAACTCCACACAGCCACCAGAGACTTCACATAGCCACCAGAGACTTCACATAGCCACCAGAGACTTCACATAGCCACCAGAGACTTCACATAGCCACCAGAGACTTCACATAGCCACCAGAGACCCCGCATAGCCACCAGAGACCCCGCATAGCCACCAGAGACCCCGCATAGCCGCCAGAGACCCCGCATAGCCGCCAGAGACCCTGCATAGCCGCCAGAGACTCCGCATAGCCTCCAGAGACCCTGCATAGCCACCAAAGACCCTGCATAGCCCCCAGAGACCCTGCATAGCCACCAGAGACTCTACATAGCCACCAGAGACCCTGCATAGCCACTAGAGACTCCACATAGCCACCAAAGACTCCAAATAGCCACCAGAGACTCCAAATAGCCACCAGAGACTCCAAATAGCCACCAGAGACCCCGCATAGCCACCAGAGACCCCGCATAGCCACCAGAGACCCCGCATAGCCACCAGAGACCCCGCATAGCCACCAGAGACCCCGCATAACCACCAGAGACCCCGCATAGCCACCAGAGACCCTGCATATCCTAGAGAGACCCTGCATAGCCACCAGAGACCCCGCATAGCCACCAGAGACTCTGCAAAGGCCACCAGAGACACTGCATAACCACCAGAGACCCCGCATAGCCACCAGAGGCCCCGCATAGCCACCAGAGACCCCGCATAGCCACCAGAGACCCTGCATAGCCACCAGGGACTCCGCATAGCCACCAGAGACTCTGCATTACCACCAGAGACTCTGCATTACCACCAGAGACTCTGCATTACCACCAGAGACCCCGCATAGCCACCAGAGACCCTGCATAGCCACCAGAGACCCTGCATAGCCACCAGAGACCCTGCATAGCCACCAGAGACCCTGCATAGCCACCAGAGACCCTGCAAAGGCCACCAGAGACACCGCATAGCCACCAGAGACCCCGCATAGCCACCAGAGACCCCACATAGCCACCAGAGACCCTGCAAAGGCCACCAGAGACACTGCATAACCACCAGAGACCCCGCATAGCCACCAGAGACCCCGCATAGCCACCAGAGACCCCGCATAGCCACCAGAGACCCCGCATAGCCACCAGAGACCCCGCATTACCACCAGGGACTCCGCATAGCCACCAGAGACTCTGCATAGCCACCAGAGACCCTGCATAGCCACCAGAGACCCTGCATAGCCACCAGAGACCCTGCATAGCCACCAGAGACCCCGCATAGCCACCAGAGACCCCGCATAGCCACCAGAGACCCCGCATAGCCACCAAAGACCCCGCATAGCCACCAGGGACCCTGCAAAGGCCACCAGAGACACTGCATAACCACCAGAGACCCCACATAGCCACCAGAGACCCCGCATAGCCACCAGAGACCCTGCAAAGGCCACCAGAGACACTGCATAACCACCAGAGACCCCACATAGCCACCAGAGACCCCGCATAGCCACCAGAGACCCTGCATAGCCACCAGAGACCCCGCATAGCCACCAGAGACCCTGCATAGCCACCAGAGACCCTGCATAGCCACCAGAGACCCTGCATAGCCACCAGAGACCCTGCATAGCCACCAGAGACCCTGCATAGCCACCAGAGACCCTGCAAAGGCCACCAGAGACACCGCATAGCCACCAGAGACCCCGCATAGCCACCAGAGACCCCACATAGCCACCAGAGACCCTGCAAAGGCCACCAGAGACACTGCATAACCACCAGAGACCCCGCATAGCCACCAGAGACCCCGCATAGCCACCAGAGACCCCGCATAGCCACCAGAGACCCCGCATAGCCACCAAAGACCCCGCATAGCCACCAGAAACCCTGCAAAGGCCACCAGAGACACTGCATAACCACCAGAGACCCCACATAGCCACCAGAGACCCCGCATAGCCACCAGAGACCCTGCAAAGGCCACCAGAGACACTGCATAACCACCAGAGACCCCACATAGCCACCAGAGACCCCGCATAGCCACCAGAGACCCTGCATAGCCACCAGAGACCCCGCATAGCCACCAGAGACCCCGCATAGCCACCAGAGACCCCGCATAGCCACCAGGGACTCTGCATTACCACCAGAGACTCCACATAGCCACCAGAGACTCCGCATAGCCACCAGAGACTCCGCATAGCCACCAGAGACTCTGCATAGCCACCAGAGACTCTGCATAGCCACCAGAGACCCTGCATAGCCACCAGAGACCCTGCATAGCCACCAGTGACCCAGCATAGCCACCAGAGACCCCGCATAGCCACCAGAGACCCCGCATAGCCACCAGAGACCCCGCATAGCCACCAGAGACCCCGCATAGCCACCAAAGAACCCGCATAGCCACCAGAAACCCTGCAAAGGCCACCAGAGACACTGCATAACCACCAGAGGCCCCACATAGCCACCAGAGACCCCGCATAGCCACCAGAGACCCTGCAAAGGCCACCAGAGACACTGCATAACCACCAGAGACCCCACATAGCCACCAGAGACCCCACATAGCCACCAGAGACCCCGCATAGCCACCAGAGACCCCGCATAGCCACCAGAGACCCCGCATAGCCACCAGGGACTCTGCATAGCCACCAGAGACTCTGCATAGCCACCAGAGACTCTGCATAGCCACCAGAGACTCTGCATAGCCACCAGAGACCCCGCATAGCCACCAGAGACCCCGCATAGCCACCAGAGACCCCGCATAGCCACCAGAGACCCCGCATAGCCACCAGAGACCCCGCATAGCCACCAGAGACTCTGCAAAGGCCACCAGAGACACTGCATAACCACCAGAGACCCCGCATATCCTAGAGAGACCCTGCATAGCCACCAGAGACCCCGCATAGCCACCAGAGACTCTTCAAAGGCCACCAGAGACACTGCATAACCACCAGAGACCCCGCATAGCCACCAGAGACCCTGCATAGCCACCAGAGACCCTGCATAGCCACCAGAGACCCCGCATAGCCACCAGAGACCCCGCATAGCCACCAGAGACCCCGCATAGCCACCAGAGACCCTGCATAGCCACCAGAGACCCTGCATAGCCACCAGGGACTCCGCATAGCCACCAGAGACTCTACATAGCCACCAGAGACCCCGCATAGCCACCAGAGACCCCGCATAGCCACCAGGGACCCCGCATAGCCACCAGGGACCCCGCACAGCCACCAGGGACTCCGCATAGCCACCAGAGACTCTGGATTACCACCAGAGACTCTACATAGCCACCAGAGACCCCGCATAGCCACCAGAGACCCCGCATAGCCACCAGAGACCCCGCATAGCCACTAGAGAATCCGCATAGCCACCAGAGACTCTGCATAGCCACCAGAGACCCTGCATAGCCACCAGAGACCCTGCATAGCCACCAGAGACCCCGCATAGCCACCAGAGACCCCGCATAGCCACCAGAGACCCCGCATAGCCACTAGAGAATCCGCATAGCCACCAGAGACTCTGCATAGCCACCAGAGACCCTGCATAGCCACCAGAGACCCTGCATAGCCACCAGAGACCCTGCATAGCCACCAGAGACCCCGCATAGCCACCAGAGACCCCGCATAGCCACCAGAGACCCCGCATAGCCACCAGAGACCCCGCATAGCCACCAGGGACTCCGCATAGCCACCAGAGACTCTGCATTACCACCAGAGACTCTACATAGCCACCAGAGACCCCGCATAGCCACCAGGGACCCCGCATAGCCACCAGGGACCCCGCATAGCCACCAGGGACCCCGCACAGCCACCAGGGACTCCGCATAGCCACCAGAGACTCTGGATTACCACCAGAGACTCTGGATTACCACCAGAGACTCTACATAGCCACCAGAGACCCCGCATAGCCACCAGAGACCCCGCATAGCCACCAGAGACCCCGCATAGCCACTAGAGACTCTGCATAGCCACCAGAGACTCTGCATAGCCACCAGAGACCCTGCATAGCCACCAGAGACCCTGCATAGCCACCAGAGACCCTGCATAGCCACCAGAGACCCTGCATAGCCACCAGAGACTGTGCAAAGGCCACCAGAGACCTCGCATAGCCACCAGAGACCCCGCATAGCCACCAGAGACCCCGCATAGCCACCAGAGACCCCGCATAGCCACCAAAAACCCTGCAAAGGCCACCAGAGACCCCACATGGCCACCAGAGACCCCACATAGCCACCAGAGACCCCGCATAGCCACCAGAGACCCCGCATAGCCACCAGAGACCCCGCATAGCCACCAGGGACTCTGCATTAACGCCAGAGACTCCACATAGCAGCCAGAGACTCCGCATAGCCACCAGAGACTCTGCATAGCCACCAGAGACTCTGCATAGCCACCAGAGACTCTGCATAGCCACCAGAGACTCCGCATAGCCACCAGAGACTCCGCATAGCCACCAGAGACTCCGCATAGCCACCAGAGACCCCGCATAGCCACCAGAGACCCCGCATAGCCACCAGAGACTCTGAAAAGGCCACCAGAGACTCTGCAAAGGCCACCAGAGACACTGCATAACCACCAGAGACCCCGCATAGCCACCAGAGACCCCGCATAGCCACCAGAGACCCCGCATATCCTAGAGAGACCCTGCATAGCCACCAGAGACCCTGCATAGCCACCAGAGACCCCGCATAGCCACCAGAGACCCCGCATAGCCACCAGGGACTCTGCATTACCACCAGAGACTCCACATAGCCACCAGAGACTCCGCATAGCCACCAGAGACTCCGCATAGCCACCAGAGACTCCGCATAGCCACCAGAGACTCCGCATAGCCACCAGAGACCCCGCATAGCCACCAGAGACCCCGCATAGCCACCAGAGACCCCGCATAGCCACCAGAGACTCTGCAAAGGCCACCAGAGACACTGCATAACCACCAGAGACCCCGCATAGCCACCAGAGACCCCGCATATCCTAGAGAGACCCTGCATAGCCACCAGAGACCCCGCATAGCCACCAGAGACTCTGCAAAGGCCACCAGAGACACTGCATAACCACCAGAGACCCCGCATAGCCACCAGAGACCCTGCATAGCCACCAGAGACCCCGCATAGCCACCAGAGACCCCGCATAGCCACCAGAGACCCTGCATAGCCACCAGGGACTCCGCATAGCCACCAGAGACTCTGCATTACCACCAGAGACTCTACATAGCCACCAGAGACCCCGCATAGCCACCAGAGACCCCGCATAGCCACCAGAGACCCCGCATAGCCACCAGAGACCCCGCATAGCCACCAGGGACTCCGCATAGCCACCAGAGACTCTGGATTACCACCAGAGACTCTGGATTACCACCAGAGACTCTACATAGCCACCAGAGACCCCGCATAGCCACCAGAGACCCCGCATAGCCACCAGAGACCCCGCATAGCCACTAGAGAATCCGCATAGCCACCAGAGACTCTGCATTACCACCAGAGACTCTGCATTACCACCAGAGACTCTGCATTACCACCAGAGACTCCACATAGCCACTAGAGACTCCGCATAGCCACCAGAGACCCTGCATAGCCACCAAAGACCCTGCATAGCCACCAGAGACCCCGCATAGCCACCAGAGACCCCGCATAGCCACTAGAGAATCCGCATAGCCACCAGAGACTCTGCATTACCACCAGAGACTCTGCATTACCACCAGAGACTCCACATAGCCACTAGAGACTCCGCATAGCCACCAGAGACCCTGCATAGCCACCAAAGACCCTGCATAGCCACTAGAGACTCCGCATAGCCGCCAGAGACTCCGCATAGCCGCCAGAGACCCCGCATAGCCACCAGAGACCCCGCATAGCCACCAGAGACCCTGCATAGCCACCAGAAACCCTGCATAGCCACCAGAGAATCCGCATAGCCACCAGAGACCCTGCATAGCCACCAAAGACCCTGCATAGCCACCAGAGACTCCACACAGCCACCAGAGATTCCACACAGCCACCAGAGACTCCACATAGCCACCAGAGACCCCCATAGCCACCACAGACCCCACATAGCTACCAAAGACCCTGCATATAGCAACCAGAAAGCCTGCATAACCACCAGAGACCCTGCATAGCCACTTGAGAGCCCACCCTTGAGAGTCTGCACAGTTGACCAGAGACCCTGCATAGCCACCAGAGACCCTGCATAGCCACCAGAGACCCTGCATAGCCACCAGAGACCCCGCATAGCCACCAGAGACCCCGCATAGCCACCAGAGACCCCGCATAGCCACCAGAGACCCCGCATAGCCACCAGAGACTCTGCATAGCAACCAGAAAGCCCACATAGCCAACAGAGACCCCGCATAGCCACCCAAAAGTCTGCAAAGTCGACCAGAGACCCTGTATAGCCACCAGAGACCCTGCATAGCCACCTGAAAGTCTGCACAGTTGACCAGAGACCCCGCATAGCCACCAGAGACCCCGCATAGCCACCAGAGACCCCGCCTAGCCACCAGAGACCCTGCATAGCCACCAGGGACTCCGCATAGCCACCAGAGACTCTGCATTACCACCAGAGACTCTACATAGCCACCAGAGACCCCGCATAGCCACCAGGGACCCCGCATAGCCACCAGGGACCCCGCATAGCCACCAGGGACCCCGCACAGCCACCAGGGACTCCGCATAGCCACCAGAGACTCTGGATTACCACCAGAGACTCTGGATTACCACCAGAGACTCTACATAGCCACCAGAGACCCCGCATAGCCACCAGAGACCCCGCATAGCCACCAGAGACCCCGCATAGCCACTAGAGACTCTGCATAGCCACCAGAGACTCTGCATAGCCACCAGAGACCCTGCATAGCCACCAGAGACTGTGCAAAGGCCACCAGAGACCCCGCATAGCCACCAGAGACCCCGCATAGCCACCAGAGACCCCACATAGCCACCAGAGACCCCGCATAGCCACCAAAAACCCTGCAAAGGCCACCAGAGACCCCACATGGCCACCAGAGACCCCACATAGCCACCAGAGACCCCGCATAGCCACCAGAGACCCCGCATAGCCACCAGAGACCCCGCATAGCCACCAGGGACTCTGCATTAACGCCAGAGACTCCACATAGCCACCAGAGACTCCGCATAGCCACCAGAGACTCTGCATAGCCACCAGAGACTCTGCATAGCCACCAGAGACTCCGCATAGCCACCAGAGACTCCGCATAGCCACCAGAGACTCCGCATAGCCACCAGAGACCCCGCATAGCCACCAGAGACTCTGAAAAGGCCACCAGAGACTCTGCAAAGGTCACCAGAGACACTGCATAACCACCAGAGACCCCGCATAGCCACCAGAGACCCCGCATATCCTAGAGAGACCCTGCATAGCCACCAGAGACCCTGCATAGCCACCAGAGACCCCGCATAGCCACCAGAGACCCCACATAGCCACCAGGGACTCTGCATTACCACCAGAGACTCCACATAGCCACCAGAGACTCCGCATAGCCACCAGAGACTCCGCATAGCCACCAGAGACTCCGCATAGCCACCAGAGACTCCGCATAGCCACCAGAGACCCCGCATAGCCACCAGAGACCCCGCATAGCCACCAGAGACCCCGCATAGCCACCAGAGACCCCGCATAGCCACCAGAGACTCTGCAAAGGCCACCAGAGACACTGCATAACCACCAGAGACCCCGCATAGCCACCAGAGACCCCGCATATCCTAGAGAGACCCTGCATAGCCACCAGAGACCCCGCATAGCCACCAGAGACTCTGCAAAGGCCACCAGAGACACTGCATAACCACCAGAGACCCCGCATAGCCACCAGAGACCCTGCATAGCCACCAGAGACCCCGCATAGCCACCAGAGACCCCGCATAGCCACCAGAGACCCTGCATAGCCACCAGGGACTCCGCATAGCCACCAGAGACTCTGCATTACCACCAGAGACTCTACATAGCCACCAGAGACCCCGCATAGCCACCAGAGACCCCGCATAGCCACCAGAGACCCCGCATAGCCACCAGAGACCCCGCATAGCCACCAGGGACTCCGCATAGCCACCAGAGACTCTGGATTACCACCAGAGACTCTGGATTACCACCAGAGACTCTACATAGCCACCAGAGACCCCGCATAGCCACCAGAGACCCCGCATAGCCACCAGAGACCCCGCATAGCCACTAGAGAATCCGCATAGCCACCAGAGACTCTGCATTACCACCAGAGACTCTGCATTACCACCAGAGACTCTGCATTACCACCAGAGACTCCACATAGCCACTAGAGACTCCGCATAGCCACCAGAGACCCTGCATAGCCACCAAAGACCCTGCATAGCCACCAGAGACCCCGCATAGCCACCAGAGACCCCGCATAGCCACTAGAGAATCCGCATAGCCACCAGAGACTCTGCATTACCACCAGAGACTCTGCATTACCACCAGAGACTCCACATAGCCACTAGAGACTCCGCATAGCCACCAGAGACCCTGCATAGCCACCAAAGACCCTGCATAGCCACTAGAGACTCCGCATAGCCGCCAGAGACTCCGCATAGCCGCCAGAGACCCCGCATAGCCACCAGAGACCCCGCATAGCCACCAGAGACCCTGCATAGCCACCAGAAACCCTGCATAGCCACCAGAGAATCCGCATAGCCACCAGAGACCCTGCATAGCCACCAAAGACCCTGCATAGCCACCAGAGACTCCACACAGCCACCAGAGACTCCACACAGCCACCAGAGACTCCACATAGCCACCAGAGACCCCCATAGCCACCACAGACCCCACATAGCTACCAAAGACCCTGCATATAGCAACCAGAAAGCCTGCATAACCACCAGAGACCCTGCATAGCCACTTGAGAGCCCACCCTTGAGAGTCTGCACAGTTGACCAGAGACCCTGCATAGCCACCAGAGACCCTGCATAGCCACCAGAGACCCTGCATAGCCACCAGAGACCCTGCATAGCCACCAGAGACCCCGCATAGCCACCAGAGACCCCGCATAGCCACCAGAGACCCCGCATAGCCACCAGAGACCCCGCATAGCCACCAGAGACTCTGCATAGCAACCAGAAAGCCCACATAGCCAACAGAGACCCCGCATAGCCACCCAAAAGTCTGCAAAGTCGACCAGAGACCCTGTATAGCCACCAGAGACCATGCATAGCCACCTGAAAGTCTGCACAGTTGACCAGAGACCCCGCATAGCCACCAGAGACCCCGCATAGCCACCAGAGACCCCGCCTAGCCACCAGAGACTCTGCATAGCAACCAGAAAGCCCACATAGCCAACAGAGACCCCACATAGCCACCCAAAAGTCTGCAAAGTCGACCAGAGACCCTGTATAGCCACCTGAAAGTCTGCACAGTTGACCAGAGACCCCGCATAGCCACCAGAGACCCCGCATAGCCACCAGAGACCCCGCATAGCCACCAGAGACCCTGCATAGCCACCAGAGATCCCCATAAACACCACAGACCCTTCATAGCCACCAAAGACCCGGGGACATATTTTTGTTTACTAGTAATGGCGGCAATCAGCGACTCTCTGCCCATTGCTGCCGCCGCCCGCCTCACGGCCTGTCAAGTCTTACTCTTCGGGCCCCGGCTACTACTGGGTGGGGAGCGGAGAAAGATCACTCTGCCAGGGAAGGCAAGGAGATAAGGAGGCAGGCGGCTGGCCAGGACTTGAGCCAAGGTAGAAGAACATGTGAGCGGAGCTGAATGGGCATGCACCCGAAACTGAAGAAAAATTCCCTCCGCTCCGACCAGCACATGATCATCAGAAAGGGGCACAGATAATGGAAAAAATACACCCCCTAAGCTAGTAGGGGCGGCGGAACGGGGGTGTGTAATTCAGATTTTATTTTTTTAATTCTGCACTGACTGTCTTTGAAATTTCCCCAGCACCTGTTCAAATCCAATCCGGGGACAAAACCGGGGACAGAGTTGGTCCGGAGACCGTGTCCTCAATCCGGGGACTGTCCCCAGAAACCAGGAATGTCTGGTCACTAGGGATGGACCGAACACCCCCCGGTTCGGTTCGCATCCAGAACATGCGAACAGGCCAAAAATTTGTTCGAACACGTGAACACCGTTAAAGTCCATGGAACACGAACATGAAAAATAAAAAGTGCTAATTTTAAAGGTTAATATGCAAGTTATTGTCATAAAAAGTGTTTGGGGACCCGGGTCCTGCCCCAGGGGACATGTATCAATGCAAAAAAAGTTTTAAAAACGGCAGTTTTTTCAGGAGCAGTGATTTTAATAATGCTTAAAGTGAAACAATAAAAGTGAATTATTCCTTTAAATTTCGTACCTGGGGGGTGTCTATAGTATGCCTGTAAAGTAGCGCATGTTTCCTGTGTTTATAAATAGTCTCTGCACAAAATGACATTTCTAAAGGAAAAAAAGTAATCTAAAACTACTCGCGGCTGTAATGAATTGTCGGGTCCCGGCAATACAGATAAAAGTCATTGAAAAAAAAAAATGCGTGGGAGTCCCCCAAAATTCCATTACCAGGCTCTTCAGGTTTGGTATGGATATTAAGGGGAACCCTGCGCCAAATAAAAAAAAAAATGGCGTGCGGTTCCCCCCCAGAATCCATACCAGACCCTTATCTGAGCACGCAACCTGGCAGGCTGCAGGAAAAGAGGAGGGGACGAGAGAGGCCCTACCATTTCACAAAAAAAAAGTGTCAAAATGTTAAAAACCATAGGAAACAGCTTGGGACAAGTCCTTTATTAAAAAAAGAAAAAAGAGATTCCAGCGATGTAATCCAATAAATCCATCCAGCGATGTAATCCAATTCTCGATCTCTAGCGGCTCCAGCGAGGAACACACACGCGATCCTGCCTTCACCGGAGGCACCTCCGGTGCATGACGCAGCGCCAGCCTGACAGCTCTTATGTAGCTGAGGGCGGGGCCACCCGGCACCAGATTCCGTCCCCCTCTGACGCAAGGGGAAACCCAGGGGTTTCCCAGTGACATGTACGGGTAACCTCGCCCCTCTCTGTTTCTAACGGGAAACCGTGCCCACTGGCCACCCATGATCACTCCCCAGAGAGGTGGAATGGGCAGTCTGCCTATGTAAACAAGGCAAACCGCCATTCTGTTAGGGATAAACACAGTGATCTTGTGTTCCTGCTAAGCAGGAACATGCATCTCTGTGTTCATCCATCCCCCACACAGTTAGAAAGCACTCCCTAGGGGCACACTAAACCCTTTGCTCGCCCCTGGTGTTAACCCCTTCCCTGCCAGTGTCATTCGTACAGTGACAGTGCATATTTTTATCCACCGCAATGTCGCAGTTCTGCTAAAAATCGCTGATCGCCACCATTACTAGTAAAAAAAATAAAAAAAAAATAACCAAAAAGTAGGATTTTTAAAACAGCTTACCTGTAAAATCCTTTTCTTGGAGTACATCACGGGACACAGAGCAGCATAGTCATTACTATGTGGGTTATATAGAATTACCTTCAGGTGCTGGCACTGTCAACTTCCAAAACAGGAAGTACCCTCCCCTATATAAGCCCCTCCCATCCGGGAGTACCTCAGTTTTGTAGCAAAGCAATACGTGTCCCCAAAAGAGGGGTGGGAGCTCTGTGTCCCGTGATGTACTCCAAGAAAAGGATTTTACAGGTAAGCTGTTTTAAAAATCCTACTTTCTTGTTCATACATCACGGGACACAGAGCAGCATAGTCATTACTATGTGGGACGTCCCAAAGCAATGCCAAATGAGGGGGGGGATACACCATACATAAGCTGGGCGCCATCAGGCATGAGGATCTTTTGCGGCCTGCAACACACTGCGCCCAAAGGCGACATCCTCCTGACTTCTAACGTCCACCTGGTAGAACCTAGTAAACGTGTGTACTGAAGACCATGTTGCAGCCTTACAAATTTGAGCCAGGGAGGCCTGGGGATGCACTGCCCATGAAGTTCCAACTGCTCTCGTGGAGTGCGCCCTAACTTTGAACGGAGGCGGTCTACTTCTCAAGCCATAGGCTTGTATTATGACCTGTCAAATCCACTTGGCTAAAGTAGATTTTGATGCTGCCTGACCCTTTCTGGGGCCTTCCGGCAGAACAAACAAAGAATCCGTTCTACGAATCTGAGCAGTGGCTTTTAGATAAGCTTTAACTGCTCTTACTACATCCAAAGAATGCAATAACTTTTCCTCTACCGAGCTTGGTTTGGGGAAAAAAGAAGGAAGAACCACATCCTGGTTCAAGTGAAACCTCGATACCACCTTAGGAAGAAAGGCTGGATGAGGACGTAATACTACTCTGTCCTTATGAATAACCAGATATGGCTCCTTACAGGACATGGCGGCTAATTCTGACACTCTTCTAGCCGAGCATATGGCTACTAAAAATATCAATTTTCTGGTGAGTAGAACCAAGGAAATGTGCCGCAAAGGTTCAAACGGCTGCTTCTGCAGAACCGACAGAACCAAATTTAGATCCCATGGGCATATGGGAGCTTTAATCGGTGGAATAATACGAGTCACCCCTTGCATAAAGGATTTGACAAGTGAATGCATAGCCAGGGGCCTTTGAAATAGTATTGATAAGGCCGAAACCTGGCCCTTGATAGTACTTAAGGCAAACTTCCTGTCTACAGCCCACTGCAGGAAGTCCAGAATTCTGCCTATAACGTACTTACGTGGATGCCATTTTCTGGCCTCACACCAAGTGATGTACGCCTTCCAAACTCTATAGTAGATCTGCCTGGATACAGGCTTCCTGGCATTGATTATAGTTGATACCACAGAGTTAGAGAGACCTCTCTTCTTTAGGATGTGGGATTCAATAGCCAGGCCGTTAAACTTAGAGTTAGTAAGGAAGGGTGGTATATCGGTCCTTGCGAAAGCAGGTCCGGATGACGTGGAAGGGTCCAAGGACTCCCCACAGACATTTTGATGATCTCCGCGTACCAGACCCTTCGGGGCCATGCTGGAGCCACCAGGATCACCGGCTTCTTTTCCAACCTGACTCTGCGAAGGAGTCGAGGCAACAATTGTAGCGGAGGGAAAGCATATATCAGTCTGAACTGATCCCAAGGGACATGCTTTTCTGCCCATTCCAGGATGTGACTTACTTCCCTCTGGGCTGCACGACTCCTGGTGCCTCCCTGATGATTGATATATGCCACTGCTGTGGCATTGTCTGATTGAATTCTGACAGGGGACCCTTGGAGTCTGGATGTCCAGGCTACTAGGGCATACCGGGCTGCTCGTATCTCTAAGAGATTGATGGGCAGGGTTTTTACTACATTTGACCATCTGCCCTGGAGAGACCATTGCTCCAGTACTGCCCCCCAGCCTATAAGGCTGGCATCTGTAGTGACCACCTTCCAGGATATCGGACTGAAGGGTTTTCCCTTCTGGAGATTCTGGGGGATCAACCACCAGCAGAGACTCTTCCGAACGGAAGGGGACAAAGCCATCGGGAAGTCTAGAGCCTGAATTTTTCCGTTCCAGGCTGACAATATGGCCCTCTGTAAATTCCTTGAGTGGAATTGGGCGTATGGCACAGCTTCGAATGATGCTACCATCTTTCCTAGCAGCCTCATGCACAGGCGTATGGACGGCTGTCTTTTTGCACAAAGCAGACGGACCAAGCCCCTCAAAGAGGATACCTTGTCTAGAGGTAAGAAAATCTTCCTCTGGTCTGAATCCAGCCGTAGCCCTAGATATACCAGGTTTTTCACTGGCTGTAGGGCTGACTTGTCCAGGTTGATGACCCAACCGTGAGATTCTAGATACTTGATTGTATCGACAATTACCACTTCTAGCTTGGCAACTGAGTGGTCCATCAACAACAGGTCGTCTAGGTATGCCATTATCGTTACACCTCGTGTTCTTAGATCGGCCAACAGTGGGGCCAGAATTTTTGTGAACACTCTGGTGCTGTGGCCAGACCGAATGGTAAGGCTCTGAACTGAAAATGGCGCCCTTCTACTGCAAAGCGTAGAAATTTTTGATGACCTGGAAAGATGGGAACATGCAAGTAAGCATCTTTGATGTCGATCGAGGCTAACCATTCCTCCCCCTGTAGGGCAGCGGTGACCGATCGGATCGACTCCATCCGGAAAGACCGGACGTTTAGAAATTTGTTTAGACTCTTTAGGTCCAATATGGGTCTTATGTCCCCGTTTTGCTTCGGGACTGTGAAAAGGTTTGAGTAGAAACCCAACCCCCACTCTTCCATAGGAACCTCCATAATTACTCCTTGGAGCAATAGTTGTTCTAACGCCAATAGGAGAGACCCTCTTTTCAGAGGGTCTCTTGGCATGCCTGACCACATAAAATGGGAAGGAGGAGACTCTTTTAACTCCAACTTGTATCCCAGAGTTACTGCGGAGAGCACCCATCTGTCTTTGATCGTCTCCCGCCAGGTCTCTGCGAACAACTGAAGTCTTCCCCCACCCGTTTGAGTGGGGGCAGCCCTTCATAGGCTTGACTTGGAGGCTGGTTTAGTACCCCTTCGGATCCAGGGTTTGTTATTACCCTGTGACTGTCCCTGATTTTTACCCCCTGAGTTTGACCGAGGAGGCCGTCGGAACTGCTTAGTAGCAGACGTCGCAGGGATAGGAGAGGTAGTCCTCTTAAAAGATGGACCCCTAGACCTCTTCTTACTCGGTAAGAGAGTACTTTTACCACTGGAAATCTTCTGGATATACTTATTAGGCTTGTGCACAACGGAAAAATTCGTTCCGTTTCGGTTCGTTTCTTTCCGGTCCTGTTGATTCGTAATCATTCGTAATTTTGCTAGACGGGATTTTTCGTGTTCGGACTCATTCGTATTTTTGCAAGCGACATTTTTCGTTGAATTTTTTGTTGCTTTATAATTCGTACTTTCGGTAGAGTACGTTGTTTTTCGTTGATTCTGGACACAACTCTTACTTTCGTAACTTTTTTTGGGTTCGTTGATTCGTAATTTTCTGTGTCTCTCTCACGACGACGCTGACTATTATGCCTAATGTGCTTCGAATGGATTTGTACTTTTCGAAATACATAGCGGTTATTTGTAACGATTCGAAATCTCGTATTTTACTTTCGTTTTTTACATGCGGCTATAGCCTCCGCCCCTGTACACCATTTTGAGAGGGTTCAGCACGGTGAGGGAGAAGCAGAGAGCAGAGCAGAGTGTTATTGTGCTTCGAATGGATTAGAAATCTCGTATTTTACTTTTGTTTTTTACATGCGGCTATAGCCTCCGCCCCTGTACACCATTTTGAGAGGGAGTTCAGCACGGTGAAGGAGAAGCAGAGAGCAGAGCAGAGTGAGTGTTATTGTGTTTCCAATGGATTTGTACATTCGTAAGTTTTTTCATAACGAATTATGCCGAAGACATTCGGGCATTCGCTATTTTGCGGTATAATTTATTTCGGATTCGGTTTTATTCGTAATTGCTTTGTTCGGAAATTCGAATGCTTCCGAATGTCCGAAAGTTGCTAAATTCGGACGAATTTCGATTCGTTACGAAACGAATTGCACAAGCCTAATACTTATCCAGATCCTCGCCAAAAAGGCGTTCCCCATGAAATGGGAAGCTAACTAAGAGCTTCTTACAGGGAGCTTCAGCAGACCAGTTTTTGAGCCACAGAAGCCTACGCATATGTACCAAAGACAGCGTGAGGCGGGAGGCCTGATGGATAGAATCCTTGATGGCGTCAACCGCAAAGCATAATGCTCTAGGCAGATCAGCCAGAGCCTGGGCCTGCTGGTCTGGCAAATCCCTCAGGACCATTTTCATCTGATCCTTTAAAGCTTGGCAGACCCCAATAGCTGCCACTGCTGGCTGTGTAACAGCCCCTGCTGTGGAAAAAGCAGATTTTAATAAAGATTCCAATTTTTTATCCACTGGATCTTTGAACATTTGAACATTATCTACTGGGCATGTCAGTGATTTGTTCACAGAAGAGATGGCTGCATCCACCGTAGGAACATTCCATCTCTGGGTGAACTTTTCCTCCATGGGATAGATCACCGGAAATTTCTTAGGCGGAACAAATAGTTTATCAGGATGTTCCCAGTCCTGGTATATAAGTCCTTCCAATAATGGATGTATTGGAAAGGAGCAATTAACCTGGGGAGCTTTTAGCGACCCCAATGAGGAGACAGCAGTAGTTGATGGTTCAACAAGAGGCATTTTAAATGCAGATCGAACCATGTCAGTTAGGGTCTGGACCCACAATCTTTCAGTCTGTGATGCTGAAAATGGTTCATCTACTGTCGATTCCTCAAAAACAGAGTTAACCTCCTCCTGATCCCCTTCAGGTAGGTCGGTCCCTTCCTGGGACTGTTGCTCTGCCAACAGGCACTCTAATGGAGGTGATGGAGATCTGGCGCGCTTTCTTTCCTGCAGAGAAGAAGCGATCAATGCTGCCAATCTCTGCTCCAATCCCTCCAGAGTTGAGGCAAAAACCTCCTCTGTTATATATGCAGGAGCAGGTGGACTGAGGACAGCCGCAGTACCTGGCACTCCCGGGGGTTCCTTATGGGTATTAACCTCTGATTTCTCAGGGGAGGAGGGTGCAGATGACTGCTCCAGATCCTCAGAGCCCGATGGAGACCCCCTACACTTCCTGAGAGGTATATCTCGGAGTTTTTTAGGCGGCATATTCCTTAGTTCAAAGCTGAGGTATTCCAGCCACAATACACCCCTTTACTGAAATAGTCTAATGCAATTTGCTGCTATGTACATCAGTGGGTGTCTACTAATGCGTCTTTCTGGGGATGCCTGTATCAACCGCCCGCTGTAAGCCCCTATACCATGCTACCAGCTCCTTTTCATGCTCTGTGTCCATAGCAAGCAGCGTGGACTGAGTCCTTTTATCTTGCTGGGACGCCCGCACATGCGCAGAAGTGCTGGGCGCACAGAGCGCGTCATCCGCCAGGCTCCGCCCACTTTTTTGAAGCTAAATCTATAAAAGAAAGCGTGTGTGCGCGCGCGCGTGCACGTGTGCGCTCTTGGCGCCCTGTAGGGAGAGGAGCCAGGGTCCCTGTTTCACCAGGACTCGGGGATGGAAGGAAACTACTTGGCAGCATGACAGAGGAATGCAGCTTCCCTGATAGAGAGCTCACTCATCTGCCTGGACTTTCACCATGGAAGGAATATTCCCAAGAAAAAAAGACGTTCCACAGCGGCCTCTAGTGGACAAACACAGGTACCACACTTTTGTCTTTTTTTTTATTTTTTTTAAACCTCCTTTATGAAAAACATTTCCAGGTTTACAGTTTTTAAAACTTCCTTTATGAAAAGACATTTCTAGGATTTCTTAGGCATATACAGCTATTAGCGGGAATACCTTTAGGTAACAGGCAGAAAGACATATTAGGCTTGGGGGTCCCCTCAATAGAACCAAGTTCCTGAGGGGCCCCCACTTACCTTTTCCCCGCCGCAGGACTTTGTTTGGTCCACAGAAGCCCAAACTTCACCTCTCACGGCAGGCATTGTACTAGACCTTCAGGGACCGGGTTCCCAAGGATTCCACTCCCCTGGACCTGTATAGCACCCTGCACAGATAGCCTCTTGGTTTTGGGTATGACCAGAGCTCTGGATCCCAGGGTCCAGCCCTCCTAAGAGAGGCATTACAGGCAAAACCCTGCTCTTCTCTGCAAGGCCCGGGTACCGACCGTTTAGCTATGAAGCTTTTTTGGTCGGATCCGGAATAGCTTGCTAAGGCCCAGAGAACCTGTACACAAGCCCAGATGAATACATGTTAACCTTGGCCAACACCTTAGACACTGGCAAAAAACTGAGGTGCTCCCGGATGGGAGGGGCTTATATAGGGGAGGGTACTTCCTGTTTTGGAAGTTGCCAGTGCCAGCACCTGAAGGTAATTCTATATAACCCACATAGTAATGACTATGCTGCTCTGTGTCCCGTGATGTATGAACAAGAAATATCCCATAGTTTGTAGATGCGATAACTTTTGCGCAAAAACAAATCAATATACGCTTATTGGGATTTCTTTTTACCAAAAAAATTTAGCAGAATACATATTGGCCTAAATTGATAAAGAAATTAGATTTTAAAAAAAATAAAATCATTGGATATGTTTTTTAGCAGAAAGTAACAAATATTGTTTGTTTTTTTTCAAAATTGTCGCTCTTTTTTTGTTTATAGCGCAAAAAATAAAGACTGCAGAGGTGATCAAATACCACCTCTATTTGTGTGAAAAAATGGACATCAATTGTATTTGGGTACAGCGTCGCACGACCGCGCAATTGTCAGTTAAAGTGGTTGTAAACCCTCCCCCGGAAGTTTCACCTTCAGGTAAGCCTAGATTAAGGCTTACCTGTAGGTGTTTTCAATATCTCCTAAACCTACACGGTTTAGGAGATATTTGTGAATGGGATTCCACAGTTGTCTACGGCGCAGGCGCACTGTAAATCCCATTCACAAATCCAGCCTTGCCGGATTTGACGGCTCCGGCGCGCATGCGCGGAGTGACGTCTTCGCTGCTCCGGCCAATCACATCGCTGTAACCTTCCGGAGAGATGACTGCGGCCGGAGGGGGAGACGTGGACGGCTTCGATCTAAGGTAAGTAATGCATAATGAGCTAGTATGCTAGTCATACTAGCTCATTATGGCTTTCTCTTGCAGGTGATTATTTTATTTAAAAAAACGAAATTTGGGTTTACAACCACTTTAAAGTAATGCAGTGCCGTATCGCAAAAAAAATGTCCAGGTCAGAAAGGTGGGTAAACCTTCCGGGGCTGAAGTGGTTAAAGACGTTCTTTTCAATGTTTTGAGAAGTTGTGTTATTGTAGTATCACATATGTCTGCAGGCTGTATATATATTTTTTTTTTTAGCTGCGCATCGGTGGGTCAGATCTCACCCATGATGGCAATCTAGAATTAAAAGACATATAAAGCATTTTTTTGGAGTGTTGGATCCCCTCTCAGGCTTTTATTTCTAACATTCAGCATCTTGTCCCACACTGTTGCCCACAGTCAGTATAGACTGGCCATGGCCAATGGTAGCGCCATATCAAACCAAATGGAAATAATAGCCAGCACTCCTTAACCTCTTGCCATTCACGTATTGCATATGTGATGCAGCAAATAAGGTGAGCTTTGAAGCCCACGTGCCACACATATACGTCCATGGGTGGCTGCGCGCTCCCAGCACTGTCAAAGACACTCCCGCTCTCTATTAATGATCAGGAGCTGACAGGAACAACTCCCACTCATAGTTACATAGTAGGTGAGGTTGAAAAAAGACACAAATCCATCAAGTCCTACCTATGTGTGTGATTATATGTCAGTATTACATTGTATATCCCTGTATGTTGTGGTCGTTCAGGTGCTTATCCAATAGGTTTTTTAAACTATCGATGCCCCCCGCTGAGACCACCACCTGTGGAAGGGAATTCCACATTCTTGCCGCTCTTATGCCCCATACACACGATCGTTTTTCATGCCGTTAAAAATGCCATTGTTAAAAATGGGCATTAAAACCGATCGTGTGTATGCTCCAGAGCATTTTTAACGGCGTGAAAAACGGCCATTAAAAATTTCGAACATGCTCTATTTTTTCACGTGGTTTTTCATGTCGTTTTTTAACGACGTGAAAAACGATAGTGTGTATGCTTTAACGACGTGAAAAAAAACGCGCATGCTCAAAATCAAGTATGAGACGGGAGCGCTCGTTCTGGTAAAACTAGCGTTCGTAATGGAGATATCACATTCGTCACGCTGTAACGGACTGAAAAGCACGAGGCTGAAAAGCGCGAATCGTCGCTCAACAAACTTTACTAACATGAAGGGTGGCTCCATTCGAACGGAACTTCCCCTTTATAGTGCCGTCGTACGTGTTGTACGTCACTGCGCTTTGCTTGAACGTTTTTTAAAATGATCGTGTGTACGCAAGACAGGCTTGAGTGGAAACATGAAAAAAAACGACGAGAAAAACGTTGGTTTAAAAAATGGCATGAAAAACTGTCGTGTGTACGCCGCATTACAGTAAAGAACCCTCTACGTAGTTTAAGGTTAAACCTCTTTTCTTCTAATTTTAATGAGTGGCCACGTGTCTTGTTAAGCTCCCTTCCATGAAAAAGTTGTATCCCTATTGTGGGGTCACCAGTACGGTATTTGTAAATTGAAATCATATCCCCTCTCAAGCGTCTTTTCTCCAGAGAGAATAAGTTCAGTGCTCGTAACCTTTCCTCATAACTAACATCCTCCAGACCCTTTATTAGCTTTGTTGCCCTTCTTTGTACTCGCTCCATTTCCAGTACATCCATTCTGAGGACTGGTGCCCAGAACTGGACAGCATATTCCAGGTGCGGCCGGACCAGAGTCTTGTATAGTGGGAGAGTTATTGTTTTATTTCTGGAGTTATCCCTTTTTTAATGCATGCCAATATTCTGTTTGCTTTGTTAGCAGCAGCTTGGCATTGCATGCCATTGCTGAGCCTAGCATCTACTAGGACCCCCAGGTCCTTTTCTATCCTAGATTCCCCCAGAGGTTCTCCCCCCAGTGTATAGAGTGCATTCGTATTTTCGCCACACAAATGCATTATTTTAAATTTTTCTTCATTGAACCTCATTTGCCCACCCCATTAATTTGTTCAGATCTTCTTGCAAGATTTCCACATCCTGCGGAGGTTATTGCCCTGCTTAGCTTAGTATCATCCGCAAATACAGAGATTGAACTGTTTACCCCATCCTCCAGGTCGTTGATGAACAAATTAAACAGGATTGGTCCCAGCACAGAACCCTGGGGGGACCCCACTACCCATCCGTGACCATTCCGAGTACTCCCCATTTATCACCACCCTCTGAACTCGCCCTTGTAGCCAGTTTTCAATCCATGTACTCACCCTATGGTCCATGCCAATGGACCTTATACTTTGTGCAGTAAACATTTATGGGGAACAGTATCAAATGCTTTTGCAAAATCCAGATACACCCTGTCTATGGGCCTTCCTTTATCTAGATGGCAACTCACCTCCTCATAGAAGGTTAATAGTTTGGTTTGGCAAGAATGATTCTTCATGAATCCATGCTGATTACTGCTAACGATACCGTTCTCATTACTAAAATCTTGTATATAGTCCCTTATCATCCCCTCCAAGAGCTTACATACTATTGATGTTAGGCTAACTGGTCTGTAATTCCCAGGGATGTATTTTGGGCTATTTTTAAATATTGGTGCTACATTGGCTTTTCTCCAATCAGCTGGTATTATTCCAGTCAGTAGACCACTCATGTGACCAGTTATGTGACCACTGTGACAGCCAATCACGTGATCATGTGATGGGGCAGTCTTTCCCACCCCCGGGCATAAAGACCCTGGTAAAGGGGTGCAGGGGGCTGGGCTGGATGGGGTTAAACACTATGGGGTGTATTTATAAAAAAAATTAGCATAGCAGTGCATTTAATAAAACTGCATGTAACTTCATTGGGGAAAAATTTAATGTTATTTTTAGACACCTGCAATTCGTTTAGTTCTGAATCCGTTTCTTTGCGAATTTCGTCAAATTCGTTCATTTGGAAATTTGGGGCTGGGCGCATGGAGATTAGGGGAGCGGCGCCCCCTATGCCCCGTATGGACGGGCCCGCCACTGATGCAGAGGATTAACCCCTTATGTCCCACAGTGAGTATAACAAGCATGCTTTACTGCAGATACAGACAGATTTTACTCTTGTGGGTTTAGTTACACTTTAATGGCTCTTTTAGTGTAGATAGAATATTTCCATGAGCATTTATCAACGGCTCAGCTCCTTTGTTTCCAATAACAGAGAAGTAACTGAAGCTGATAAGAGCCACACACAAAATCTATTATTTCTGTTAAACAATTCTGTGTGTGTTCCTCCGGTTATTGAGCACCGACATCGCTCGATGGGTCACCCCCTCCCCCCCCCCACCAACAAACACCTCTTCTAAACTTTATTTTCCAAATTACAGACCAATCCGTCACATTAATAACGTTAATCACATTGACAGCCTCGTCCTACATCAATTTTTCCGTCCCCAAAAACAAGTCAATCGGCAAAGGCTGCTAGGGGAAGGCTGTAATGAGAAGGAAATGAAGTCTGGGTGCTTGGCTGCTGCAGTCTGGATTGTACATGACCTGAAAACCTGATTATTTTCGGGCTACCTCCACACGTTTGGTGTCTTATGCCCAGGGGCGTATTTACCGCGAGCAGGGGCAGTTCATTACCCACTTAAGCCCCGGACCATTTCGCTGGCCAAAGACCAGGCCCCTTTTTGCGATTCGGCACGGCGTCGCTTAACCTTATAATTGCGCGGTCGTGCGACGTGGCTCCCGAACAAAATTGACGTCTTTTTTTCCCACAAATAGAGATTTATTTTGGTGGTATTTGCTCACCTCTGCGGTTTTTATTTTTTCCGCTATGAACAAAACAAAAGCGACAATTTTGAAAAAAATTCAATAATTTTTACTTTTTGCTATAATAAATATCCCCAAAAAATATAGAAAAAAATGTTTTTGGTAAAAAAAAATGCAATAAGCGTTTATTGATTGGTTTGCGCAAAAGTTATAGCGTCTGCAAAATAGGGGATAGTTTTATGGCATTTTTATTAATAATTTTTTTTTTTTACTAGTAATGGCGGCGATCAGCGATTTTTATCGTGACTGCGACATTATGGCGGACACATCGGACACTTTTGACACCATTTTGGGACCATTGTCATTTTTACAGCGATCAGTGCTATAAAAATGCACTGATTACTGTAAAAATGACACTGGCAGTGAATGGGTTAACCTGTATGGGCACTAAAGGAGTTAAGTGTGATCTAGGGAGTGATTATAACTGTTAGGGGGCGTGGCTTGCCGTGACACATCACTGATCACTTTTCCCGCTTTTCCCGATGACAGGGAACAGACGATCAGTGACATGTCAGGGGAAGGACGGGGAGATGTTATATTTACAATGACATCTCCCCGTTCTTCAGCTCTGTGACCCGATCGCGGGACACCGGCGGACATCGAGTCCGCGAGTCCCGCGGGCACGGTCACGGAGTTCGTGACAGGGTCGCGAGCGCGCCACCGGCGGCGCACGCGCGACCACACGGCTCGCAAATGAAAGGGGACGTATATGCCCATTTGCGCAGCTGTGTGATTCTGTCGAAGTAAATGTTAGTGCGGCGGTCGGGAACCGGTTATGGGCGCACGGGCGCCGCCCCCTCTATTCACGCCACCCCCCTATATGGTTAATGGATAGATTCATGCATAGCATGAACCTTTCCATGGTCGCCACGGCCACCCCCTATAGGCGTCTGGCCCCTTTCAGGATGCTGGGCGTCTGAATTACAGCGGCGAGGGGGGGTTTAAACACCTGATTAGAGCCATAGGCTCTAATAGGCTTTAAAATAGGGTGGGCTTGGAGCACAGAGCATTGCGCATGGAGCCCACCCAGGTGTGTTAGAAAAGCAAATGAATATTTGCTTTTCTAACACTGAATCGCCTCTCCGCCAATCAGGACGTGCTGGTCTGATACCCGTTTCCCGATTGGCTGAAAGGTCAGGCGATCCTATTGGCCACCTAGGAGGAGGGGAGGAGACGCACGGCGGATGCCGCCGTGATCTCAGAGGAGAAGAGGATACAGGAGACGCTGTCAGATGACCCCCGCAGCCTAATCCCCTGCCAGATATCAACCACTGGGGTTTTTTATTTTTGTGCTAAACAAACAAAAAAAAACGAAACGTTTGGGAAAAAAAACAAACACAGTTTTCAAAGTTTAACTACTTGCCGACCAGCCGCTGCAAAAGTGTCCACCTAAAGAAACTGAAAAGCTTTTTGTGTAGTTGCTGTGTTATGTCATTATATATTGATAGCCAAGGCTCTTAATGTTTTTTGTCATTTTAAATTCTTTGCACTCTTGAAATAGGAGAACAAGCACTGCAGCTTTTGGCCACAAGTGGTAGCCTAGAGGGTAAGAACTCTGACTGGTCTACTGGAGACCTGAGTTCAAATCCCTCTGAGGGATGTCCTAGGTGCTGTGGCAGTGCTTGAGCCCTCTGCTGATGGAAAATATTTCAGACTGTAGGGAGTTCTTGTACTGTCCAGTACCTGGGTTGAGAAAAATTGCTGCTTTATCATGGAACTGTGCTTGTATTCAGAGAGCGACCCATTCTTCTACAAATGGGTGTAGAAGCCGTCTGTGTGCAGAGGTGCTGAGTTTATACACCTGTGGCCATGGAGGGGATTGGAACACCTGAATCCAATGATTTGATTCTCCTCTATTCTGGATGGTGGGATTTAGAAAATTCTCCTCTATTTTGGATGGTGGGACTTAGAATATTCTCCTCTATTCTGGATGGTGGGACTTAGAAAATTCTCCTCTATTCTGGATGGTGGGACTTCGAAAATTCTCCTCTATTTTGGATGGTGGGACTTAGAAAATTCTCCTCTATTCTGGATGGTGGGACTTAGAATATTCTCCTCTATTCTGGATGGTGGGACTTAGAAAATTCTCCTCTATTCTGGATGGTGGGACTTAGAAAATTCTCCTCTATTCTGGATGGTGGGACTTAGAAAATTCCCCTCTATTCTGGATGGTGGGACTTAGAATATTCTCCTCTATTCTGGATGGTGGGACTTGGACTTGGAATACTCTCCTCTATTCTGGATGGTGGGACTTGGAATACTCTCCTCTATTCTGGATGGTGGGACTTAGAAAATTCTCCTCTATTCTGGATGGTGGGACTTAGAATATTCTCCTCTGTTTCGGCTTGTACCTGATGTATAGGAAATAGAAGGATGAGAGCATTTGCTGGCAGATCTGATGGCTCAGGTAGTTGGTGCGCCTATATTCTGTGGAAATTTCTGGAGACGTGTGATGGAATCCTGGGGCTGGCAGCTCATTATTTCCTTTGTATTGTACAATTTGGTTAATGACACTGAGAAATATCTGAATCAGATATCTCCTCCAGGTTGGTAGGTGGCTCTGCGAGTTAGAGACCAGCCAGTGACCCCACAGAGGTTTTGAAGTCACAGGTTCAAGTCTTGGTGTCTCTGTATATTTATTTGCAGTAGATTAATACCTTAACTATGAGAAGGAGCAGCTTGGTGTTTGGGTGCAGGTGATGGCTCAGATGGTAAGGACTCAGACTGATGTGATGGAGTCATGGAGGCTATGAGTTCAAATCCCTCTGGTGGAAGCTGAAGAGCTCCAGTTGCTGTGTGGTGCCTGATCTCCTGTTGTGGGTAGTGCCTGAGCCCCCTGTTGGTGGAAGAGGGTAGTGGGGAATGTTTCAGGCCCACAAGTAGGGGGGTTCAGGTATGGTGTTGTACATATATTGGGGGGGGGGGGTGTGGTGTATTGTTTTAAGAAAAACCGAAAACTTTTGCTAAGTACATGATTTTGGAATGGGCTGCCCCGGTAAGACAGCCCATTCTATTTATATATGTTGCAGTGATGTCACAGACTGTGGATTGAAGAAGCAGGGGGGTGTCCACAACCTAATGTGATGCCCACACATGTTACAGGCCAGTGGGGGCCTGGGACTGGAGCAGACTGGTGGGTTGTCCATGGCCTCTAAGCTTTCACTCAGGGATTTGAGCTGGAGTCAACTGTGCTTTCAAGGAGTTGCACTCGGGGTCAACAGCACTTTCTTGTCTTTGCCCTCTGAGCGTACAGGGCTTTCATGGGTTTTCCCTTGGGATCTGAAGCACTTGTGTGGATTTGAACTAGAGTCTACGGCGCCCTGGTCAACACTCTTATCCACTGAGCTACTCACTTCTGCTCATCAGCCCATGTTCTGGTTCTCCTACTTATAGAGTAAAAAGTCCTTACGCTTTCAGATAGAGTTGAACCTGCAACTCCAAAATTATTGTGTCCACAACCTAAGGTGATGCCCACACATGTTACAGGCCTGTGGGGACCTGGGACTGGAGGGTTGTCCATGGCCTCTAAGCTTTCACTCAGGGATTTGAGCTGGAGACTACGGCGCTTTCAAGGAGTTGCACTCAGGGTCAACAGCACTTTCTTGTCTTTGCCCTCTGAGCCTACAGTGCCTTCAGGATCTGCAGCACTTGTGTGGATTTGAACTAGAGTCTACGGCACCCTGGTCAACACTCTTATCCACTTAGCTACTCACTTCTGCTCATCAGCCCATGTTCTGGTTCTCCTAATTATAGAGTAAAAAGTCCTTACGCTTTCAGATAGAGTTGAACCTGCAACTCCAAAAGTACTGTGTCCACAACCTAAGGTGATGCCCACACATGTTACAAGCCTGTGGGGACCGGGGACTGGAGCAGACTGGTGGGTTGTCCATGGCCTCCAAGCTTTCACTGAGGGATTTGAGCTGGAGTCTACTGTGCTTTCAAGGAGTTGCACTCAGGGTCAACAGCACTTTCTTGTCTTTGTCCTCTGATCCTACAGTGCCTTCATGGGTTTGCCCTTGGGATCTGAAGCACTTGTGTGGATTTGAACTAGAGTCTACGGCGCCCTGGTCAACAGTCTTATCCACTGAGCTACTCACTTCTGCTCATCAGCCCATGTTCTGGTTCTCCTACTTATAGAGTAAAAAGTCCTTACGCTTTCAGATGATAGAGTTGAACCTGCAACTCCAAAATTACTGTGTCCACAACCTAAGGTGATGCCCACACATGTTACAGGCCTGTGGGGACCTGGGACTGGAGGGTTGTCCATGGCCTCCAAGCTTTAACTCAGGGATTTGAGCTGGAGACTACGGCGCTTTCAAGGAGTTGCACTCAGGGTCAACAGCACTTTCTTGTCTTTGCCCTCTGAGCCTACAGTGCCTTCATGGGTTTGCCTTTGGGATCTGCAGCACTTGTGTGGATTTGAACTAGAGTCTACGGCGCCCTGGTCAACACTCTTATCCACTGAGCTACTCACTTCTGCTCATCAGCCCATGTTCTGGTTCTCCTACTTATAGAGTAAAAAGTCCTTACGCTTTCAGATAGAGTTGAACCTGCAACTCCAAAATTACTGTGTCCACAACCTAAGGTGATGCCCACACATGTTACAAGCCTGTGGGGATCGGGGACTGGATGGTTGTCCATGGCCTCCAAGCTTTCACTCAGGGATTTGAGCTGGAGTCTACTGTGCTTTCAAAGAGTTGCACTCGGGGTCAACAGCACTTTCTTGTCTTTGCCCTCTGAGCCTACAGTGCCTTCATGGGTTTGCCCTTGGGACCTGAAGCACTTGTGTGGATTTGAACTAGAGTCTACGGCGCACTGGTCAACACTCTTATCCACTGAGCTACTCACTTCTGCTCATCAGCCCATGTTCTGGTTCTCCTACTTATAGAGTAAAAAGTCCTTACGCTTTCAGATAGAGTTGAACCTGCAACTCCAAAATTACTGTGTCCACAACCTAAGGTGATGCCCACACATGTTACAAGCCTGTGGGGACCGGAGCAGTCTGGTGGGTTGTCCATGGCCTCCAAGCTTTCACTGAGGGATTTGAGCTGGAGTCTACTGTGCTTTCAAAGAGTTGCACTCGGGGTCAACAGCACTTTCTTGTCTTTGCCCTCTGAGCCTACAGTGCCTTCATGGGTTTGCCCTTGGGATCTGAAGCACTTGTGTGGATTTGAACTAGAGTCTACGGCGCCCTGGTCAACACTCTTATCCACTGAGCTACTCACTTCTGCTCATCAGCCCATGTTCTGGTTCTCCTACTTATAGAGTAAAAAGTCCTTACGCTTTCAGATAGAGTTGAACCTACAACTCCAAAATTACTGTGTCCACAACCTAAGGTGATGCCCACACATGTTACAGGCCTGGGACTGGAGGGTTGTCCATGGTCTCCAAGCTTTAACTCAGAGATTTGAGCTGCAGACTACGGCGCTTTCAAGGAGTTGCGCTCGGGGTCAACAGCACTTTCTTGTCTTTGTCCTCTGATCCTACAGTGCCTTCATGGGTTTGCCCTTGGGATCTGAACTGGAGTCTACGGCACCCTGGTCAACACTCTTATCCACTGAGCTACTCACTTCTGCTCATCAGCCCATGTTCTGGTTCTCCTACTTATAGAGTAAAAAGTCCTTACGCTTTCAGATAGAGTTGAACCTACAACTCCAAAATTACTGTGTCCACTACCTAAGGTGATGCCCACACATGTTACAGGCCTGTGACTGGAGGGTTGTCCATGGCCTTCGAGCTTTAACTCAGGGATTTGAGCTGTAGACTACGATGCTTTCAAGGAGTTGCACTCGGGGTCAACGGCACTTTCTTCTCTTTGCCCTCTGAGCCTTCATGGGTTTGCCCTTGGGATCTGAAGCACTTGTGTGGATTTGAACTAGAGTCTACGGCGCACTGGTCAACACTCTTATCCACTGAGCTACTCACTTCTGGTCATCAGCCCATGTTCTGGTTCTCTTACTTATAGAGTAAAAAGTCCTTACGCTTTCAGATAGCGTTGAACCTGCAACTCCAAAAGTACTGTGTCCACAACCTAAGGTGATGCCCACACATGTTACAGGCCTGTGGGGACCTAGGACTGGAGATTGTCCATGGCCTCCAAGCTTTCACTGAGGGATTTGAGCTAGAGTCTACTGTGCTTTCAAGGAGTTGCACTCGGGGTCAACAGCACTTTCTTGTCTTTGTCCTCTGATCCTACAGTGCCTTCATGGGTTTGCCCTTGGGATCTGAAGCACTAGTGTGGATTTGAACTGGAGTCTACGACACCCTGGTCAACACTCTTATCCACTGAGCTACTCACTTCTGGTCATCAGCCCATGTTCTGGTTCTCCTACTTATAGAGTAAAAAGTCCTTACGCTTTCAGATAGCGTTGAACCTGCAACTCCAAAAATACTGTGTCCACAACTTAAGGTGATGCCCACACATGTTACAAGCCTGTGGGGACCGGAGCAGACTGGTGGGTTGTCCATGGCCTCCAAGCTTTCACTCAGGGATTTGAGCTGGAGTCTACTGTGCTTTCAAAGAGTTGCACTCGGGGTCAACAGCACTTTCTTGTCTTTGTCCTCTGATTCTACAGTGCCTTCATGGGTTTGCCCTCGGGATCTGAAGCACTAGTGTGGATTTGAACTGGAGTCTACGACACCCTGGTCAACACTCTTATCCACTGAACTACTCACTTCTGCTCATCAGCCCATGTTCTGGTTCTCCTACTTATAGAGTAAAAAGTCCTTGCGCTTTCAGATAGAGTTGAACCTGCAACTCCAAAATTACTGTGTCCACAACCTAAGGTGATGCCCACACATGTTACAGGCCTGGGACTGGAGGGTTGTCCATGGTCTCCAAGCTTTAACTCAGAGATTTGAGCTGCAGACTACGGCGCTTTCAAAGAGTTGCGCTCGGGGTCAACAGCACTTTCTTGTCTTTGTCCTCTGATCCTACAGTGCCTTCATGGGTTTGCCCTTGGGATCTGAACTGGAGTCTACGGTGCCCTGGTCAACACTCTTTTCCACTGAGCTACTTACTTCTGCTCATCAGCCCATGTCCTGGTTGTCCTACTTTTAGAGTAAAAAGTCCTTACGCTTTCAGATAGAGTTGAACCTGCAACTCCAAAATTACTGTGTCCACAACCTAAGGTGATGCCCACACATGTTACAAGCCTGTGGGGACCGTGGACTAGAGCAGACTGGTGGGTTGTCCATGGCCTCCAAGCTTTCACTCAGGGATTTGAGCTGGAGTCTACTGTGCTTTCAAAGAGTTGCACTCGGGGTCAACTGCACTTTCTTGTCTTTGCCCTCTGAGCCTACAGTGCCTTCATGGGTTTCCCTTTGGGATCTGAAGTACTTGTGTGGATTTGAACTGGAGTCTACGGTGCCCTGGTCAACACTCTTATCCATTGAGCTACTCACTTCTGCTCGTCAGCCCATATTCTGGTTCTCCTACTTATAGAGTAAAAAGTCCTTACACTTTCAGATAGCATTGAACCTGCAACTCCAAAATTACTGTGTCCACAACCTAAGGTGATGCCCACACATGTTACAGGCCTGTGGGGACCTGGGACTGGAGGGTTGTCCATGGCCTCCAAACTTTAACTCAGGGATTTGAGCTGGAAACTACGGTGCTTTCAAGGAGTTGCACTCGGGGTCAACAGCACTTTCTTGTCTTTGTCCTCTGATCCTACAGTGCCTTCATGGGTTTGCCCTTGGGATCTGAACTGGAGTCTACGGTGCCCTGGTCAACACTCTTATCCACTGAGCTACTTACTTCTGCTCATCAGCCCATGTCCTGGTTGTCCTACTTTTAGAGTAAAAAGTCCTTACGCTTTCAGATAGAGTTGAACCTGCAACTCCAAAATTACTGTGTCCACAACCTAAGGTGATGCCCACACATGTTACAAGCCTGTGGGGATCAGGGACTGGAGCAGACTGATGGGTTGTCCATGGCCTCTAAGCTTTCACTCAGGGATTTGAGCTGGAGTCTACTGTGCTTTCAAGGATTTGCACTCGGGGTCAACAGCACTTTCTTGTCTTTGCCCTCTGAGCCTACAGTGCTTTCATGGGTTTTCCCTTGGGATCTGAAGCACTTGTGTGGATTTAAACTGGAGTCTACGGCGCCCTGGTCAACACTCTTATCCACTGAGCTACTCACTTCTGCTCAACAGCGCATATTCTGGTTCTCCTACTTATAGAGTAAAAAGTCCTTACGCTTTCAGATAGAGTTGAACCTGCAACTACAAAATTACTGTGTCCACAACCTAAGGTGATGCCCACACATGTTACAAGCCTGTAGGGACTGGAGCAGACTGGTGGGTTGTCCATGGCCTTTAAGCTTTCACTTAGGGACTTGAGCTGGAGTCTACTGTGCTTTCAAGGAGTTGCACTCAGGGTCAACTGCACTTTCTTGCCTTTGCCCTCTGAGCCTACAGTGCCTTCATGGGTTTGCCCCTGGGATCTGAAGCACTTGTGTGGATTTGAACTGGAGTCTACGGCGCCCTGGTCAACACTCTTATCCATTGAGCTACTCACTTCTGCTCATCAGCCCATGCTCTGGTTCTCCTACTTATAGAGTAAAAAGTCCTTACGCTTTCAGATAGAGTTGAACCTGCAACTCCAAAATTACAGTGTCCACAACCTAAGGTGATGCCCACACATGTTACAAGCCTGTGGGGACCGGAGCAGACTGGTGGGTTGTCCATGGCCTCCAAGCTTTCACTCAGGGATTTGAGCTGGAGTCTACTGTGCTTTCAAAGAGTTGCACTCGGGGTCAACAGCACTTTCTTGTCTTTGCCCTCTGAGCCTACAGTGCCTTCATGGGTTTGCCTTTGGGATCTGATGCACTTGTGTGGATTTGAACTGGAGTCTACGGCGCCCGGGTCAACACTCTTATCCACTGAGCTACTCACTTCTGCTCATCAGCCCATGTTCTGTTTCTCCTACTTATAGAGTAAAAAGTCCTTACGCTTTCAGATAGAGTTGAACCTGCAACTCCAAAAGTACTGTGTCCACAATCTAAGGTGATGCCCACACATGTTACAGGCCTGTGGGGACCTGGGACTGGAGAGTTGTCCATGGCCTCCAAGCTTTAAATCAGAGATTTGAGCTAGAGACTACGGCGCTTTCAAGGAGTTGCACTCGGGGTCAACTGCACTTTCTTGTCTTTGCTCTCTGAGCCTACAGTGCCTTCATGGGTTTGCCTTTGGGATCTGAAGCACTTGTGTGGATTTGAACTGGAGTCTACGGCGCCCTGGTCAACACTCTTATCCACTGAACTACGCACTTCTGCTCATCAGCCCATGTTCTGTTTCTCCTACTTATAGAGTAAAAAGTCCTTACGCTTTCAGATAGAGTTGAACCTGCAACTCCAAAATTACTGTGTCCACAATCTAAGGTGATGCCCACACATGTTACAAGCCTGTAGGGACTGGGGACTGGAGCAGACTGGTGGGTTGTCCATGGCCTCCAAGCTTTCACTTAGGTTTTTGAGCTGGAAACTACTGTGCTTTCAAGGAGTTGCACTCGGGGTCAACTGCACTTTCTTGCCTTTGCCCTCTGAGCCTACAGTGCCTTCATGGGTTTGCCTTTGGGATCTGAAGCACTTGTGTGGATTTGAAGTGGAGTCTACAGCACCCTGGTCAACACTCTTATCCATTGAGCTACTCACTTCTGCTCATCAGCCCATGTTCTGGTTCTCCTACTTATAGAGTAAAAAGTCCTTACGCTTTCAGATAGAGTTGAACCTGCAACTCCAAAATTACTGTGTCCACAACCTAAGGTGATGCCCACACATGTTACAGGCCTGTGGGGACCTGGGACTGGAGGGTTGTCCATGGCCTCTAAGCTTTAACTCAGGGATTTGAGCTGGAGTATACTGTGCTTTCAAGGAGTTGCACTCGGGGTCAACTGCACTTCCTTGTCTTTGCCCTCTGAGCCTACAGTGCCTTCATGGGTTTGCCCTTGGGATCTGAAGCACTTGTGTGGATTTGAACTGGAGTCTACGGCGCCCTGGTCAACACTCTTATCCATTGAGCTACTCACTTCTGCTCGTCAGCCCATGTTCTGGTTCGCCTACTTATAGAGTAAAAAGTCCTTACGCTTTCAGATAGAGTTGAACCTGCAACTCCAAAATTACTGTGTCCACAACCTAAGGTGATGCCCACATATATTACAAGCCTGTGGGGACCGGGGACTGGAGCAGACTGGTGGGTTGTCCATGGCCTCCAAGCTTTCACTCAGGGATTTGAGCTGGAGTCTACTCTGCTTTCAAGGAGTTGCACTCGGGGGTTAACAGCACTTACTTGTCTTTGCCCTCTGAGCCTACAGTGCCTTCATGGGTTTGCCCTTTGGGATTTGAAACACTTGTGTGGCTTTGAACTGGAGTTTACAGCACCCTGGTCAACAATCTTATCCACTGAGCTACTCACTTCTGCTCATCAGCCCATGTTCTGGTTCTCCTACTTATAGAGTAAAAAGTCATTACGCTTTCAGATAGAGTTGTACCTGCAACTCCAAAATTACTGTGTCCACAACCGAAGGTGATGCCCACACATGTTATAGACCTGGGACTGGAGGGTTGTCCATGGCCTCCAAGCTTTAACACAGGGATTTGAGCTGGAGACTACGACGCTTTCAAGGAGTTGCACTTGGGGTCAACAGCACTTTCTTCTCTTTGCCCTCTGAGCCTACAGTGCCTTCATGGGTTTGCCTTTGGGATCTGATGCACTTGTGTGGATTTGAACTGGAGTCTACGGCGCCCTGGTCAACACTCTTATCCACTGAGCTACTCACTTCTGCTCATTAGCCCATGTTCTGGTTCTCCTACTTATAGAGTAAAAAGTCCTTACGCTTTCAGATAGAGTTGTACCTGCAACTCCAAAATTACTGTGTCCACAACATAAGGTGATGCCCACACATGTTACAGGCCTGTGGGGTTCTGGGACTGGAGGGTTGTCCATGGCCTCCAAGCTTTCACTCAGGGATTTGAGCTGGAGACTACGGCGCTTTCAAGGAGTTGCACTCAGGGTCAACAGCACTTTCTTGTCTTTGCCCTCTGAGCCGACAGTGCCTTCATGGGTTTGCCCTTGGGATCTGAAGCACTTGTGTGGATTTGATTGGAGTCTACGGCGTACTGGTCAACACTCTTATCCACTTAGCTACTCACTTCTGCTCATCAGCCCATGTTCTGGTTCTCCTACTTATAGAGTAAAAAGTCCATACGCTTTCAGATAGAGTTGAACCTGCAACTCCAAAATTACTGCGTCCACAACCTAAGGTGATGCCCACACATGTTACAAGCCTGTGGGGACCGGAGCAGACTGGTGGGTTGTCCATGGCCTCCAAGCTTTCACTCAGGGATTTGAGCTGGAGTCTACTGTGTTTTCAAAGAGTTGCACTCGGGGTCAACAGCACTTTCTTGTCTTTGCCCTCTGAGCCTACAGTGCCTTCATGGGTTTGCCTTTGGGATCTGAAGCACTTGTGTGGATTTGAACTGGAGTCTACGGCACCCTGGTCAACACTCTTATCCACTGAGCTACGCACTTCTGCTCGTTAGCCCATGTTCTGGTTCTCCTACTTATAGAGTAAAAAGTCCTTACGCTTTCAGATAGAGTTGAACCTGCAACTCCAAAATTACTGTATCCACAACCTAAGGTGATGCCCACACATGTTACAAGCCTGTGGGGATTGGGGACTGGAGCAGACTGGTGGGTTGTCTATGGCCTCCAAGCTTTCACTCAGGGATTTGAGCTGGAAACTACGGCGCTTTCAAGGAGTTGCACTCGGGGTCAACAGCACTTTCTTGTCTTTGTCCTCTGATCCTACAGTGCCTTCATGGGTTTTCCCTTGGGATCTGAAGCACTAGTGTGGATTTGAACTGGAGTCTACAACACCCAGGTCAACACTCTTATCCACTGAACTACTCACTTCTGCTCATCAGCCCATGTTCTGGTTCTCCTACTTATAGAGTAAAAAGTCCTTGCGCTTTCAGATAGAGTTGAACCTGCAACTCCAAATTTACTGCGTCCACAACCTAAGGTGATGCCCACACATGTTACAGGCCTGGGACTGGCGGGTTGTCCATGGTCTCCAAGCTTTAACTCAGAGATTTGAGCTGCAGACTACGGCGCTTTCAAGGAGTTGCACTCGGGGTCAACAGCACTTTCTTGTCTTTGCCCTTTGAGCCTACAGTGCCTTCATGGGTTTCCCTTTGGGATCTGAAGCACTTGTGCGGATTTGAACTGGAGTCTACGGCGCCCTGGTTAACACTCGTATCCACTGAGCTACTCACTTCTGCTCATCAGCCCATGTTCTGGTTCTCCTACTTATAGAGTAAAATGTCCTTACGCTTTCAGATAGAGTTGAACCTGCAACTCCAAAATTACTGTGTCCACAACCTAAGGTGATGCCCACACATGTTACAAGCCTGTGGGGACCGTGGACTAGAGCAGACTGGTGGGTTGTCCATGGCCTCCAAGCTTTCACTCAGGGATTTGAGCTGGAGTCTACTGTGCTTTCAAAGAGTTGCACTCAGGGTCAACTGCACGTTCTTGTCATTGCCCTCTGAGCCTACAGTGCCTTCATGGGTTTGACCTTGGGATCTGAAGCACTTGTGTGGATTTGAACTGGAGTCTACGGCGCCCTGGTCAACACTCTTATCCATTGAGCTACTCACTTCTGCTCGTCAGCCCATGTTCTGGTTCTCCTACTTATAGAGTAAAAAGTCCTTACACTTTCAGATAGCGTTGAACCTGCAACTCCAAAATTACTGTGTCCACAACCTAAGGTGATGCCCACACATGTTACAGGCCTGTGGGGACCTGGGACTGGAGGGTTGTCCATGGCCTCCAAACTTTAACTCAGGGATTTGAACTGGAAACTACGGTGCTTTCAAGGAGTTGCACTCGGGGGCAACAGCACTATCTTGTCTTTGTCCTCTGATCCTACAGTGCCTTCATGGGTTTGCCCTTGGGATCTGAAGCGCTTGTGTGGATTTGAACTGGAGTCTACGGTGCCCTGGTCAACACTCTTATCCACTGAGCTACTTACTTCTGCTCATCAGCCCATGTCCTGGTTGTCCTACTTTTAGAGTAAAAAGTCCTTACGCTTTCAGATAGAGTTGAACCTGCAACTCCAAAATTACTGTGTCCACAACCTAAGGTGATGCCCACACATGTTACAAGCCTGTGGGGATCGGGGACTGGAGCAGACTGATGGGTTGTCCATGGCCTCTAAGCTTTCACTCAGGGATTTGAGCTGGAGTCTACTGTGCTTTCAAGGAGTTGCACTCGGGGTCAACAGCACTTTCTTGTCGTTGCCCTCTGAGCCTACAGTGCTTTCATGGGTTTTCCCTTGGGATCTGAAGCACTTGTGTGGATTTGAACTGGAGTCTACGGCGCCCTGGTCAACACTCTTATCCATTGAGCTACTCACTTCTGCTCGTCAGCCCATGTTCTGGTTCTCCTACTTATAGAGTAAAAAGTCCTTACACTTTCAGATAGCGTTGAACCTGCAACTCCAAAATTACTGTGTCCACAACCTAAGGTGATGCCCACACATGTTACAGGCCTGTGGGGACCTGGGACTGGAGGGTTGTCCATGGCCTCCAAGCTTTAACACAGGGATTTGAGCTGGAGACTACGACGCTTTCAAGGAGGTGCACTTGGGGTCAACAGCACTTTCTTCTCTTTGCCCTCTGAGCCTACAGTGCCTTCATGGGTTTGCCTTGGGGATCTGATGCACTTGTGTGGATTTGAACTGGAGTCTTTGGCGCCCTGATCAACACTCTTATCCACTGAGCTACTCACTTCTGCTCATCAGCCCATGTTCTGGTTCTCCTACTTATAGAGTAAAAAGTCCTTACGCTTTCAGATAGCGTTGAACCTGCAACTCCAAAATTACTGTGTCCACAACCTAAGGTGATGCCTACACATGTTACAAGCCTGTGGGGACCGGAGCAGACTGGTGGGTTGTCCATAGCCTCCAAGCTTTCACTCAGGGATTTGAGCTGGAGTCTACTGTGCTTTCAAAGAGTTGCACTCGGGGTCAACAGCGCTTTCTTGTCTTTGCCCTCTGAGCCTACAGTGCCTTCATGGGTTTGCCTTTGGGATCTGAAGCACTTGTGTGGATTTGAACTAGAGTCTACGGCGCCCTGGTCAACACTCTTATCCACTGAGCTACTCACTTCTGCTCATAAGCCCATGTTCTGGTTCTCCTACTTATAGAGTAAAAAGTCCTTACGCTTTCAGATAGAGTTGAACCTGCAACTCCAAAATTACTGTGTCCACAACCTAAGGTGATGCCCACACATGTTACAGGCCTGTGGGGACCTGGGACTGGGGAGTTGTCCATGGTCTCCAAGCTTTCACTCAGGGATTTGAGCTGGAGTCTACTGTGCTTTCAAGGAGTTGCACTCGGGGTCAACTGCACTTTCTTGTCTTTGCCCTCTGAGCCTACAGTGCTTTCATGGGTTTTCCCTTGGGATCTGAAGCATTTGTGTGGATTTGAACTGTAGTCTACGGCGCCCTGGTCAACACTCTTATCCATTGAGCTACTCACTTCTGCTCATCAGCCCATGTCCTGGTTGTCCTACTTTTAGAGTAAAACGTCCTTACGCTTTCAGATAGAGTTGAACCTGCAACTCCAAAATTACTGTGTCCACAACCTAAGGTGATGCCCACACATGTTACAGGCCTGTGGGGACCTGGGACGGGAGGGTTGTCCATGGCCTCCAAGCTTTAACTCTGGGATTTGAGCTGGAGACTACGGCGCTTTCAAGGAGTTGCACTCGGGGTCTATTGCACTTTCTTCTCTTTGCCCTCTGAGCCTACAGTGCCTTCATGGGTTTGCCCTTGGGATCTGAAGCACTTGTGTGGATTTGAACTGGAGTCTACGGCGCCACTGGTCAACACTCTTATCCACTGAGCTACTCACTTCTGCTCATCAGCCCATGTTCTGGTTCTCCTACTTATAGAATAAAAAGTCCTTACGCTTTCAGATTGAGTTGAACCTGCAACTCCAAAATTACTGTGTCCACAACCTAAGGTGATGCCCACACATGTTACAGGCCTGTGGGGACCGGGGACTGGGGGGTAGTCCATGGCCTCCAAGCTTTCACTGAGGGATTTGAGCTGGAGTCTACTGTGCTTTCAAGGAGTTGCACTCGGGGTCAACCGCACTTTCTTGTCTTTGCCCTCTGAGCCTACAGTGCTTTCATGGGTTTTCTGTTTGGATCTGAAGCACTTGTGTGGATTTGAACTGGAGTCTACGGCGCCACTGGTCAACACTCTTATCCACTGAGCTACTCACTTCTGCTCATCAGCCCATGTTCTGGTTCTCCTACTTATAGAATAAAAAGTCCTTACGCTTTCAGATAGAGTTGAACCTGCAACTTCAAAATTACTGTGTCCACAACCTAAGGTGATGCCCACACATGTTACAGGCCTGTGGGGACCTTGGACTGGAGGGTTGTCCATGGCCTCCAAGCTTTACCTCAGGGATTTGAGCTGGAGACTACGGCGCTTTCAAGGAGTTGCACTCGGGGTCAACTGCACTTTCTTGTCTTTGCCCTCTGAGCCTACAGTGCCTTCATGGGTTTGCCCTTGGGATCTGAAGCACTTGTGTGGATTATGAAATGGAGTCTACGGCGCCCTGGTCAACAGTCTTATCCACTGAGCTACTCACTTCTGCTCGACAGCCCATCTTCTGGTTCTCCTACTTATAAAGTAAAAAGTCCAGACACTTTCAGATGGAGTTGAACCTGCAACTCCAAAATTACAATTAGTTCATAGGCTGTCTGCTAAACCCCTGAGCCAGGCAGCCTTTAAGGCCATTAAGTTTCTCAATCAAGACTTAGTAAATGAAATGATCAGTGACTTCTATAAATTCAAATAACAAGCTGAGATTTGAACTTGAAAGTTCTAGAATTAGTCCTGGTTGGGTGCTAAACCCCTAGGCCAGATCTTTGGCACAGGGTTTTAGCAGCCAGTCCCTCGAATGTCATTTATTCCTCAATAAATTAAGACTTAGTAAATAAAATGTGATCACTGACGTTTACAAATCCAAATCCATCTTTGTAACAAGATGTCTTCCGTATGTTGGTGAAAAGAGGGAATTATTGCGGAATATGTTTTTTTCTTATTTAGGCCTTGACATAGGGATTTAGCAGCCAACCTTTTGAATATCATGACTTAGAAGTCAGGGATCACATGTTTTTTTTTTTTTTTTTTTACTAATAATCATGGTCTTCATCAATGAGAGCAGTGACTGAAGGACATGGCAACAATGAATATTAGACGTCACATAGACGGAGGTAAAGAACTCCATCAATCAGAGCAGTGGAGAGTAAAGCCTCGTACACACGGTCGGACTTCAAACAAACTTTTCCGTGGATTTTTGTCCGAAGGGAGTTGGCCGGGCACACCCATAGCATACACACGGCAGGACTTTTCTGCAAAGTTTCCCAACATCACGTGGTTTTTCTGCTGTTTTCTGCTCTTTACCGCCACCCTTTGGTCAACTTCTGCTATTGTTGGTTGATTTTAACATTGGTTCTGGGCATGCGTATTTGTACTTCGGACAAAAGTCCAATGGATTTCTGTACACGCGGTCAGACTTTGCACCATCGGACTTTTGTTGCCGAAAAGTTTGTCCGTTTGCAGTGCGAACTTTTGTCCGATGAAAACCGAAAAATTTTGTCCAATGGAGCGTACACACGGTCGGATTTTTTGGAAAACTTGCTCATTTTGAAGTTTGTTGGCAAAAAGGCAGACCGTGTGTACGGTCCTTTATTCAGCTCCATCTATGACTTCCAATATTCATTGCAGTCATGTCCTTCAGTTGCTGCTCCCATTGATGGAGTTCTTTACCTCCGTCTATGATGTCTAATATTCATTGCTGCCACGTCCTTCAGTAACTGCTCTAATTGATGGAGTTATTTATCTCCAAGCAGTAACTAGTGTGGGCTTATTCTCCTATTTAAGCTCTGGTTTTAAACCCGGCTGTGTGTGTTCCATCCATCTCACAGACGTGGTCTTCGTTATTTCACTATTTTATATGTATAACAAATACGGACGAGGTGAGACTTGAACCAGGATCTTCACCATCGTTGGACCAGCTCACAATCTCCAGTCTCCTGGGCCAGAAATAAAGTTGTGGAAGGTCTGGGATTCAAATCTGCACTTCCAACACCATATGGATCCTCCAAACTCAACGAGACACAAAGTCCAAGCTGCAACCAAGCTGTGTGTGTTCCATCCATCTCACAGACATGGTCTTCGTTATTTCACTATTTTATATGTATAACAAATACGGACACTGTGAGACTTGAACCAGGATCTTCTCCATCGTTGGACCAGCTCACAATCTCCAGTCACCTGGGCCAGAAATAAAGTTGTGGAAGGTCTGGGATTCAAATCCGTGTCTCCAATGCCACAGGGATCCTCCAATCTCAACAAGCCACAAAGTCCAAGCTGCTCATTCCTGAGGAACAACATACATTGGTTATTTATACAAGGATACAGATAATGACGTTTACATAAAGGTTTTAAAAAAATAAATAATGCATAACATAGAATATTTAAAGAGAATTAATTAGATCTTCACTAACTAGATAGCCGGTGAGTAGCATTGTATACATGACTACCGTGCCTTAAAGTATAATTAAACTACTGTCATATTAAGTACATGAGTTGTGACCTAACAACTTAAACTTATTGTAGTGAAGAACAATGTATCTATAATAAATAGGAAGAGTAAAGAAAAGAAAAGAGTAGTGAGAGAGAGAGAAAGTCCACAAGGGCGATCCAAGAACTAGTACGATGCGTAATGGTTACCATTTCTTAGGTATATGGAGTCTGCATTGAAGCGATTAATCAGCTACCATGGCAGAAGGACCTCATCATTGAAATCCGGAGGTAAATAGTGTTTTATCCAAGGGAGCCAAAGTTTTTAGAATTTTGGGATTTGGTCCGTTATTTCACTATTTTATATGTTTAAACAAATATGGACGCTGTGGGACTTGAACCAGGATCTTCACCATCGTTGGACCAGCTCACGACCTCCAGTATCCTGGGCCAGAAATAAAGTTGTGGAAGGTCTGGGATTCAAACCTGTGCCTCCATCACCATAGGGGAGACACCAATCTCAACAAGCTACTCTTTCTTGAGGAACAGCCATCATTCAGAGCTTCTTCCACCTTTCAGAAGTGATGGGACCCATCTCAGGAGCAAGGAATTGACAGATGTGTTTAAATTTAGTGGCCATGTTCTTTGAGCTATCGCCACCCACTCAACTGCTACCTCTGAAATACCTTCTTGTATCTTTAGATACCGTATATACTCGAATATAAGCCGAGGCACCTAATTTTACTACAAAAAACAGGGATAGCTTATTGACTCGAGGATAAGACTAGGGTGGGAAATGCAGCAGCTACTGTTAGTGGAAAAGAGAGTCAATAATGCCCATTTGCAGTCTCACTGTGCCAATCTTCAGCCTCACTGTGCCCATCTGCAGCCTCACTGTGCCCATCTGCAGCCTCACTGTGCCCACCTGTCTCATCAGTGCTCATCTGCAGCCTCATGTACCTTGTTGCATGCTATACTCATGTACCTTGTTGCAGGTGTTCTGTGAAAAGTTCCAACTTCTCCCGCTGTGTTAACTAGTCGGGGGCCGTTGCTTGATATACTACACATGCATGAGCGCGAACTTCGTTTAACGCACGATAATCCCCCATCACACACCAAGAAAGACATTCTCGTGGACGTGCTCGCGCATGCGCAGTACACCTGACAATGGCTGCCGACTACAGTTATCACAGTGGGAGACTCGAGTATAAGCCGAGGGGAGCTTTTTCAGCAGAAAAAAATGTGCTGAAAAACTCGGCTTATACTCGAGTATATACGGTATATAAAGAATTTAAAATGTATTAATAAAATTCTGCTTTATGTGTCCAGCACAGCAGATCTTTAATCCTAAAGCCCAATTGAACCTTTAGGTTTTAATAGAGGTATGTAGCCAGTCTGCATAAAAAGTACAGAATTTCCTTGTTGTTTTTTTGTTTGTTTGTTTTTTTGTGTTAGGGCTTTACTACTTTACAGAATTATATGAAGTCCCAAGGTCCTGGTTTGCAGCAGTCCAACAGACACCCAACACAGTGTTCCAATAAACAGTACTTATGCTGTTGATTGCACAGTGCTGTTGATTGGAGCACTGTGCAGGAGGCTTCCATGTGAGAGCCATGGGTCTCCCGCATGCTGACAGTACGGGGCAGTTTTATTAAGTTGTAAAGCACTAACACAGAAGAAAATCAATACTTATACATGCTTTACTTTTTCATGCAGCCTGACTGCATAGCCCTATAACGCACCCTTTCAGATAGTTGTATGGAGTAAACTGCATGTTACAGTGAAGCCTGCACCGTGCAATGGTGATTTGTGATGCAATTTATTTTGAATGGTCCCCCAATGCACTGTACCACAGCGACCAGAAATAGCCCACCACCATGCACATGTTGTTAAACCACTTGCCTACTGGGCACTTTTACCCCCTTTCCTCCCTAGGCCAATATTCAGCTTTCAGCGCTGTCGCACTTTGAATGGCAAATGTGTGGTCATGCAATTCTGTACCCATATGACATTTTTATCATTTTTTTAACACAAATAGAGCTTTCTTTTGGTGGTACAGTGGAATCTCGGATTACGAGCATAATCCGTTCCAGTAGAATGCTCGTAATCCAAAGCACTCGCATATCAAAGCGAGTTTTCCCATAGAAGTCAATGGAAACAAAAATAATTTGTTCCCCATTGACTTCTATGCCATGCAATACCGCATGTGGCCAGAGGTGGGGGGCGCCGGAGAGCCTCGGAAATACTCGGGGACAGCTCGGCTGAACTCGGAAACCCATGGAAAGGCTCGGGAACTAAGTATTTCCAAGTTTTTCTGAGTATTTACGATCGGTTCCGGCGCCCCTGCAGTACCTCTGGCCAAATGCGGTACTGCACACTGCTGTGGATTGAATCCTGCTAGTTTTGCGAGACAACACTCGCAAACCGAGTCAGGATTTTTTTTTAAAAACCGCTCGTATTGCGAAACGCTCGTTAACTGCGTTACTCGCAATCCGAGGTTTCACTGTATTTAATCACCACTGGGGTTTTTTATTTTTTGCTAAACAAACTGAAAAAGACAGAAGGTTGGACTTGATGGATTTGTATCTTTTTTCAACCACACCTACTATGTAAGAACATTTTGAAAAAAAAAAAAAAGATTTTCATAATTTGTTATAACATTTTGCAAACAGATAACTTTTCTCCTTCACTGATGTGCGCTGATAAAGCTGCATTGATGAGAAGAAACTGATGGCCACTGAAAGGCTTCAGTGATGAGGCAGCACTGGTGGGCACTGATGAAGAGGTTGAAGAAGACATGGCTGCATATCGATAAAAATCCAAATGCTGTTTATTAATCACCAAAATGACATCAGAGGACACCAACACACAAGTCTTGTAGACGTGTTTCACACAGTACATGTGCTTAAAGCGGGGGTTCCGCGGCAGATTGTTTTTTTTTTTTTTAAACATTCTATGGGGATTAACACATAAAAGGTACACTCACTTCTTTGGTCTCCCCAAGTATCCGCTGTCCGTTTTCGTTCGAAAAACGGAGTTATAAAAATCCGTTCCTGTGATTTTCCATTTTGCTTGTGGGCATTGTGAAGCCCACAAGCAAGCATTTCCTGGAAGCGGTGAATGCCATCCCAGCATTCACCGCTCATTCTCGCACCTGCTCATTGTTTATGGCGAGTAGCGCCGTAAACAAACTGGTTGCCATCACAACGGGCGGCGTCAATGATAGTTCACGCCCAATTGTGATGGTATGCAAGAAAAAAAAAACTGACACGGCTCAGTAGGGGATAGAGCGCGTCACTTAGTATGTGAAATCTCTTGAGATTTCGCTGCTCGGCGTTCCACAATGTATTTTGGGAAGCACGACACTGTGCTCCCAGAATACATTGCAGCGAACTCCCAACTTGCATTGCGGTGCCGGGGAAAGGCTTAGACGCGCCTACTCCCGCGGGAGATGAATCCCGGAAGTCTGTATTGGAATCTAAATACTACGGTATTTATATATTTATAAAAACAGTCGCCTCCCTTTTAATGATGTATATAGTGCATTGATTGATTAGGAATATAGTTGATATTTTCGGTGAACCTCCGCTTTAATCATTACTGATGGGGAGGCACTGATGAAGCTACACTGATGAGGTGGCACTGATGAGGTTGAACTGATGAGGCTGAACTGATGGGGCGGCACAGGTGGGCACTGAAAGGCAGCACTGATAGGTGAAACTGACGGGCACTGATTGCCACCACTGGTGGGCAGTGATTGGCAGCACTGTTGGGACTGCACTGATAATCAGTGCCCTGATTATCAGTGTAGATGTCCCTTTAACACAAGCCGGTTATTGGCTCTCCTCTCCTCATGTTGTCAGAGTGAGTAAAGAAATGCCGATAACCAACTTCTGTTCATTGGACACAGCTGATCACGTGGTAAAGGGCCGCTATGATTGGCCCTTTACCCCAATCTGTGATCAGCTGCATCGCTCCATGGACGTCCTCTCGGCAAAGTAAGCCTGCTCTGTAGCTGTTTTTTTGGCTATAGTGTGGACGAGAACAGGTTAAAGAACAATGGAGGATGTACAAAGGAGCAAGTGACACACAACAAATTTTTTAAAGTGTTTGACTAACCAAACCTTTTACATTTATTATTATTATTTATTTTACATTTCATTTTTGGATAGAGCAAGGTGGTAATTGACAAAACAGGAAGGAGATCTTTTTAAAAATGAGGGGAAATCCCCTACTAGACAGTGATCACTAGAACAAGTGTCCCCTCACTTCCTGTTCTGCTGACAGCCACAAAGTTTTTGATTTCCTTTTACTATGTGTAGCGCCTTGCTCCTGTTGACCAGGCGCTATTGTATAAATGTAGTGGGTCATCTGAATTGTACATAGTTCAGAATACAATGTTTATGGCTAAATTAGCCTCTGTTTCAGCTTTGGCTGTGTTGAGAGCATTTCCCACTGTCGCCTGTAGGTGTCGTTGTCACCGCCGGCCAGTGTTGGAAATACAACAGGCTGGAGTGTATTGGGTGTCCCTTTCCCAAAAACAGCCCAGTGGGAGTAGTTCACCACTGTGCATTCTGGGAGAGGATACTTAAGGGGCAGATGCCATTTTTCTCGCTCTCTGACCTCATGGCCCGCCTGGCCTAAGGTATGTGACAACTCCTCTTCTGCCTCGGTGCCCTGTTGGCCCGAGGCTACGTTACTTTAAGTAGGCCCAGAAGTCTGTCTGGGGCCTACTGGTTCGGGGATGGTCCTGTGCTGTCTTGCCTGCGGGAAGAAGCCGAGCAATTGGAAGATCCAGGGGAGGACTCTTCTTGGAGAGGACCAAGCAAAAGGCTGGCATCTCAAAAAGAGCCTGGTGACTAAATTGGAGGATGCATCCTAACCAATCTACCTCACAGTACTGCCGAATGGCTTAAAGGACTTTGGTACTGTATAGCTGTGTTCGCTTAAGCAATTACTGATTTCCAAATCCTGTTGCAGAGGATTGGCAGAGACTTTTGTCCATGCATCATTCCGGCTGCTAGACCAGTGAGAGAGGCCTATCCGGGTGAGCAAGATCCGGTGACAGAAAGTGTACTTGTCTCCAGGATCTCAAGTTCCTCAGCGATCCACACAAGGTATCTGAATTCCCCTAACCCTCCATCCCTCTACTGCTGCAAGTTGTGTTAAAGTGGTTGTAAACCCACTTTTTCAACTTGCACCTACAGGTAAGCCTAGATTAAGGCTTACCTGTAGGTGCAAGAAATATCTCCTAAACCTACACGGTTTAGGAGATATTTACTAAAATGACAAGCGCCGCTGTCTACGGCGCATGCGCGCCGTAGACAACGGCGCATTTATGGGGTTAATCCCATTCACATACTCGGCTACTTCCCAGCAATCGCTGGCCGTAGCCGAGTGGGACGCCTCCCGCGCGCATGCGCAGAGTGACGTCTCCGCCGCTCCGGCCAATCACAGCGCCGGAACGGCGCTGTGATTGGCTGGTGCGGCGATACCCGTAAGTAACATTCCGGCTATCGCCGCAGTGATGTCTGCGGCTGGACAGAGGGACGAGGACGGCTTCGGGGGCCCCGATCTAAGGTAAGTGGAACATAATGAGCTATTATGCTAGTCATAATAGCTCATTATGCCTTTCTCTTGCAGGTGGGCCAAAAAAAAAAAAAAAAAAAGTGGGTTTACAACTAGACTTGTGCACAACGGAAAAATTTGTTCCGTTTCGGTTCGTTTCTTTCTGGTCCTGTTGATTCGTAATCATTCGTAATTTTGCTAGACGGGATTTTTCGTGTTCGGACTCATTCGTATTTTTGCAAGCGACATTTTTCGTTGAATTTTTTGTTGCTTTATAATTCGTACTTTCGGTAGAGTACGTTGTTTTTCGTTGATTCTGGACACAACTCCTACTTTCGTAACTTTTTTTGGGTTCGTTGATTCGTAATTTTCCGTGTCTCTCTCACAACGACGCTGCCTATTATGCCTAATGTGCTTCGAATGGATTTGTACTTTTCTAAATACATAGCGGTTATTTGTAACGATTCGAAATCTCGTATTTTACTTTCGTTTTTTACATGCGGCTATAGGCTCCGCCCCTGTACACCATTTTGAGAGGGTTCAGCACGGTGAGGGAGAAGCAGAGAGCAGAGCAGAGTGTTATTGTGCTTCGAATGGATTCGAAATCTCGTATTTTACTTTCGTTTTTTACATGCGGCTATAACCTCCGCCCCTGTACACCATTTTGAGAGGGAGTTCAGCATGGTGAGGGAGAAGCAGAGAGCAGAGTGAGTGTTATTGTGCTTCGAATGGATTCGTACATTCGTAACTTTTTCATAACGAATTATGCCGAAGACATTCGGGTATTCGCTATTTGCGGTATAATTTATTTCGGATTCGGTCTTATTCGTAATTGCTTTGTTCGGAAATTCGAATGCTTCCGAATGTCCGAAAGTTGCTAAATTCGGACGAATTTCAATTCGTTACGAAACGAATTGCACAAGCCTATTTACAACCACTTTAATAAAAAGCATTGGAAAAAGACCAAGTGACTGGTGCATGCATCTGTGGGCACATTGCCCAATTTAGAGCCAAGCAAGTTTTGATATGTTGAACTGTGCGGTAACCGTAACGGCGGGACCAAAAATAACCAGCAGCTCCTACGGGGGTAGTGCTACATATGTAACTATGATTTCCTGTTTTCTTCCTAACTGATTGCAAATGTCACCAGAGAGAATGAATTTACCCATCAGGACCAGACAGCTGTCATGTGTCCCTCTATTTCACAGATGAAGGAAAACATAATGGAGTATCTCAACTTGAAGTGTCTTACACTTCTATACTTTAAAGATCTTAACTTCTAACTGCAACTAGAAATGATAGTTTTATGTAGCGTACCACGTAGGAAGGAGCCTCTGGTGAATACAGTTCTATTTCCTCACTTTGGGCACACGCAGCATTTTCTTCATTCTTCCACTAGCTCAGAAAACAGTCTATGGTTTTTATTGGGAATGGTGAACTGGGATAGGGGGAGGGAGCATGGGATACCCCAAAAATGTAGAACTGGATAACTTTAGGACTTCTCAATATCTGGTGGGATACTTTTTTTTTTAATTAAAGGAATCTTTGAAAAACGAAGTATCCCGCGATGTAAATCCATCGTCAATCATGGCGCCGATGGTCCCGAGAAAAAAAAATGGAAAAACTCCGTCTCCATGGGCACATGACGTCAGAAGGGGCGGGGTCACCCGGTCACCTCACCAGGTGGCCCCGCCCTTGGATATATAACAGCTGTCACAGAAAAAAGACTGCAGTCGGCAGGACACCTCCCATGGAGGTAGAGTTTTTCCGTTTTTTTATTATTTTTTTTGTCGGGACCGTCGGCGCCGTGATTGAAGATGGATGGACATCGCAGGACACTTTTTTTTTTTTTTTTAAGTAAAAGAATTGTTAAAATCTGTCTCCTGTCGTTTTTACTTTTTTAAAATTTTTGGGTGAATCGGTAGTGAACTACTACCCATTCACATAGCTGGCGGGATCTGGGGGATTCTGATAAGCCCCCCCGCCACTTTCCGTCTTGGGCTGTATGTATACGGCCCTGGGATCAAGTGTTTATACCAGGATTCAGCTATGATCCTCGTATCATTTTTTCTTTCAGCCGCCAGCCGACTTTCCTGTAAAAGTAATCTAAGGGACTACACCGCCACCCAATCACTTCTACAGCACTCAGAAGGGCACCAGAGCTCATGTTTTAACTATAAACTGGTAGCCTATAAGGCTGGGTTCACACCTTCGTGCGGAGCGGCTTACAGCAGGGGTCCGGTGTGTCCCTGTTCACGATTTCGGTCCGAATATTTGGCTGAATTCGGACCTGAAACGGACCAGAAAACGCATGGGACTCCTGTGCAATTCTCTCGACAGCCGTCCCAGAGCTGTGTGAACCGGCTCCATTGAGAGCCTGTCACAGGCTCCTGACATGCGAATTGGATGCGGGTAAACCTGCATCTAATTTGCAACAGTGTGAACCCAGCCTCAAGGTTTTTAACCATTTCCCATCCCGCCTATAGTAAAATATTGGCCGCAAGGTGGCTCTGCCATCCTGGGTGGCCATCATATGACGTCCTTGGGCCTCCCGGCCGCTAGGGGGCGCGCGCGCCCGCCGCGTCACTCGGGTGCTGATGCGGGTGCCTGGCGGCCGCGATGTCCGCCAGGTACCCGCGATCGGCAGTTACAGAGCCAGAGACGTGGCTCTGTGTGTGTAAACTGGGTACTGACATTTATAGGTAAATTTGATCCGGGGAATATCCGATTGCCTCTCGGGGGATCAGGAAGGAATTTTTTCTCCTGCTGTAGCAAATTGGATCATGCTCTGCTGGGGTTTTTTGCCTTCCTCTGGATATAGGGTATATGGGATTGTATGATATTATTATTTTATTTACTTTATGGTTGAACTGGATGGACTTGTGTCTTTTTTCAACCTGACTAACTATGTAACTGTCAGAGAGAGGAGACCGATGGTGTGTCCCTTGTACATAGGGACACCGATCGGTCACCTTCTACAGTCAGTCCCCTCCCCCCACAGTTAGAATCACTCCCAAGGGAACGCATTTAACCCCTTGATCGCCCCCTAGTGTTAACCTCTTTCTCTGACAGTCACATTTATACAGTATAAACAAGGTGAACAAATATTTGCGCTAACAGTGAAAAAATTTATATTTTTCTTTTTAAAGCAATAACAAAAGCAGCGTGCACAGTCTGTTGATGAAGCAAACGCCAAAATATGTGAATCCAAAAATGCAGCGCTTAGGTAGAACTAATAAACGTGACAGTCCTTAAAAATCAATAATGAAGGTATGTGCAAAATGATGTTGGGACACCACCACCAAAGATTTCAGTGTGAAAGAAAAACACACCACACCAGTTGTGCTCACAGTCTGCTTACCAGAGAGTGAACATAATCAGACGTTAATGGCAATTGTAGAGGATCAATGATGAATACAACTCTCCAGACTTGTTGGGATAATGACAGAAAATCCAAACAACACCGACATCAAGGAAACCTTCAGGACTCAGTGTATGATGATGCTATGCAGTCCTCCTCAATCAAGGTAAACCAAAATAGGAAAAAAAGGCAGCATAGTGAAGCCCGTAAGATCAAACAAAAAGGTTTATTTAAAATTCTACTTACAGGAATACAAATGGTAAAAGGCAGGTAACAAACTGCAGGTCAAAGCGTGTTCACAATGGTCAGCCTGACATGTTTCATCCGAAGGGATATCATCAGAGGCTGTATAAATGTGAATGGTCCTAAAATAGTGTCAAAAGTGTCCGATGTGTCCGCCGCAATATCGCAGTCCTGAGAAAAATTGCAGATAACCGCCATTACTAGTAAAAAAAAAAAATCATAATTCTATCCCCTATTTTGTAGACGCTATAACTTTTGCGCAAACCAATCAATAAACGCTTTTTGCATTTTTTTTTTTTACCAAAAATATGTAGAAGAATATGTATCGGCCTAAACTGAGGAAACATTTTTTTTTTATATATATATTTTTTGGGGGATATTTAATATAGCAAAAAGTAAAAAATATTGTGTTTTTTTCAAAATTGACGCTCTTTTTTTGTTTATAGCGCAAAAAATAAAAACCGCAGAGATGATCAAATACCACCAAAAGAAACCTCTATTTGTGGGAAAAAAAAGGATGTCAAGTTTGTTTGAGAGCCACGTCGCACAACCGCGCAATTGTCATTCAAAGCGTGACCGCGCTGAAAGCTGAAAATTGGCCTGGGCAGGAAGGGGGTGAAAATGCCCTGTATTGAAGTGGTTAAAGCATCGCCTATGGAGATTTTTAGTTGCCAAAGCTTATCACCACTTCAGAAAATATTTGGGGGTTCTAAGTAATTTTCTAGCAACAAATGCTAGTTTTAAAGTGGTTGTAAACCCTCCCCCGGAAGTTGCACCTACAGGTAAGCCTAGATTAAGGCTCACCTGTAGGTGTTTGCAATGTCTCCTAAACCTACACGGTTTAGGAGATATTTGACAAAAGGTATACACCGTTGTCCACAGCGCAGGCACAGTGAGAATCCCATTGATAAAACCTTCCGGGTATCTGTGGAGCGATGTCTGCGGCCAGAGGGGGAGACGAGGACGGCTTCGGGGCTTCAATCTAAGGTAAGTAATGCATAATGAGCTAGTATGCTAGTCATACTAGTTCATTATGGCTTTGTTTTTCAGGTGGTTTTTAAAAATAAATAAAAAATTCCCGGGTTTACAACCACTTTAACATGTATGTGAAATTATGCAAAAACAACCCACTTTCTTTCTGGTTGCTGGGTGCCAGCCAGAAAAGGAAGTAATTGAAAATCGACCCACTTCCTGTAGGTTTGATGGGTGTCGTCAAATACACAGGAAGGGGGGAGATTTCCCTTTAATTTGTCTATATGCCTGTGTAGCGGTACCCCCGTAGGAGCTGCTGATTTAAGTTTGGGCCTTGCACGTTACCTCACCTTTCGTTGTCCAGGGGATGAGATGAGAGTCTATAGAAACTTCAATGTCCACACAAGTTATGGTATATTCCTTTCTTTTTGGTCTTTATTCCACAACAACTTGCATAAGTAGAGGGACGGAGGATTAGGGGAAGGTTCAGGCACACAATGCAGATCACTGGGGAGTTTCTATGTTTCAAAGTCACACTCCCCACTTTACTTCTAGTGGGTATTGCTCACCCGGATAGGCCCCTCTCACCTGGCCTAGCAGCCGGAATGATGCACGGTCAAAAACAGGTTAATAGTCTCTGCCACAGACTCTCTGAATTAAAGATGAACTTGTTCAATGATCCTCTGCCACAGGATTCAGTACTCGAATATCCAGCCTTACAGTCTTAGAGCTTTTAAGCCAATCTCGGCAGACTGTAAAGGTAACAGACTGTGGTGCATCCTCCAATAAAGTTACCAGGCCTCTCCCAAGATACCAGTCTTCCACTTGGTCCTCTCCCGGACAGGTCCTCCCCTGGTTTCCTCCATTGAATGGCTTCCTCCCACAGGACAGACAGCACAGGATCACCTTCTAGTGCAGGCCTCAGTCAGGACAATTGTGCCTACCATGTATAGATTCAGCCTAGGGCCAACGTGGCTCCGCGGCTGAAATTCCAGTAACACATGCCTCGGGCCAGGAGGGCCACGAGGCAAAGAAGAGCCCCAAGAAATGGCGTCTGCCCCTTAAGTATCCTTCCCCAGCATGCTCAGTGAGGAGACCACTCCCCACTGAGCTGTTCCCGGGGAAAAACACCCAATGCACTCTGGCCTGTTTGTGTTCCAACATTGGCCTGAGGTGGTAACGCCACCTACAGGCAAAGAGTGGGAAATCCTCCCAAACACAGCCATAGCTAGAACAGAGGCTGATTTAGCCTTAATTTTACAAGTCTTGAGCTAACTACCAACTCAGACTCCTACTAAATTTGAACATAGCGCCTGGTCATCAGGAGCAGGGCGCTACACCTGAAAGAACAGATTGTAAAGAAGAAACCCCTACAAAGGGGACAAAAAAAACATTTCCAGTAGAGTGAGAAAGGGTTAGAACCTCTGCAAATCAAGAGTTAACTGTTCATTTAAGTCTAGGGGTCAAGGAAAAGAAGATTTACTTACCTGACCCTATACTCCCATGTGCTCCTCTGCGCTGCAAGACCACGTCCCCCCCATGCTCTGGAGGTCTATGGTCCCCTGACATCATCAAGTTTGATAGCCCAGCATTGCATGTAAGTGTAGCACACGGACCCTTTTCTCCTGCTTACCTCCACCTTGCAGGGATAAAGGCACACCGTGCCACATGCCCGGATCCTCCTGGTTTAGAAGGTTGAGCGGTGTTCTTCAATTTTGGGTCCTGCAGCGAGTTACCTCCATCCATTGGTTCTCGTCCCTAGAATATAGGGAAAAGTCTATGTTCCTTCCCCAGAGAAAGTCAATGTCCACACAACTTCAACTCCAACAAAGAGTTTATTTTCCTTTGCCTCAGTTAACGGGGAAATTGAAGAGAGAAAGAAGCTAGCGAAGTTAGGAGGTAGATTCAGGCACCTACCACTTGGCTTACTCGTCGCCACTCGATTCCGAGTGGGCTTAGCTCATCCGGATAGATCCCTCTCACAGTTCTAGCAGCCGGAGTGGAGCTCGAACAAAACTGTAACTTTGTCCCATGCCTGGGACGGGTTCAGGAGATCCTCTAATAGAGCAGAATCCTGTTATTCCTGAATCCAGAACTTTTCTTGAACCTCTGTAAAACTTAAAGAACCGATGATACCGATGGGCACTTTACAGGGTTATCTTACGGAGCAAGGAATCCTTCCCTCTGACAGGTCACCAGGCCTCTCCCGAGACAGCGACCTACTATCACTCATCTCCTCCGTGAGACCGATCCTCCCCTGGCTTCCTCTCGGTCAGAGCGGGTTACCCTCACCTGGGTACCCTGGGACTCCAGTGTTCTAATTGTAAGCCCAGTTGAAGGTACTGGGCCTACCTGGAATGTTGTAGCCTCGGGCTAAAGGTGCCCGAGACTCCTTGACCAGATCACGCACCCCGAAGGAGAGAGTTACCGCTCAGATGTGACTGGTGACTCATTCACAAGATCCAGAGCCGTGGGTGCAGGCAATGCATATGACATATGATTAAGCACTGAATCGCAGTGCGAAACGTCAGCTCATACTTGCTGTTTTTTTGCTGTGGCATGTTATTTGTGCTTTTGTTTTAAATAAAATAACCTTTTTTGGAGTGCGGCTGTCCAAGCGTTTTCCTCAGATTTTTTGCAGATCACGCACCCCCATGGGGCACACTCCCCCGGGACTCACTCCCCGGCACTCCTCCCTAAGCATGGTGTCTGCCCCTTATATACCCTCTCCCGGCATGCACAGCAAGTGAAGCCCCGCCCACCGCACCGCAGCCGAGAGAGGACATCCAATCACGCCACTGTGTCGCCTGAGGTTCGACCCTGGGCCTGGGCAACAGCGCCACCCACAGGCCAAAGGGGAACCATACACCAGACAACACTTACAGCAGAGCAGAGTCCAGTATAACAAATCAGAGAATCTGAGCCAACTATGGCTCATACTACCCCTAAATTTAGTACATAGCGATCCCCATATTGAGGTACCCGCTACATAAGGATGCCGGAAGGATGGGAAAGTCATACTGGAGCATAGAGGGTGTGCCACCTGCCCAGGGAGTGGAGGGTCGGGTAAGTAAAATTACTTTTACCATCCCTCAAACTAAACAAGCAGTTAACCTTTGCAATGCAAATGCAAGAGAGAGATTTCACCAAAGCTATCACTACCAGCTGGCATCTTGTTTGAAAGCTGTAATTCGGAAGTATAGAGATTACATGGATTAGAAGGCTTAATAAAATACCTGAGGGGTTTGATGTCAGATCTCTATATCAAGATCAGAAGTCTAGTGAGATCCCTTCACTGCCAACTATTCTTTGTATTCCGGAAGTAGAGAGACTGTAGATTAGAAAAGCCCTTACGGAAGCACCTCCTGACTCGGAGCGCTCCATCACAGTCAGAGATGTTTTGATCGGGAGCTCTCACGTCCTACGATGACCAACTTTCTTCAGTACAAAGAACATTGACGCATCAAAATATCCAGAAGAATCACCTTAGGGATTTGGTCTCAGCACCCTACCACAGTAGCTGGAGGTTTTCTCTTACAAGCTCTTGCTAATGACATGCCTTTGGGTACAACAATCATTGTATTTCAGAAGTACAGAGACTTTGAGGATTGAAAAGATCCTCAATAAAGGGCCTTCTGGATTTGATGTTAGAAGTCCTACACAACAAGCAGGGGTCTTAAGAACATTCTCTTGTAGCACAATGTCTGGGCAAAAAGACAAAAAAAAAACAGTACATCTCTGCATTGCTACAAGTACAGTAAAATATCTTTCAATATCGTAAATCCAGCGAGTTCCTGTAGCGTGGTGTAGCATCAGCTCAGCTTTCTCCTGCTGGGCTGCAGAACTTCCCCCCTAATTAAGTAAATGAAGAGTTCTATAGTCCAGCAGGGTTGACAATACTGCTTGGGATTTCAGTGTAGCAGAGACAGTGTTTTCAGCTCATTAGAGGAAGTTAGGAGCTCAATGGACTTTTTTTTTATAAGTAAACAGGTAATTTTCTACACTTGCCACGTTTTTAAAGAGACAAAACAAGAGGACATGGACAGGCATTGCAGAGATGTGCTGAATAGGTTCCCGCACCTAGACAACTTAACCTCCCTGCATTCACCCCTTGAAGAAATAGAAACACAATTTTTTCCCTGATGGGTAAAAAAGACCAAGATGACGGCTGAAAGAACCTAGAAGAGGTAACTGGCTTCTGATGATTGAAGAGGACCAAGATAGTAGTTACATAGTAGGTGAGGTTGAAAAAATACACAAGTCCATAAAGTCCAACCTATGTGTGTGATTATATGTCAGTATTACATTGTATATCCCTGTATGTTGTGGTCCTTCAGGTGCTTATCTAATCGTTTCTTGAAACCATCGTTGCCCCCTGCTGAGACCACCGCCTGTGGAAGGGAATTCCACATCCTTGCCGCTCTTATGCCCCATACACACGATCGTTTTTCATGCCGTTAAAAATGCCATTTTTAAAAATGGCCATTAAAAATGATCGTGTGTATGCTCCAGAGCATTTTTAACGACGTGAAAAACGGCCATTAAAAATTTCGAACATGCTCTCTTTTTTCACGTCGTTTTTCATGTCGTTTTTTTAACGACGTGAAAAACGATAGTGTGTATGCTTTAACGACGTGAAAAAAAACGCGCATGCTCAGAATCAAGTATGAGACGGGAGCGCTCGTTCTGGTAAAACTAGCGTTCGTAATGGAGATAGCACATTCGTAACGCAGTAACGGACTGAAAAGCACGAGGCTGAAAAGCGCGAATCGTTGCTCAACAAACTTTACTAACATGAAGGGTGGCGCCATTCGAGCGGAACTTCCCCTTTATAGTGCCGTCGTACGTGGTATACGTCACTGCGCTTTGCTTGATCGTTTTTTAAAATGATCGTGTGTACGCAAGACAGGCTTGGGAGGAAACATGAAAAAAAACGACGTGAAAAACGGCAAGAAAAAAAATGGCAAGAAAAACGATCGTGTGTATGGGGCATTACAGTAAAGAACCCTCTACATAGTTTAAGGTTAAACCTTTTTTCTTCTCATTTTAATGAGTGGCTATGTGTCTTGTTAAACTCCCTTCCGCGAAAAAGTTTTATTCCTATTGTGGGGTCACCAGTACGGTATTTGTAAATTGAAATCATATCCCCTCTCAAGCGTCTCTTCTCCAGAGAAAATAAGGTCAGTGCTCGCAACCTTTCCTCATAACTAACATCCTCCAGGCCCTTTACTAGCTTTGTTGCCCTTCTTTTGTACTCTCTCCATTTCCAGCACATCCTTCCTGAGGACTGGTGCCCAGAACTGGACAGCATACTCCAGGTGCGGCTGGACCAGAGTCTTTTAGAGCGGAAGAATTATCGTTTTATCTCTGTAGTTAATCCCCTTTTTAATGCATGCCAATATTCTGTTTGCTTTGTTAGCAGCAGCAGCTTGGCATTGCATGCCATTGCTGAGCCTATCATCTACTAGGACCCTAAGGTCCTTTTCCATCCTAGATTCCCCCAGAGGTTCTCCCCCCAGTGTATAGATTACATTCGTATTTTTGCCACCCAAATGCATTATTTTACATTTTTCTACATTGAACCTCATTTCCCATGTAGTTGCCCACCCCATTAATGTGTTCAGATCTTTTTGTAAGGTTTCCACATCCTGCGGAGAAGTTATTGCCCTGTTTAGCTTAGTATCGTCCACAAATACAGAGATTGCACTGCTTACCCTGTCCTCCAGGTCGTTGATGAACAAATTAAACAGGATTGGTCCCAGCACAGAACCCTGGGGGACCCCACTACCCACCCGTGACCATTCCGAGTACTCCCCATTTATCACCACCCTCTGAACTCGCCCTTGTAGCCAGTTTTCAATCCATGTACTCACCCTATGGTCCATGCTAACGGATCTTACTTTGTACAGTAAACGTTTGTGGGGAACTGTGTCAAATTATTTTGCAAAATCCAGATACACCACGTCTACGGGCCTTCCTTTATCTAGATGGCAACTCACCTCCTCATAGGAGGATGAGTTGTGTAGCACTACCCCCGCAGGAGCTGCTGGTTATATTTGTTGGGTCTGCGAATTACCTCTATGGCTTCCGTTGTCAGGGTGTAAGAAGAGTGTTCAGAAAGGCCAATGTCCACACAATGTAAAACCCAAACAGTTAGGCTTTATTTTTTTCTCTTTGCTTAGGAAAACTTTAGAGGAAGAGTAGGACACGAGAGAAAAACACACAGGGGAAGGTTCAGGCACGCAACACTAAAATAGCACTCGTCGCCACTCAAGCCTGAGTGGGTATTGCTCACCCGGATAGTCCCTTTAGTGGTCCTAGCAGCCGGAATGCAGCACAAATCAATCTTTCCTTATTGTAATATGGATACGATCAGGAAATCCCCTGCCACAGGATTAAAGTCCCGATCCTCCCAGCCAGGCAATAATGAAGAAAACCGTTATGCCAGATTGGCGTATTGCAAGGCTTGTAATTATGGATCCCTCTTTAGGCAAGTTTCCAGGCCTCTTCCCGAGACAGCAGTACCGTCGCTAATCTCCTCTGGGACTGATCCTCCCCTGGTCTCCTTTCCTAACAGTGGGCTTCCCGTAAGTGGGTAGCTTGGGATCCTTTCTTTAAGCATAGGCCTCAGCCAGCAGAGCTGGGCCTATAAAGTAGCAATGTGGCCTCGGGCTGAAGGTGCCCGGGACGAAAACACACGCACCCCGTGCCATACGGGCCACGAGGCGCACGCACAGGACCAATGGGCCCCCAGGAACGAACGAACCCCAATGGCGTTTGCCCCTTATGTACCCTCTCCCAGCATGCACATCGGGTAGACCACGCCCACTGCACGGCTGCTGAGAGAGGCCACCCAAGGTGCTGTGATACCCCCTGTGGTTGAACCTATGCCGGCGGTGACAGTGCCACCTACAGGCAACAGAGAACACTACTGCCAGGCAGCATCACACCCAGAGCAGAAGCAATAATGAATAAACAATTGATCTGAGCCCAACTACTAGCTCAGACTACCCCTAAATATATACACAGCGCCCCTAAATATTGGGGGGCGCTACAGTTGCAAGAACCCAAAAGGGGTAGCTGGCTTCTAATGACTGAGGAGGACTAAGATGTCAGCTGCAAGAACCGGGAAGTGGTATCTGGCTTCTGATGAGTAAGAAAGACCAAGATGGCGGCTGCAAGAACCCAGAAGAGGTAGCTGGCTTCTGATGACTGTTGAGGACTAAGATGGCAGCTGCAAGAACCCAGAATACGTATCTGGCTTCTGCAGAATGAGGAGAACCAAGTTGGTATCTGAAAGAACCCAGAAGAAGTAGCTGGCTTCTGATGACTAATGGGAATGAAGATGTCAGCTGCAAGAACCCAAAAGACGTAGCTGGCTTCTGAACAATGAGGAAAACCAAGATGGTGGCTGAAAGAACCCAGAAGAAGTAGCTGGCTTCTGATGACTGAGGAGAACGAAGATGTCAGCTGCAAGAACCGGGAAGAGGTATCTGGCTTCTGATGAGTAAGAAAGACCAAGATGGCGGCTGCAAGAACCCAGAAGAGGTAGCTGGCTTCTAATGACTGAGGAGGACTAAGATGTCAGCTGCAAGAACCGGGAAGAGGTATCTGGCTTCTGCAGAATGAGGAGAACCAAGTTGGTGTCTGAAAGAACCCAGAAGAAGTAGCTGGCTTCTGATGGCTAATGAGAATGAAGATGTCAGCTGCAAGAACCCAGAAGACGTAGCTGGCTTCTGAACAATGAGGAAAACCAAGATGGTGGCTGAAAGAACCGGGAAGAGGTATCTGGCTTCTGATGAGTAAGAAAGACCAAGATGGCGGCTGCAAGAACCGGGAAGAGGTATCTGGCTTCTGATGAGTAAGAAAGACCAAGATGGCGGCTGCAAGAACCCAGAAGAGGTAGCTGGCTTCTAATGACTGAGGAGGACTAAGATGTCAGCTGCAAGAACTGGGAAGAGGTACCTGGCTTCTGCAGAATGAGGAGAACCAAGTTGGTGTCTGAAAGAACCCAGAAGAAGTAGCTGGCTTCTGATGACTAATGAGAATGAAGATGTCAGCTGCAAGAACCCAGAAGACGTAGCTGGCTTCTGATGACTAATGAGAATGAAGATGTCAGCTGCAAGAACCCAGAAGACGTAGCTGGCTTTTGAACAATGAGGAAAACCAAGATGGTGGCTGAAAGAACCCAGAAGAAGTAGCTGGCTTCTGATGACTGAGGAGAACGAAGATGTCAGCTGCAAGAACCCAGAAGAGGTAGCTGGCTTTTGATGACTGAGGAGGACTGAGATGTCACCTACAAAAACATGGAAGAGGTAGCTGACTTCTGATGACGGAGAAGAACCAAAATAACAGCTGCAAGAACCCGGAAGAGGTAGCTGGCCTCTGATGAATGATGAGAACCAAGTTGGTGCCTGCAAGAACCCGGAAGAGGTAGCTGGATTCTGATGATTGAGGAGGACCAAGATGGCGGCATGGAACCTGAGCAGATCTCAGCAGGACAACGTTGGATTTGCTGAGCATGCGAGTATGTGAATTGAGGACAACCCAGCATAACAGGTAAGAGGGATTAAAAAAAAAAAGTGTGTGCGTTTGAGGGGGGAGGGGGAGTAAAGTTCCGATCTAGTGATAGGACTGGGATGGTATTTCAAGATTCCACTATGGAGAGGTGATAAGTACAGGAGCTGGGAGCAGAGACTATATGTACCACACAGCACTTGTAAGCTCTTAAAGCCTTAACATTCACAAACTGAGATACATTTGGTGGGATTTTGTTTCCCACCTTTGTTCTTTTTTGGACACTTGCAACTAAATCTAGCAAAAGAAGACTAACAGGAAGGGGGTGCAAGAAAATTGAGACTAGTCAGAAGGCTTCATTACCCAATATAATTCCTTCACATGGCCAAAGTGGTTCTATATAAAAATATCTTCAAATGAAGGAGGGGAATTTGAAGGAGCAGACTGGATAAAACATACAACATTCAATAAACATTTCAACATCCAATAAAAACAAACACCACATTTGTAGACTTTATTGATGCAAATGCTGGATATTTTACATTGTTCTTCATCATATATGCTCTAAAAAGCCTCAGTCTTCGCTCTTCTAGGATCTGCTCCTGTACAAGTTAGGCACTTAGGAGTCCATGAGAAAGTTTCAACACCGGTCTCGATCAGTCTCAAAATAAGAAGACTAGAGAAGCAGGAGGTAAAAGTTCAATGGTCTCTCTCATAGTCAGCAAACTTCACCATTAAAGAAAACTGAAGTTTTTTTCAAAACCTCAATAACTGCTAGACAAACCATTTTATAAATGTATTTGCTATTATTAGCGAACTGTCTGCAAATGGAAAAAAAAAATACCTTCCCTTTTAACAGAGGAGAGAGTGGTGCTAGTATTATTGAGTGGATGAGAGCTACAAAAGTATTATCTTCTATCCTTTTCTGTTCTAAGAAAAGCCATTCTCTATTACCGACCTTTTACCCTTAAATCCCTCCATTTTATCCTTAACCACTTCCATACCGAGCCATTGTAAAATCACGCCGGCAGGAACCCTCTCTCCCTCCGGGTGGACGTCATATGGCGTCCTGGGTTTGTGGGGGGATATCTGAATGATGCCTGCAGCTAGAGGCATCATTCAGATATCCTTCTCTTCAGCCGGCGATTCTGTGCACCACAAGAATGATCATAGCGGTGGTTCCACCGCTTGATCGTTCTTATAGGCGGCGGGAGGGGACATCCCCCCCTCCCGCTGCCATCCGTGCCATCGGGAGCCCGGAGAAAGAATCGTCTGGCGCCGGTGGTCACATGACGAGCATAGCATAGTCTTTGGGTAGGAGGCCAACCCACAGCCCCCTCCAAAACACACAGTGACAGTGGGTTCTGTCACAATACCTATTTTCAAGCTTCTCTGGTCCGATCATGTGATCTGGCCTCTGTCAGCAGAAGCTGCAGGGGAGAGGAGGGAGTGCCGACAACAGATATGCTATAGGAGCCTATGGGTGACATCACCACTCCCAGGCATTACTAGCCATTGTTGATCACTAGTGATGAGCCGAACACCCCCGGGTTCGGTTCGCACCAGAACCCACGAACAGACCGAAAGTTCGCACGAACTTTAGAACCCTATTAAATACAATGGATGCGAACGTTCGAAATCTAAAGTGCTAATTATAACGACTATTATGCATGTTATTGTCCTAAAAAGGGTTTGGGAACCCGGGTTCTGCACCAGGGGACATGTATCAATGCAAAAAGAAGTTTTAAAAATGGACGTTTTTCTGGAGCAGTCATTTTAATGATGCATAAAGTGAAAAAAATAAGTCAAATATTCCTTTAAATATCGTACCTGGGGGGTGTCTAAAGTATGCCTGTGAAGTGCCACGTGTTTCCCGTGTTTAGAACTGTCCCTGCACAAAATTACATTTCTAAAGGAAAAAAAGCCATTTAAAACTGCTTGCGGCTTTAATGTAATGTCTGGTCCCGGTAATATGGATGAAAATCTTTAAGAAAAATGGCATAGCTACCCCATCACCCCCCCCACCCCCCTACCCCAGCCCATTACCAGCCCCTTTGGGTCTTGTATGGATATTAAGGGGAACCCCGCACACAAAATAAAAAAGGCCCTATATACTCTGAACAGCCGTGTACAGGCGGTGCATACAAGACAGGGACTGTAGGTTTGTTCTTATGTAGAATCTGTTTGTAATTTTGAACAGGTACATTGTTTAAGTGTAGCTCCAGCCAAAAAATATATTTTTAAGCTTTTTGGAAAACATAGGCAAGGGTTATCACCCCTGTAACATTTGTTTTGCTGTCTGTGCAGTGTGCACCTGTTCAGAACAGTTCACCTCACTTTCCGTCCTAATGACAAATGTTTTTTGAAAATTTGGGGTTTTTATTGAAACAAGAATTGATGATAAAGAATCAGTGGAGAGGAGACACTTTTTTTCCCATATTAACTCTTACAGGAGAGAATTTGCCTTCCTAGGGGTAGATTTCCTCTCACTTCCTGCTGTATCCTTCCGTTTGCAAGGAGGAGTCGTTTGTAAGTTGGATGTTTGAAAGTAGGGGCCTGCCGTATATACTCAGCTGAAATTTGCCCCTTACATGTTGGTGTTGCCACAACACTGTGAGCCCTCACAGTTACTCTTGGTGGGCGCATGAATGGGCCCTGCTGTGAATTATTAGATCAAGAATTGTAATTGCATGCCCCTGTTGAACAGGGGCTGAAAAATTGGGCCTTTGGTGGTGGTGGTGGTGTTGACACAACACTGTAAGGCCTCACAGTTAGTCTTGGTGGGCGCAGGAATGGGCCCTGCTGTGAATTATTAGATCAAGAATTGTAATTGCATGCCCCTGTTGAACAGGGGCTGAAAAATTGGGCCTTTGGTGGTGGTGGTGGTGGTGGTGTTGACACAACACTGTAAGGCCTCGCAGTTACTCTTGGTGGGCGCCTTAGCCACTGGTGCTGGTGCCACGATACTGCAACCACTCCCAGATACTCTAGTTGGAGTGCAGGAACGAGCCCTGCTGCAAAGCATTGCATAAAATTTTTTAATAACACACCCCTGTTAAACAGGGGCTGAAAAATTGGGCCTTAGCCACTGGTGGCGGCACCCAGAAACAAAAATGTTCTTCCAAGCTATCATCGTCAATCGGATCATTGAGGAGGAGGAGGATAGTCAGTCAACATAACAGGACAAACTCTCAGCATCAGCATCAGTCTTGAAGGGATGTGACATTTGAAAATAAATTAGTCTGTTATATCAGCTTCAGGTGTTTGGTAGCTGGTGGTGATCCAAGACTGGTTCATCTTTATGAAGGTCAGTCGATCAACAGAGTCGGTGGACAGGCGCACCCTGTGATCCGTGACAAATCCTCCAGCAGCACTGAATGTGCGTTCTGAAAGAACGCTGGATGCAGGACAGGCCAGTAGCTCAATTGCATACTGTGCAAGCTCTGGCCAGTGATCCATCCTCAAGACCCAGTAAGCCAGAGGATTTTTGGTGGGGAAGGTGTCCAAGTCTGACCTTGCCCCTAGGTATTCCTGCACCATGTATATCAGACGCTGGCGATGGTTGCTGGAACCGATCATACCTTGGGGCTGCGGACTAAAGAATTGTCTGAACGCTTTGGTCAGACGGCCACCTTCCCCACCGCTCCTTCTTTGACTGACCGAAGCCTCAGCAACTCGTTGTCCAAGACCAGGAGTTTGTAACCTCCCAGTCTCTGGGAACGCGTTGCACAGACCTTTCTGCAAGGCCTCCCGGAGTTGTCTCATCCTCTGCTCCCTCTGCGACGGTAAGATAAGGTTGTACCGTGGATCAAGGAGAGTGGCCAGCCAGTAATGGTCCCTCTCCTTGATCCGAAGAATACGAGGATCCTTCCGCAGACTTTGCAGGATCAGGGAGGCCATGCAGCGTAGGTTAGCTGAGGCATTCAGTCCGGAGTCCTCTGGGTCACTAAGGACGACATGATCCGCAGCCACCTCCTCCCAGCCACGTACAAGTCCACTGGTTTCTTGGGACTGTAAATCATCCCTAAAAGACTGCTGCTGATGATGCTGAGTGCCAGGCTCCACCTCCATGCTGACACAATCCTCCTCCTCCTCCTCTTCTTCCTGTGCGATGGGTGGGACAGAAGGAACACTGTCTGGGTAAAGGGGGCCTTGAGAGGCAAGGAAGTCCTCCTCTTCCTGCCTCTGTTCTGCCTCAAGTGCCCTGTCCATTATTCCACGCAGCGTATGTTCCAACAGGTGGACAAGAGGTACAGTGTCACTGATGCATGCACTGTCACTGCTCACCATCCTCGTGGCCTCCTCAAATGGTGCCAGGACAGTGCATGCATCCCTGATCATGCCCCACTGGCGTGGTGAAAAAAACCCGAGCTCCCCTGACCCTGTCCTGGTGCCGTAGTCGCACAGGTACTCATTGATGGCCCTCTGCTGCGTGTGCAGCCGCTGCAGCATGGCCAACATTGAGTTCCACCTGGTGGGCATGTCACATATAAGGCGGTTCTTGGGCAGGTTCAACTCCTTTTGCAGCTCAGCCAGGCGAGCACTGGCATTATAAGATCTGCGGAAATGCACACAGACTTTCCTGGCCTGCCTCAGGACATCCTGTAAGCCTGGGTACCTGCCGAAGAACCGCTGCACCACCAGGTTAAAGACGTGAGCCACACAGGGCACATGGGTCAGTTGTCCCTGTCGGAGAGCGGAGAGGAGGTTGGTGCCATTGTCGCAAACTACCATTCCTGGCTTAAGCTGGCGTGGCGTCAACCACCTCTCGGCCTGCCCCTGCAGAGCAGACAGAACCTGTGCCCCAGTGTGGCTCCTGTCCCCCAAACACACCAGCGCAAGCACGGCATGGCATCTTTTTGCCTGCGTACTTGCGTAGCCCTTGAACGCCTACGGAGCACCGCTGGTTCCGAGGACAAAGCACAGGAAGAGGCCACGGAGGAAGAAGAAGAGGAGAGGGTGGAGGACAGAGGTGTGTCACAACCAGTAGTAGCATTTTGGAGGCGTGGCGGTGGAACAACCTCCAACACTACTGCACCTTGTCCTGCATCCTTCCCAGCTGCCAAAAGAGTGACCCAATGGGCCGTGAAAGAAAGGTAACGTCCCTGTCCATGCCTGCTGGACCATGAGTCAGCGGTAATATGCACCTTACCGCTGACCGCCCTGTCCAGCGAGGCCAAGACATTGCCTTCCACATGCCGGTAGAGAGCCGGAATCGCCTTCCGTGAGAAAAAGTGGCGTTTGGGAACCTGCCACTGAGGAACCGCACATTGCACAAACTCACGGAAGGGGGCCGAGTCTACCAACTGAAAAGGCAGCAGTTGAAGCGCTAGCAATTTAGCCAAGCTAGCATTCAACCGCTGGGCATGTGGATGGCTGGGAGTGAACTTCTTTCGACGGTCCAGCAGCTGGGGCAGGGAAATTTACCTGCTAGAATCGGACGTTGGTGTACTGCTAGCAGAGTGCCCGCAAGTACTTGGCTGTGACACACCTAATTCTACACCTTCATTCCTCTCAGAGCAGGTTTCAGAGAGGACTGAAGGTATAGTGGGGTTGGAGATCCCAGCTGATGCGGTGCAAGAAGAGGTCAGCTTTGTTCTTTGGTGTGGGTCTTTAAGGTAGGCTTGCCAACGAGCTGCATGGCAGGTCAACATATGTCTGGTCAAGCATGTGGTGCCCAAGCGGGTGATGTTTTGGCCACGCGATATACGCTTGAGACATATGTTGCAAACAGCAGCTGTACGATCTGATGCACTCGACTCAAAAAAGGCCCACACCAAAGAACTTTTTGAATAACGGGCAGAGGCAGCGCCTTGCACAGGCGGAGCTCTGCGGTGTGATTCCGTCGGTGTGCTGCCCTTACGCTGGCCCCCCGAGGGCATCCTGCCTCGTTGGAGATGTGCCTCCTCCTCATCCTCCTCCTCCTCCTCCTCCTCGCTCCTATTAGGCACCCACGTGGAGTCAGTGACCTCATCATCCCCTCCCTCCTCATCACTGGAGCCAATCTGGCAGTATGCTGCAGCTGCTGGAACATGACTGCCAGATTGGTGTCCTTCTTGAGCATCCCCTCTCTCTGCTCTCACGCTACTGCCTTCCTCTAGCTGGGTATCATCATCAGACCCTTCGAAACGCTGGGCATCCTCCTGGAGCATGTACCCAACACTGTGCTCAAACAGTTCGGGGGACTCCTCAGGAGGACATGGTTGGTCTAGGGAAGGAGTGACTGATGATGACATTGATACCAGGGAAGAGGACGCTTTGGCAGCTGCTTTGCCAGTACCCTGAGCCTGGGTGAGAGAGGATGAGGAGGATGAGGAGGGCTTGGTCATCCACTCTACCAAGTCTTCGGCATGATGCGGCTCAACACGTCCAGCTGCCGAAAAGAAGGACAAGCGTGTACCATGGCCACGTGCTGATGGCGATGCACCGCGTCCACGACCAGCACTGTTGTCTCTAGACACAGAGCCTGCTTGCCCTCTTTTTTTGGCTCCTGACTGTCTGCCTCTCCTTGTTTGCCTTCCAGACATTCTAATGGCCTGCAGGGAAATGGGAAAAGCAGCAATACAGGCTAAGTTAAGGTGTAATATGGTCAGGAGGCACACTCCGCCCGCTGTAAGTGCCGCAAAATCCTGTTTGTGTAACACACCAGGAAAAAGCAGCAATACGGGCTAACTTCAGGTGTATAATGTGCAGGAGGCTTAGCAACAATGACACTGACACTGTCCCCTGCCTATCCTTCTCTCTCCCTGCACACAAGGTTTATCAAAGTATATGACACTAACACTCTCCCTGCCTATCCTTCTCTCTCCCTGCACACAAGGTTTAGCAAAGAATATGACACTGACACTGTCCCCTGCCTATCCTTCTCTCTCCCTGTACACAAGGTTTATCAAAGTATATGACACTGACACTCTCCCTGCCTATCCTTCTCTCTCCCTACACACAAGGTTTAGCAAAGAATATGGCACTGACACTCTCCCTGCCTATCCTTCTCTCTCCCTGCACACAAGGTTTAGCAAAGAATATGACACTGACACTCTCTCTGCCTATCCTTCTCTGTCCCTACACACAAGGTTTAGCAAAGAATAGATTTGACAAGATTTGACACTGTCCCTGCCTATCCTTCACTTTCCCTGCTCCGGAACACACTACACAAGGCCGCCGCGCTGGCGGTCTTTTATAGTGTGGGGCGTGTACTAAACCCCCTCAGCTATAATTGGCCACAGGCATCCTGCCTGTGGCCAATCATTGCTCTCCTCGCTGCCGGCGCTGTGATTGGCCAAGCATGCAGGGTCACAGTGCATGCTTGGCCAATCACAGCGCCGGGATTACACTGCGATGGCGCAGTGTATTGTGGGCCGTTCGCGTCACTCGAATTTGGCGCGAACGGCCCAAATCGTTCGACTCGAACCTATGTTCGACTCGAACACCGAGCTCATCCCTATTGATCACCCTCTCCTCCAATGACTCAACAGGCTGGTAATGTCTAGAGCAGTGACATTACTCATAGGCTCCTATGGTCTATCTGTTGTTGCCACTCCCTCCTCTCCCCTGCAACTTCCGCTGACTGACACAAGGCATACCTCCCAACTTTTTGAGATGGAAACAAGGGACACCTATTAGCCAATGTATGTAGGCATAGGACACACACCCTTGCCACGCCCCCTTAAAGGAGAATTATGCAAAAAAATATGATTGGTTAAACCCACAAGTATATTTTTTTTACCACTACTATTCCTTTATACTGGCCTTTGAAATGTACAAATGCAGCAATTTAGAAATTCGATGAAAGGTTTAGCATTAGGAAACACTTTTTGAAAGATAAAAAGTGCATTTTACATACATCTATATAGAGCAGACCGAAATGAGGGACAAATGGGGTGGAAAGAGGGACAGAGGGACAGTTGGGCGCTATGACACAAGGGAGCCAGATCACGTGACTGGACCAGAGAAGCCTAAAAATAGGTAAGTATAGGTAAGTATATACATCTTTCTTACACAGGTTAGTCTGGATAGGTGTTGGTTTTTTAGGTGTTTTTAGGCCGTAGGTTCCCCAGACAACAAACTTTGCACACTTGTAGAGGAAGAGTGGGGCTACATGTGTGCCAAGTTTGGGGTCCAGAGGACCTACGGCCGGCCGGTACCCGGTCCCCAAATTCCGGGAGATCAGGCGCAAAAAGGTGACTCGAGTATAAGCCGAGGGGGGCATTTTCAGCACAAAAAAAGTGCTGAAAAACTCGGCTTATACTCGAGTATATACGGTACCTTTCCTTTCCAACTGCAGCCAGCTATAATATTCTAAAAAGGCTAGAAAAATAAAAATCCAATTTCTCATCCTACGAAGGAAGCTATCATTAGAAAAACCTCGGACGACTGAAGATTCCTCAGTGAAAAATGAAAGACCCTCGTTCTTATTTTGCTGCCTCGCGGGTTTTCCTAACATCTCAGTCCGAGCATTTCTCAGTGTTTAATTTATAGTCATTAGAGTGTGAAAAATATGTTCAATCTAAATGTTGGCCCTCTAGGAGAATACGGCTTTCATGTTTGATTCACTCATGCTATTTCTTTACATATATAATGTTCTGTATGCACAATCACACCATTAATACCTAGTATTTCCCAACCGCCCCCCCCCCCCCCCGGGCTGCCTAACAGACAGACTGTAGCTCGCACTCGCTTTAGCTGTTAAAGGGACCTGCCATACAGCTACGGGAACAAGCCGACCTGCCGCCGTATTAAGATGGTGGTATTATATATTATGCTGGTCGGCAAGTAGTTAAATACAAATTGCCCACAATTTTCCCAGCGTCGTCCGTTCTGGAAATAACCCGTCCATTAGGGGCGCACAAGCGCCGCCCCACACCCATCCATGCATCCCGCCCCCTGATCTACATGAGGTGCGGGGCGCCGGACGCATGGATTCCAATGGGGGGGTGTTTTTTTGAAGAACGTGATTAGAGCCAGAGGCTCCAATAGGCTTCAAAAATGGGTGGGCTCGGGGCGCAGAGCATTGCGCTCTGAGCCCACCCAGTTGTGTGACAATAGCAAATGAATATTCACTAAATTCACACTGATTCTCCTCCCAGCCAATCAGGAAGCGGGTCCTGTTTCTCAGTTGGTCAAAAGGAGAAGCTTTCCGATTGGCCGCCTGTGGAGGAGGAGGAGGAGGGAGGAGACGGAAGCCACCGTGATGCATACGGAGGAGAGCAGAAGAAGGGGAAGCCACCCGTGATGCCCGCGGAGGAAAGCAGGGGAAGGAGAAGCTGCCCGTGATGCCCGCGGAGGAGAGCAGGGGCAGGGGAAGCCGCCCGTGATGTCCGTGGAGGAGAGCAGGGGGAGGGGAAGCCGCCTGTGGTGCCCGCGGAGGAGAGCAGGGGAAGGGGAAGCCGCCCGTTATGCACGCGGAGGAGAGCAGGGGAAGGGGAAGCCGCCCGTTATGCACGCGGAGGAGAGCAGGGGAAGGGGTAGCCGCCCGTTATGCACGCGGAGGAGAGCAGGGGTAGGGGAAGCCGCCCGTTATGCACGTGGAGGAGAGCCGGGGAAGCCGCCCGTTATGCCCGCGGAGGAGAGCAGGGGAAGGGGAAGCCGCCCGTGATGCCCTCGGAGGAGAGCAGGGGAAGGGGAAGGCACCCGTGATGCCCGCGGAGGAGAGCAGGGGAAGGGGAAGCCACCCGTGATGCCCGCGGAGGAGAGCAGGGGAAGGGGAAGCCGCCCGTTATGCACGCGGAGGAGAGCAGGGGAAGGGGAAGCCGCCCGTTATGCACGCGGAGGAGAGCAGGGGAAGGGGAAGCCGCCCGTTATGCACACGGAGGAGAGCAGGGGAAGGGGAAGCCGCCCGTTATGCACGTGGAGGAGAGCCGGGGAGGGGAAGCCGCCCGTTATGCCCGCGGAGGAGAGCAGGGGAGGGGAAGCTGCCCGTGATGCCCTCGGAGGAGAGCAGGGGAAGGGGAAGGCACCCGTGATGCCCGCGGAGGAGAGCAGGGGAAGGGGAAGCCGCCCGTGATGCCCGCGGAGGAGAGCAGGGGAAGGGGTAGCCGCCCGTGATGCCCGCGGAGGAGAGCAGGGGAAGGGGAAGCCGCCCGTGATGCCCGCGGAGGAGAGCAGGGAAAGCCGCCCATGATGCCCGCGGAGGAGAGCAGGGGAAGGGGAAGCCACCCGTGATGCCAGTGGAGGAGAGCAGGGGAATGGGAAGCTGCCCGTGATGCCAAGAAGGAGACGGAAGCTGCCTGTGATGCAGAGGAGGAGAGCAGGGGAAGAAGAAACCCCCGCCTGTCGCCGCCATAGTAAGTGCTCCTAAGGACCTGACCGACCGGACCGAGGGGGTTGGCTGTGGGTGCACTGTTTGCCACCCCCCCAAAAAAATACTCACCACCAGCCCCCACTTACTTGTTCGCTGCTGTAAAACCAGGAGATGCCAAAAATTGTGCAATTATATGAATGTTCAACCTAACGCTACATAGCGAGGATAGCTGAGCGTTCCTGAGTTCTATAATTAGCCAGAAAGGGACTCGCTTAGCTGTCAATCAATTGCTGGTTATAAGTACGAGATGACGGCACACACAATTTTCACAGTGAGAGTTAGAAGATTTCAACAGAGGTGTAATTACACTTTCCATCATTATCTGCTCAAAATTGAATTGCCATCCTACGATATTCTTTCTGAAATGCAATCAGAAAAGTCCCCTGAAACACAGAACTCACAAGGTAGTCCCTTGCTGTTTTTTTTCACATTGAGGGAGATTTCCCTTCACTTCCTGTCCTGGAGACCCAGTACAAAGTTGTAACTGGAAAAGGTGTCTCCAGGGCCGCTAAAATGGCAGTACAGCCAGCCCTCCTGTGCTGGGCCCGGGCCCCATCAGTTCAAGAGGGGGGGCCTAGACACCTGCTGAGCAGGAGGGCCGGCTGTACTGTCTTATTGTAGACATCAATGCTCTTCTGCCTTCCCTTGCAACGCTGCCAGCTTCTCCCTCCGGCTGCACCACAGTGGAGTGTTTCCAGCACATGCACCCCTTCCATCTGCTGTCCGGGCCCCCCCTGTGTGCCCCTTTCCCCCCGCAGCGCTTCTGGCTTCCCTCCTCTCCTGTCTGCATGGGGATGTTTCAGGATGGAGAGTGGGGAAGGAGCATGTAAATATATAATTTATTGGCCCAGTGGCGGTGCATCCATAAGGGCCGCCCCCCTCTCTCCTGCCACCCCTCTATCACTATAGATAGATTCATGCATTGCATAAATCTATGTATGGTCACCGCTGCCACCCCCTATTCAGGTGCCCGGCCCCTTTTTGGGCCGGGCACCTGTCACATAAGATGATGATCCCTACTTAGGCTTCTTTATAGAATAGAAAAAAATAGAATAAAACAGAATAGATCAGGATAGAATGGCAAATAATAGAATAGAATAAAACAGAATACATCAGGATAGAATGGCAAATACCGTATATACTCGAGTATAAGCCGACCCGAATATAAGCCGAGGCACCTAATTTTACCACAAAAAACTGGGAAAACGTATTGACTCAAGTATAAGCCTAGGGTGTCCATCTGCATGACTCACTGTGCCTCAACTTTGACTCACTGTGTCCATGCCTCACTGTGCCCATGCCTCACTGTGCCCATGCCTCACTGTGTCCATGCCTCACTGTGTCCATGCCTCACTGTGCCCATGCCTCACTGTGTCCATGCCTCACTGTGTCCATGCCTCACTGTGCCCATGCCTCACTGTGTCCATGACTATACTGATGTTTAACATGGGAGTCTATGGAAGGGGTGCCCAGCTTTGAAAAATCGTTGCTCCCCAGCAATAGGTCCCCCAGACAACAAACTTTGCACACTTATAGAAGAGAAATGGGGCTACATGTGTGCCAAGTTTCGGATCCAGAGGATCTACGACCAGCCGGTACCGGGTCCCCAAATCACTGGAGAAATGACCGTTTAACATGGGAGTCTATTGAAGGGGTTCCCAGCTTTGAAAAATCGGTGCTCCCCGGCCGTAGGGCCCCTGGGCAAAAAACGTTGCACATTTGTAGAGGAAGAATGGGGCTACATGTGTGCCAAGTACCGGGTCCCCAAAGTTTGGGAGATCAGGCGCAAAAAGGTGATTTGAGTATAAGCCGAGGGGGGCATTTTCGGCACAAAAAAATGTGCTGAAAAACTCGGCTTATACTCGAGTATATACGGTAATAGAATAGAATAGAAAATAAAACAGAACAGAATAAAACAGAATAGAAAAAAATGAATAGAAAATAAAACAGAATAGAATAGGAAAAAAATAGAATAGAAAAAAAAAACAGAATAGAATAAAAAAAGAGAGGTTTCATCTTTCCCTGTGGCCTTGTGAACGCAAAAGATGACGAACCAGCAGCAGAGAAATTCTTCACTCCCAGAAATGATGAGAAGGAATAATAGATCACATACAACTTTCATAATCGATCCCTTTCATTTATCCGTCAATCGAGTACAATCACAATTCCAGCAGGATCTCGCTAATTTGTATAACAGACATGAAAGACAAAAAAACAGAAATGAATACTGTACACACAGTAATATATTCATCATCTGCAAATCAATTCCAATAAAATCAGCAAACAGCATAGCTATTGACTTCCTCGGGTTTAATTTGCAGATGATTTATACACTGTATGTATACAGTATCCAATATCATTAATTATTATCTGTTTTTCTCTATTTTTTTTTATAGCTATTATGTGGCTTGTTGGGATGCAGAGAAATAGAAATAACTCCAGTGATATATAATATATTATAATGTAATTTTGTATCGTGGCAATCTGACACACAAGCTCACAACCGCTAGACTTGTTTTATATTAAGATTGTACTTATATCTTATTGCCAAAGTGTTATTGGAGAATTCATTTAACCACCAGGTGGAGGAATCTTGGAAAAAAAAAATTGCTCTACCAGCGCTGCTCGATAGACTTGTACCCTATCGAATTTTTTTTTTTTTTTCGTTTCATTTGTTTTTGTTTTTTCCGTTCATCGGGTCATTCATTATGATCGGCATTCGTTACTTCGGATAATTCGTAACCTTGGATGCATTCGTATTCATTACATTCACTTATGCCCCATACACACGATCATTTTTCATGCCGTTAAAAATGCCATTAAAAAAAATGGCCATTAAAAATGATCGTGTGTAGGCTCCAGAGCATTTTTAACGACGTGAAAAACGGGCATTAAAAATTTCGAACATGCTCTCTTTTTTCACGTCGTTTTTCATGTTGTTTTTTTTAACGACGTGAAAAACGATAGTGTGTATGCTTTAACGACGTGAAAAAAAATGCGCATGCTCAGAATCAAGTATGAGACGGGAGCGCTCGTTCTGGTAAAACTAGCGTTCGTAATGGAGATAGCACATTCGTCACGCTGTAACGGACTGAAAAGCACGAGGCTGAAAAGAGCGAATCGTCTCTCAACAAACTTTACTAACATGAAGGGTGGCGCCATTCGAACGGAACTTCCCCTTTATAGTGCCGTCGTACGTGGTGTACGTCACTGCGCTTTTCTAGAACATTTTTTAAAATGATGGTGTGTACGCAAGACAGGCTTGAGAGGAAACAAGAAAAAAAATGACGAGAAAAACGTCAGTTTAAAAAATGACATTAAAAATGATCGTGTGTATGGGGCATAACAGTTAGCCAAATTTGAAAGGAAATTCCAATAATAATATTTATAAACTATTAAAATAAAAGTATCGTTTTTATTATTTATTATTATTATTATTTATTATTATTAACCACCTCGCGCCCGCCGTACGAGTATATACGGCCGCAAGGTGGTTGTCAAATGCCGGGAGGCCGTTATTATACGGCCTCCTCTAATTTGGCCACTGGGGGGCGCGCGAGCGCCACCGGCGGCGCGCGCACGTGCCCGGCGCGTCACTGCAATGCCGATGCACATGCCTGGCGGCCGCGATGTCCGCCATGCACCCGCGATCGGCTGTTACAGAGGCAGGACGTGGATCTCTGTGTGTAAACACAGAGATCCATGTCCTGTCAGGGAGAGGAGACCGATGCTGTGTCCCTTGTACATAGGGACACAGATCGGTCACCTCCCCCAGTCACTCCCCTCCAACCACAGTAACAATCACTCCAGGGAACACATTTAACCCCTTCCTCGCCCCTAGTGTTAACCCCTTCCCTGCCAGTCACATTTATACAGTAATCAGTGCATATTTATAGCACTGTTAGCTGTATAAATGTGAATGGTCCCAAAATAGTGTCAAAAGTGTCTGATGTGTCCGCCGTAATGTCGCAGTCACAAAAAAAATCACTGATCGCCGCCATTCCTAATAAAAAAAAATTTATAAAAATGCCATAAACTACCCCCTATTTTGTAAACGCTATAACTTTTGCGCAAACCAATCAATAAACGGCGATTGCAATTTTTTTTTTACCAAAAATATGTAGAAGAATACGTATCGGCCTAAACTGAGGAAAAAAATATATAAAAAAAAAAAATTGGGATATTTATTATAACAAAAATCAAAAAATATTGCTTTTTTTCAAAATTGTCGCTCTATTTTTGTTTATAGCGTAAAAAATAAAAACCGCCAAGGTGATCAAATACCACCAAAATAAAGCTCTATTTGTGCGAAAAAAAGGACGTCAATTTTGTTTGGGAGCCACGTCGCACGACCGCGCAATTGTCATTCAAAGCATGACAGTGCTGAAAGCTGAAATTTCGCCTGGGCAGGAAGGGGGTATATGTGCCCAGTAAGGAAGGGGTTAATAAATAATAATAATAATTAAAAACTATAATAGTAGTTAATAATTTAATTATAATAGGAAATACAAAAAACTAAAATGATCCGAATGTAATCGATTTGTTAAACTCGTAGGTTAAAGCGTTTTTCATTCTTATTTTCTGACTTTCGTTCTGATTTTCTGATTTTCACATTTTTGGATTTTCATTCTTGCTGACAATTCGTTTTCACATGCCTTCGTCAAAGGAATGAACGAATATATATGCAGAATTTCATTCGAAAGCGAATTTGTAACGAAAGAAAATTGCACATGTCTACTGCTCGACCCCTGTTTCTCTTACCCCTAAATGCAGGTGGTCAGACACTATAGCTGGCTTCTGTGTTCTTCACCTATAGCAGCCCCCCTTTCCCATAATTCAAGCAGGCCTACCAGTATTAGGTTGCCCCCCAGGACTTATACACAATGCTATAGTGCCTGGCTACCACACTGGGGCTGTCACAAACTGAGCAAAGCAAACAGGTACTTGCGGTTGGCAGACATGCAAGGTTCAGAATAGTCAGGTTCAAAATTCAAAGTGAAAAGGCAGACCGAGTCCAGAGAATAATTGATATCCGATCCAAGGTCGTGAGCGAGGTAATCCAATCTACAAACAGGCAGCTTGATCAGGTATTACACACGCCATCACAAGCATGAGACTGCGTGTCAGTAACAGGTGTGACCAGAACTGTGTGGACTGCAAAAGAGGGAACCAAATGCATGTAAACTGAATAATAAGTTTATTAAGAAAAGTGAATATAAATAAACACACCACCAACACCAAGCTGTATACAACAAACCAACAACAAGACGGTGACCCTAAAACAACAACAGACTACACAAGCAAGAACAATAGAAGGGGAATACCGGAATTGTAGACGTAGCCGGGCCGGGGTCATACACAGGAGATCAGCAGATGGGGGCAAGGAGCAGGACGGGACAGGGAGAAGGTGGACGACTAGACGGGATCAGGCTGCAGGGCAGGCATACAGGATAACAGGATGGACAGGATCAGGATCACAGGAACAGGTTCGGGTTCAGGCTCAGGCTCAGGCTCAGGTCCAGATCAGGGCTCAAGACAATACCAAGGCAGTGAGTTGAATCAACAGCCGGGTAACACACACCTGCGATCAGCCTCAGGCGATGCCTGACTGCAGGGGGTGATGACAGCTCCACACTGCCAGGAGACACCCGCTGGTGGACATCGGACATCGGTACTGTGGCCCAAAGATCTAACAGTGCCACCAGCAGGTGAAACCTTTGACAACTCCAGACTGTCAGGAGACACTCGCTAGTGGACACCAGTACTGTGATCCACAGAAACAACAGGTGAAACCTTTCCTGAAACTGCAGGCTTGGCTGGCTTAAATCAGGTTTGGTCTCCACCCAGAGACTGACCACGTTAATCACCTTGCAGGTGGACAGACAGACAAGAATGCCACAGCCAAAACCAGGATACTGGAACCAGCAGCTATGATGAAGCAGGAGCGTGCACGCTTCTGACAACCCCAAAGTTGTATATGCAGTTTATAAAGCAGATAATCAGATCATATCTCTCATTTCTGTAGTGCTTGTGAGTGAAAGCAGGTGACTGCTAAGGGACTCAGTTGAACATATGCAACAGACCTTAAAGAGAGACTGTTGTCAGACCATTACTTTTAACAATGATCTTCCAATAAGATTCTATATGTATTTAAATCCTTTGTGTCGACACCTCCCGGCCCTTTAAGGGGTGTCAGATGCCGGGAGGTGGGGCAGAATTTATGATCATGTGAGCACCGTGATCGGAAAGCTCTCAATCGCAAGCAGCGATCAAGAGATTTCCATTAGCTGACGGTAACTGTGGCGGGAGGCTTAGTAGCTGTGTTTGCAGTGTGGTCCGCAAATATGGCCACCCGCCGAGAGTCCAAATATTTGCGTACTGTCGGCGTGAAGGGCTTAATGTATTTTATGCATGTTACTTACCTGTAAAAGACTTCCTTGACATCCAAAAGCCCTGAGACTGCCACTGGGTGCCGCCATCTTGGGTATGATCTCAGCAGTTGTCTTGTCTCTTAAGGGAAACTCTGTAGCATTTCCCTTCACTCCTCTCTTGGCTGCTACATAAAAAGTTATGAAGGGAGATGAGGGGATTGGTGAAGGAGCTGGACCAGCACAGACAGAATTTAGACACTCTCAGAAGAAGAAAGAGCTATGACACGAAAGGAGGGAAAGGGTTGGTCTTTCTGGCATAGTCATATTTTCTAGCAGGTTCAGAGGCACGTTGCAAGTGAATAACAATCATTCATGGAAAGAACAAACATTACAAGTAAGCATTTAAAATATGTTTCTGTGTTTTTACCTGCAATGTTGGTGACGGGGTCTCGTTAAGGTGCAGCTGAAATGCTGAATGGTGGGTTTTAGTCACTTCACCTTGAGAACTCCCAGTGAGAGCTCCACACATTACTGGATATGGTATCTGTACTGAGAAATAAAGGTTAGGGAGATAGGAGACTGGAGGGGGTAGATGAAGCGGCAGTAGACACATGATGCCATAGAACTGCCAATTCTATACAAAGGATTCCGGAAAATCTCCAACTGTTAAAAAATATATTACATTTCAAATATTTATATACTGCACTGGCAAGTATCACTGTAAGAGGGCTCCCGTGTATAATGAGCTACGGGGTCATGACAATATGTCATTAAATAATAACAACTTCCATCTGCTTAAAGTGATGTTAAAGCCTTGTTTTTTTTTAAATAACAAAACGTGTTATACTTACCTGTTCTGTGCAGTTAGTTTTGCACAGAGCAGCCCAGATCCTCCTCTTCTCACATACCACGCTGGCGCACCTAGCTCCTCCCTCCTGCCAGGTGCCCCCACAGGAAGCAGCTTGCTATGGGGGATCCCAAGCTGGCGCGCTCCTGAACTGTGTGGCTCTGTGTGTCCATTCACAAACGGATCCGCAACTCAGCCCCCTCTGTCTCCTGATTGGCTCACTGGCTGTGGTTGACAGCAACGGGAGCCAATGGCTCCCACTGCTGCCAAAAGCCAATCAGGAGTGCGAGTCCCTGGAGAGGCAAGGCTCTCGTGGACATTGCTGGTTCGAGAGGGGGCTCAGGTAAGTAAGTATTAGGGGGGCTGCTGCACACAGAAGGTTTTTTTACCTTCATGCATAGAATGCATGAAGGTAAAAAACCTTGTGCCTTTACAATCACTTGTGTTCACCGATGTGAACCTTGTAACTGTAGCACACAGACCACACTTTTCTCTGCCAATAGCGGGGCACACCTGCTACTTGCCCGGTATCCCCTCCCTGTGTATAGAGAGGAGCAAGCTGTGTTATTGTTGGGTCTTGCAGCAATTACCTCTCTAGAGTGGATCCCTTCTCTCCGTTGTCTAGGCAGAAATCTTTCAGAATAAGGCCAATGTCCACACAGGTGTAAAACCCAATCAGCAAGGTTTTATTCTTTATACTTGAGGTAAACTTGAAGAGAGAGAGTAGGAAGTTGAGAAAGTAGGGGAAGGTTCAGGCACGCAACACTTAGAGCTCAGTGTCAATCTTTCGTCGCCACTTAAGCCTGAGTGGGCATTGCTCACCCGGATAGTCCCTTTAAGAGCAGTCCTAGCAGCCGGGATGGAGCACGGATAATAGAGACGATGAATCCCTCTTTAGGCGAGTTTCCAGGCCTCTTCCCGAGACAGCAGTACCATCGCTAATCTCCTCAGGGACTGATCCTCCCCTGGACTCCTTTCCTAAAGGTGGGTTCCCTACAAGTGGGCAGCCTGGGATTCTTCTCTGAGGTGTAGGCCCTTGCCAGCAGAGCCAGGCCTATATTGCAGCATCGAAGCCTCGTGCTGAAGGTGCCCGAGGCCCAAACACACTCGCACACCTCGTGCCATGCGGGCCACGAGGCACACTTACAGGACCGAAGGTCCCCAGGAATGCCTCAACACCAATGGTGTCTGCCCCAAACTTCAATTGCGCGTCAGGATCGGAGAACACATTAAAAGCATTAACTTGAAACAAGAAAATCCCATCGGATTACATTTTGTTGAATTTCATCATGCAAAACCAAGCGGCCTGAGAGTTAAGGGCTTTTATGCCCCTAAAACTCTTGAGCCGAAGAGGAAATTTTGATACGATCCTTTTGAACAGTGGTTCTCAACCTGGGGGGTCGAATGATGATTTGCCAGGGGTCACTGAATCCTGGGCTGTTCCTGAAGCCTGCACCGCTCTCCCAGCCTTTTTTGCGGCCGCACCGGAAGGGCTGTCCCTGAAGCCCGTGGCCACTCACTCAGCCTCTTCGTAGCCGCCCATTCAGTTCACGGCATGGCTGGGAGGCAAAGACTAGAGGTCAGCTAGTGAAGAATGTGAAGTGGGAGTGCCCAAACTACAGGGTGCTACACATGGTACTAGCACAAATGCCATAATAGAAAATATATGATGTATAAAAATGCAATAAACCTAAGGTAATTTTTAAATGTGAACAGAGAACTATGAATGGCTATATGAAATGCTCTGCGATGCTTTAGAAGGCCTTTAGGTTTTCTTAAATGGCCAATAAATGGCCTTTGTTGGACGCATTTGGATGACGGACTTTGAAGGGGACGTCTCTCTGCTTTAAATAGCATGTCCAAACTGCGTCATTACGTCCTGAGGAAGCATACGGCAAGTATGCGAAATGCATTGACGTAACAGGACACAGCAGGATTCCAAACCTCACCTTGCATGCCCCCCGTCTTGCTCTGCCTGACACGCGGCTTTGGAGGGCAGACACAGCCTCATCTAATCACACAGCGGTAGGGCATTCTGCAGAGTGACCTCCTCACTGGAGCCAGCCCTTGGAGCCACGTTACAGACAACCGGTGAATGGAGGCAGTTGTAGCCGCAGATACCTACATCAGGGACCAGTGAGGGCCCTTGGGCAGGAACATTACCTTTCCCTATACCAAGGGTGTCAAACTCAATTTCATCGTGGGCCACATCAGCATTATGATTGCCCTCAAAAGGGCCGGTTGTATCTGTAAGATTAGATGTCCAGCACATCCCCTCCCCTTACATTAGATGTCAAGAGCCACCGCACCATCAGAAGTTGAGTCCTCCAATCTCCCTTACATCACAGTGCACCTCCCTCCCTTACATCACAGTGCACATCCCTCCCTTACATCACAGTGCACCTCCCTCCCTTACATCACAGTGCACCCCCCCTTTCCTTATGCTGCTGCTGGGAAGAAGCTGGATGCATTGCTTGAAAGCAGAAAGTAAGGGTCTGGAGGAGGACCAGAGGAGGGCTGGAGCTCTCCGGCAGCTGCAGGAGAGGTGCGAGGGCCACATGAAATGGCATGGAGGGCCGGATTCGGCCCGCGGGCCTTGTGTTTGACACCTGTGCCCTATACTCACTATTCACTGGGGCGGACATTGTTACTAATACAAGTTCCCAGCCAAACTTGCCATCAATACATGACTGTGCTGTCACAAATCAGACAGGGAAGCGGTCTGCATTGGAAAGCACTCTGTGTGACTATTTTGTTTTGCTTTTCATCAAACCCACTCCAATCAGTCATCTCAAGGGTGGAAATGGATTGAGATCCTCGCTGATGAGCGGCCATCCACAATCGGTCTGTATTACACAGTCACTAAAAGATGATCTATGCCTGCTGGAAATCGGGGATTTCTCCTTCTTGGATTTATCTATAACGGACCACCCGATGGTATCTGTATTTGAAGTGGTGAGGCTAATGACCATCTCTGCCCTGCGGAAGCCTAGAAGACGCCTTTGGTGTCACCGCTAGCTATTAGAAACGAAAGTCCAACTGTCAGACTGCAGCTGACGGCTGTTGAAGTAAAAGTATAATATGCACTCACTTCCAAAACGTGTAAAACCCAACCAGGCCCCCGACTGGGACAAAAAATAGGCCCAGGCATTTTTAAGACTGAGCAGCCAAATTTTCCAGGGAGCTGGTGTCAGTCCTCCACACTGTAATGTGCAGGGACACTGTGATATAAAGGGGACTGCACTGTAAAGGGGCACTGAAAGGATTATAGTGCAGCCCCCTTTATATCACAGTGTCCCAGTCCTATTGTGGCCATACGATGCTAGTACTGTCTGTCTCCTATTGTGCCCACACTGCCCAGTGACACTGATCTGCACTCTCTCTGGTGGTGCTAGACAGCATGGCGCTCTCTCTATGGTGGTCCGGGTACAGCGTGGCTCTCTCTGGTGGTCCGGGTACAGCATGGCTCTCTCTGGTGGTGGTGCAGGTACAGTGTGGCTCTCTCTGGTGGTGCGGGTACAGCGTGGCTCTCTCTCTGGTGGTGCGGGTACAGCGTGGCTCTCTCTCTCTGGTGGTGCAGGTACAGCATGGCTTTCGTGGCTCTCTCTGGTGGTGCGGGTACAGCATGTCTCTCTCTGGTGGTGTGGGTACAGCGTGGCTCTCTCTGGTGGTGCGGGTACAGCGTGGCTCTCTGGTGGTGTGGGTACAGCGTGGCTCTCTCTGGTGGTGCGGGTACAGCGTGTCTCTCTCTATAGTGGTGCGGGTACAGCGTGGCTCTCTCTGGTGGTGTGGGTACAGCATGGCTTTCGTGGCTCTCGCTGGTGGTGTGGATGCAGCGTGTCTCTCTCTGGTGGAGCGGGTACAGTGTTGCTCTCTCACTGGTGGTGCGGGTACAGCGTGGCTCTCTCTCTGGTGGTGTGGGTACAGCGTGGCTCTCTCTCTGGTGGTGCGGGTACAGCGTGGCTCTCTCTCTGGTGGTGCAGGTATAGTGTGGCGCTCTCCTGGTGGTGCAGGTACAGCGTGGCTCTCTCTCAGTCTCTGGTGGTACTGGGGCTATTAGTTCCCCCAGTACAATCCTCTTTCTTTTTCCATGTCTCCTGTAGCTGCTACAGTGTAGCACTCTTCACCTTGTTTCTGGGTTTTCTCTTTTCCCCCAGCAGAGTGCATGCTGGGGACTGTAGTCTGCTCCCTGCTGAGAACAATTGGGCCACCTATCTCTGGAACTACATTTCCCATGATGCCCCTCTAGTTTCTTCTGATTGGCCCTTTGCTGTGGCCAATGGGGAGGGAAGAAGAACGGGCAGGAAAGACTTCTCTTCCCGTGCTGCCGACATGAGAAGGAGAGGGGGGATGAGCGGGGGGAAACATCCAGACAGCAGCCTGCAGCTGTCCCCACCTTACCCCAACTGTGCGGACGCCCATGGCTGGAGGAGGAGGAGTGGAGAGCGGAACTGTCAGCGGGGCTCTGAGGCTGAGCTGTGTGTGAAAGAGACACACAGCTCAGCCCATGCAGCCGCTAGTTCCGCCAGAGATGACGCATTGCTGTAGGCGAGCGGCGGCCGTGGCCTGTGTTATACCTGTCCAGGCTGCAGTCGCCGCTTACCTCTCGCTGTGCGGCCTGATCATCCACATGTCACGGAGCAGGCGGCCCCGGCCCACCGGGCAAATGCCCGGTCTGCCCTATGGACAGTCCGGGCCTGAACCCAGCCAAGATCCGTGACATACAGTGGTGTCAGAGGTATAGGAGGTGTCAGCGTTGCATATAGCCTACAACAAGCCCAATAAGAGACAAGTAGTGCATTAGCAACCAAGGACCTTCTACCAAGACCCCTTGAGTGGTAGACACTAGGAAGAATTTTGGGAAAATCACTATTTTCAATCTGCATTTATGTGTGAGATCCTGCTGTGCCTATTTTGTGTGACAGTTGTCTGTTTTAACCATTTTATTGGTGTCTGGTAGGGTGGGCCAGTGTTGCCTTTATTTTTGATAACTTTGCTAGAATAAAGTATTTTCTATCACAAGATATACCATTGTTGGTTCTCCATATACAACTCTTTGCCCTGTTTTTTAGTTTGACTCATCTTTAGTTGTGGAGGTACCCCGTCTATTCAGACAAATTGGTTTAAACTGTGATATGGACTTTGTAGCTTTGGTAAGAGCTCCATTTTTTTAGAAATACATTTAGTCAGTAAACAAAGTAAAGGTCAGTAACAATTAGTTGCAGGTAGGGATCAAGCAGGAGTTTAGTTAAGGAACAAGGTCGGTAACGAGTGGTAGTGGAGATACAGACAGTGTCAGGGCTGGGCTCAGCCCTTCCTTCTCAGAGCAGGCCACTCAGCTGTCGGTTAATTGCCAGCTCCAATCTTTTCCACAGTGACTCACCTGATGATGATATCCTGTTCGTCAGTCCTGCTAGTTATTTAAGCTGTTCGGTTCAGTTCCTCTCTGCCCCCGCCTTGGTCAACACATCCAGAGACTCTCTCCTGTGTACCTGTTGAAGACTTGCTTGGCTGACGTCCCTTCTAGTTCCTGATCCTGCTTGCTGTTCCACTACGCCGATTCTCCCGTTTCCTGATTTCCTGGCCTGTCCTGAAGTACGCTGACCTCTGGCTCCCTGACATCCTGGCTTGTCTGACTATCCGTTCCGGTTACCGAACTCTGGCTATGATTTGACTACGTTGCTCTGTTTACCTTTTACTATTATTATTATTAAACAAGTGTGATTTTAACTGCACTTTTGTCTGATTCATGGTTTCTAACAGACAGCAACAGAAGTGACAAGAGTGAGATATTGTCTGGAGCAATGTTTCTCAACTTCAAGAGGAAGTAAACCCTTTTGTTTTTTTTGTTTTTAAACCCTGCAAAAGAACGGCATAATGAGCTAGTATGCATAGCATACTAGCTCATTATGAATGACTTACCTGAGATCAAAGCCCCCGAACTGCTTCTCGTTCCCCTCCGCCATCTTGCCTCGATGTCCCTTCCTGTTATCGCCGCTCCGGCGCTGTGATTGGCCGGAGCGGCGATGACGTCACATGCATGTGCGCTCGGGCCGGCAACTTGCCTCGATGTCCCTTCCTGTTATCGCCGCTCCGGCGCTGTGATTGGCCAGAGCGGCGATGACGTCACACGCCTGCGCCGTAGACATTGGTGCTGTCTTTTCAGCAAATATCTCCTTAACCGTGTAGGTTAGGGAGATATTTCTTGCACCTACAGGTAAGCCTTAATCTAGGCTTACCTGTAGGTGCAAGTTGTCAAAGTGGGTTTACAACCACTTTCAGTCCTCAAGGCAGGTCGGGTTTTAAAGCTTCCCATTATTTTGCACAGGTGATTTGATTATTTTTTTTGAAGACCGACAAATGTAACGTTGTACAGCGCATGCATGAGATCAGCTGCATTACATCATGCTCTGCATCACACCCATTGCGCAGTATGACAACCTCACGAAATCTTGCAAACTAGATACAAGAAGTGTTTTTAAGAATAGTTAGGTAAAGCTTGGAATTTTACTTTAACATTGAAGATGAGGGGCGTAGAATAATTGTATAATAATAATAATAAAATGTTAGGGGGCTTTATACTATTTAGTTACACTTTAAATTTTTGATGCAATATTGGGCCAATAATTCTAGTTCTAGTATATTGGAGCTGGTATAAGCACTGAGCATACAACGGCAGGGCAGCGTGCCGCTCCTGGTGATGGTACTTCAGAAGGAGAAGATATCGATCATTCGCCTCACATGTCACCACTTTCCCCATTATCTTAAGAGCTGCCCATTGCAGTACGCTGGCTTTCCATGTAGTCATTAGCGAACATGAGCCTTTTGCCTGCTCTTTAATCTTCTCATCGGACTACAGCGCGTTGGCCGCCATTGCCATGGATACCTGCTGTAAATAACATCTACATCTTTATGTGCATTAGGGGTGGATACAAAAGGATGATTGTACATAGATCCTTAAAATTATAGAATTTGTGCAGAGAAATCACCGTTAAATATATATATTTTTTATTTTAAAGTGACAGTGACTGCTTTTGTGCTTAAAGGAAAAGTACAGTGATCTCTCTCTCTCACTATATATATATGCATATAGTCATGGCCGAAAATGTTGGCACCCCAGAAATTTTTCAAGAAAATCAAGTATTTCTCACAGAAAAGTATTGCTATACACATGTTTATTCTCTTTGTGTGTATTGGAACAAAACAAAAAAGGGAGGAAAAAAGCAAATTGGACATAATGTCACACAAAAAAACCTGAAATCAGTCACTTCCCATAATCATCAATGAGTTTCTTACACATCTCACCTGGAATTTTGGACCACTCTTTCTTTGCAAACTGCTCCAGGTCTCTCTTATTGGAAGGGCGCCCTTTCCCAACAGCAATTTTAAGATCTCTCCACAGGTGTTCAATGGGATTTAGATCTGGACTCATTGCTGGCCACTTTAGAGCTCTCCATCGCTTTGTTGCCATTCGTTTCTGGGTGCTTTTTGACGTATGTTTGGGGTCATTGTCCTGCTGGAAGACCCAAGATCTCAGACGCAAACCCAGCTTTCTGACACTGGGCTCTACAGTGCGACCCAAAATCCTTTGGTAATCCTCAGATTTCATGATGCCTTGCACACATTCAAGGCACCCAGTGCCAGAGGCAGCAAAACAACCCCAAAACATCATTGAACCTCCACCATATTTCACTGTAGGCACTGTGTTCTTTTCTTTGTAGGCCTCATTCCGTTTTCGGTAAACAGTAGAATGATGTGCTTTACCAAAAAGCTCAATCTTGGTCTCATCTGTCCACAAGACGTTTTCCCAGAAGGATTTTGGCTTACTCAAGTACATTTTGGCAAATTGTAGTCTTGCTTTTTTATGTCTCTCTGTCAGCAGTGGGGTCCTCCTGGGTCTCCTGCCATAGCGTTTCATTTCATTTAAATGTCAACGGATAGTAGGCGCTGACACTGATGCTTCCTGAGCCTGCAGGACAGCTTGAATTTCTTTGGAACTTGTTTGGGGCTGCTTATCCACCATCCGGACTATCCTGTGTTGCAACCTTTCATAAATTTTTCTCTTCCGTCCACGCCCAGAGAGATTAGCCACAGTGCCATGGGGTGCAAACTTCTTGATAATGTTGCGCACTGTGGACAAAGGCAAATCTAGATCTCTGGAGATGGACTTGTAACCTTGAGATTGTTGATATTTTTCCACAATTTTGGTTCTCAAGTCCTCAGACAGTTCTCTTCTCCTCTTTCTGTTGTCCATGCTTAGTGTGGCACACACAGACACACAATGCAAAGACTAAGGGCTCTTTCACACGGACGGATCCCGTCATGATCCGCCCCGTGAATATCCGCTTGCTTAGCGGGGATCGCTCCGTTGATCCCCGCTGAGCCGGCGGATGACTTGTCCGTCTCTGCACACTGTGCAGAGACGGACCGGTCGGATCGCCGCTTTCCTCTATGGGGGGATCGGATGAAAACGGACCGTCTGTCTGTTTTCATCCGGTACGATCCGCAGACGGATGGAAAAGTAGGATTTTCCTCCATCATGCTAAACGGACCATAGCGGAGACTGATGTCATCGGATGTCAGCGGATGTTCATCCGCTGACATCCGCTATCCCATAGGGATACATGTACGTCCGTTTTTCATCCGAAAACGGATAGATGAAAAACGGACATACGGAACATCCGTGTGAAAGGGGCCTAAGTGAACTTTTTATCTGCTTTCAGGTGTGATTTTTATATTGCCCACACCTGTTACTTGCCCTAGGTGAGTTTAAAGGAGCATCAAATGCTGGAAACAATCTTATTTATCCACAATTTTGAAAGGGTGCCAAGAATTTTGAGCAGCCCATTTTTGGAGTTTTGTGTGACATTATGTCCAATTAGCTTTTTTTCCTCCCTTTTTTTGTTTTGTTCCAATACACACAAAGGGAATAAACATTTGTATAGCAAAACATGTGTTACTGCAATACTTTTCTGTGAGAAATACTTGATTTTCTGGAAAAATTTATGGGGTGCCAACAATTTCGGCCATGACTGTGTATATATACACACCCATATACCGTATATGTGTGAAGGACCAAGAAATATTTTAGTGCCATTAATATATTAAGTGTATTTATAAGTAATATAGAAATATTTCAGCGCCACTACTATATTATGTGTATTTATAAGTAATATAGAAATTCAATATATACTGTATATATGTCACTATATACAGTGGGGAAAATAATGTTTTGATACCCTACAGATTTTGTACGTTTGCCCACTTACAAAGAAATGAAGGGTCTATCATTTTTTTCCATAGGTGCCTTTTATATGATAGGGACAGTATATCAACCAAAAATCCAGAAAAAACACACAAAAAAATTGTTATAAATTGATTTGCAGTTCAGTGAGTAAATAAAAAAAGTATTTGATCCCCAAGCAAAACATGACTTAGTACTTGGTGGAGAAACCCTTGTTGGGAAGCACAGAGGTCAGACGGTACTTGTAGGTGGTGATCAGGTCTCCACACATCTCAGGAGGGATTTTGGTCCACTCTTCTTTACAGATCTTCTCTAAATTCTTAAGGTTTCTTGGCTGTCACTCGAAGTTTCAGTTCCCTCCATAAATTTTCTATAGGATTAAGGTCTGGAAACTGGCTAGGCCTCTCCATGACCTGAATGTGCTTCTTCTTGAGCCACTCCTTTGTTGCCTTGGCGGTATGTTTTGGGTCATTGTCATGCTGGAAGACCCATCCATGACCCATCTTCAGTGTTCTGGCTGAGGGAAGAAGGTTCTCATACAAGATTTTACAATACATGGCCCCATGCAGTGGCGGCTGGTGCTCAAATTTTTTGGGGGGGGCGCAAACAAACTGAAAAAAATAAAAATAAAACATCAATTGCCGCCACTGTGCCCATTAAACGCAGCCACTGTGCCCAAACGCCACTAGTTTGTCCCCAAATGCAGCCGGTTTCCCCCCCATATGCAGCCAGTTTCTCCCCCATAATGCAGCCAGTTTCTCCCCCAATATACAGCCAGTTTCTCCCCCATAATGCAGCCAGTTTCTCCCCCATAATGCAGCCAGTTTCTCCCCCATAATGCAGCCAGTTTCTCCCCCAAATGCAGTCAGTTTCTCCCCAATATACAGCCAGTTTCTCCCCCATAATACAGCCAGTTTCTCCCCTATATGCAGCCAGTTTCTCCCCCAATATACAGCCAGTTTCTCCCCCATAATGCAGCCAGTTTCTCCCCCAATATACAGCCAGTTTCTCCCCCATAATGCAGCCAGTTTCTCCCCCATAATACAGCCAGTTTCTCCCCCAATATACAGCCAGTTTCTCCCCCATAATGCAGCCAGTTTCTCCCCCATAATGCAGCCAGTTTCTCCCCCATAATGCAGTCAGTTTCTCCCCCAATATACAGCCAGTTTCTCCCCCATAATGCAGCCAGTTTCTCCCCCATATGCAGCCAGTTTCTCCCCCATAATGCAGCCAGTTTCTCCCCCATAATGCAGCCAGTTTCTCCCCCATAATGCAGCCAGTTTCTCCCCCATAATGCAGCCAGTTTCTCCCCTATATGCAGCCAGTTTCTCCCCTATATGCAGCCAGTTTCTCCCCCATAATGCAGCCAGTTTCTCCCCCATAATGCAGCCAGTTTCTCCCCTATATGCAGCCAGTTTCTCCCCTATATGCAGCCAGTTTCTCCCCTATATGCAGCCAGTTTCTCCCCCATAATGCAGCCAGTTTCTCCCCCATAATGCAGCCAGTTTCTCCCCTATATGCAGCCAGTTTCTCCCCCATAATACAGCCAGTTTCTCCCCCATATGCAGCCAGTTTCTCCCCTATATGCAGCCAGTTTCTCCCCTATATGCAGCCAGTTTCTCCCCTATATGCAGCCAGTTTCTCCCCCATAATACAGCCAGTTTCTCCCCCATATGCAGCCAGTTTCTCCCCTATATGCAGCCAGTTTCTCCCCCATTATGCAGCCAGTTTCTCCCCCATAATGCAGCCAGTTTGTCCCCCATAATGCAGCCAGTTTGTCCCCCATAATGCAGCCAGTTTGTCCCCCCCAGCCCTGCACATACCTTCCTCGAGTCAGCGCGGTCCTTCTTCCGTCCTCGATGTCACTTCAGCCAATCAGGTTACCGGTAACCAGACCCGGTGAACCTGATTGGCCAGGGAACGCACCCCTGTGCGTCCTCTCATTAGGTATTTAGAAGCCGATTACAGCCCTCAGGCTGTAGTCGGGAAGCCTTTTAGAGCCGCTGGCTCTGATAGGCACTTCTAAAGGCCAATCAGACGCTGTGACTCAGATGGCCGGCGCTCAAGGGGCCGGCCATCTGAATAGTGGGCGGCAGCAATACATAGGTTCATGCAATGCATGAACCTATGTATTGTTGTGGTGAGTGACGGCCGGGCGCAGAAGCGAGCGGTAGCGGCGCTTCTGCGCCCACTATGGTCGCGCCGCCATGTGTAAAAAAAAGACATTAAAAAAAAAAAAAAACTCTTAAAAAAAACAAAAAAAAACGGGCCCTTTAATTATTTTTTTTGGTGACCACAGGAGGGGGGGGGGGGCGGCGCCCGGGCGCCCCCTATGGACGGGCCGCCACTGGCCCCATCCATTGGCCCCTCAATGTGGCAAAGTCAGCCTGTACCTTTATCAGAGAAACAGCCCCAAAGCATCATGTTTTCTGTCTTCTGTGCTGCAGCTCCCTCTCAGATCCCCCCTTTAACTTATCTGAGCCCGATCCCATCCAGCGATGTGTATCCAGCAGCTCCAGTCACTCTCGCTCTCCGCATTGGACAGAGTGATAGTAGCAGGAACCATTGCCTCCCGCTGCTGTCAAAGAAAAGCTGTAACACGGAAGCAGGGGGCGGGGCCGAGTCCCACTGTCTGTGTCAATGGACGCACAGTGGGAATCGGGAGCAAGCTTTCCATGGGGGAATCATGCACCATCATTGATATCAGTGGGAGGAATAGTTCCCCATCATGGGTATCACTGGGAGAAATAGTGCACCAACATTGGAATTACTGGTAGAAATAGTACCCCAGGATTGGTATCACTGGAAGGAATAGTGTCCCATCATTGGTGTCAGTGGGAAGAATAGTGCCCCATCATTGGTGTCAGTGGGAGTAATAGTGCCTCATCATTGGTGTCAGTGGGAGGAATAGCGCCCCATCATTGGTGTCAGTAGGAGGAATAGTGCCCCATCATTGGTGTCAGTGGGAGGAATAGTGCCCCATCATTGGTGTCAGTGGGAGGAATAGTGCCTCATAATTGGTGTCAGTGGGAGGAATAGTGCCCCATCATTGGTGTCAGTGGGAGGAATAGTGCCCCATCATTGGTGTCAGTGGGAGGAATAGTGCCCCATCATTGGTGTCAGTGGGAGGAATAACGCCCCATCATTGGTGTCAGTGGGAGGAATAGCGCCCCATCATTGGTGTCAGTGGGAGGAATAGTGTCCCATCATTGGTGTCAGTGGGAGGAATAGTGCCCCATCATTGGTGTCAGTGGGAGGAATAGTGCCTCATCATTGGTGTCAGTAGGAGGAATAGTGCTCCATCATTGGTGTCAGTGAGAGGAATAGTGCCCCATCATTGGTGTCAGTAGGAGGAATAGTGCCCCCTTGTTGGTATCATTTGAAGGTATAGTACCTCGTATCAGTGGCAGTAATAGTGCCCCAAGGCCTGCAAAGGCAAGCAGAGTGCCACATCTGGGCCACGGGCCGCAGTTTGGAGACCGCTTCTCTAGTCAAAATGAAAAATAAAACGATGAAACACATACAGTGGACACTGCCCGGGGCTTTTGCTTTTCATCCAGGCACAGCTGTAGTATGCCAGGCCAAGCCACTGCCCAGAGCCACACTGCAACACCTTCTGCTGCTGAGCCACATGAATATGCCATCCGATCACCATTGTGGGCTCCTTGCCGTCTCTTACAAGGGGCATTAAAAAGAAGTTACACCACAGAATCATGTGACCTGATACCACAGACCCAGCTAGAAGCAAATTATGGGGTCTTCTTTGAACATTGAACTACAGAAAACTAAACACCTAAAAGAAGTATGAGGGAAGAAAAAGATCCTGGATCACACCACACATAGAAGGCATCTTTATTGATATGAAGAAATAAAATAAAATAGATTTCACTGCTTCATAAATGGACACCATAAAATTCACAGACAATTGGAATCCCAAAATGCAAAAACAGCATCAACCAGGAAAAGAAAAAAGGGGAAGGGTTTCGACATCAAAAGAGGAGCATTTAAATGCTGGATGGAGACGGTGGGAAGTTAAGGAGGGACCCTGAAAGAAGTTGCATAAACATGTATATTTGTTTTTTAAATTTTGTTTTTTTAATTTTTAATATTTAATGTTTAATTCTTAATTTTTAATTAGACCAACCATATATGCTACATAATTAATAATGAAACTTCAAACAGTACTCGAAATATCATAAAGATTCATGGAAGTTAAAAAACAGCTGTGCAGGATCTCACTGCATCTGTAGTGGCTACGGAAGTGGTGACAACGCTACAAATGTTGCAATTAAATCTCAAGGAGTCCTGAAAGAGTTAATAAGAATTTGATAAGCAGCTGTGTAGGAGACCATAGTCTCACTGCACTTGCTGCCAGGGCCGCCATCAGAGGGGTACAGGCAGTACACCTGTAAGGGGTCCGGATGGCAACCCCCCCTTTTTTTTGTAAGGGGTCCAGAGGTCCCCAGGGCCCGGATTGCAACCCCCCTTTTTTTAAAAATATATATATATATATATATATATTTTTTTATTTCTTTTTTTTATTTCTTTTTTTTTTGTAAGGGGCCCAGGGGTCCCCAGAGGCCCGGATTGCAACCCCCCCTTTTTTTTAAATAAAAATATATTTTATTTTAAATTTTTTTATTTTTTATTTTTTGTAAGGGCCCCAGAGGTCCCCAGGGCCCCGGATTGCAACCCCCTACTTTTTTTTTAAATAAAAATTTATATATATATTTTTTAATTTTATTATTTTTTTTTATTTCTTTTTTTTTGTAAGGGGCCCAGGGGTCCCCAGAGGCCCAGATTGCAACCACCCCCTTTTTTTTAAAATAATAATAATAAAAAAAATATATATATATATATATATTTATTTCTTTTTTTTGTAAGGGGCCCGGATTGCAACCCCCCTTTTTTTTATAAAAATATATTAAATTTTTTTATTATTTTATTATTTTTTTTGTAAGGGGCTCAGAGGTCCCCAGAGGCCCGGATGGCAACCCCCCCTTTTTTTGTTTGTTCTTGAATTGAGAAGCACCCCCCGCTTCTCAATTCGCGGCATCCCCCCTCCCGCTTCTCAATTTGCTCCAGGGGACCCATGCCTGAAGCTGTGTAAGGGGCCCCAAAATTCCTGATGGCGGCCCTGCTTGCTGCAATGACAAGAAAAAAATTGCGCAAAAAAAAAAAATGCAGGAATTGAATCTGATTGAGAAGTATTTGGTAAGCAGCTGTGTAGGAGACCATAGTCTCACTGCATTTGCTGCAATGACAAGAAAGAATCTCGCTATAAAAAAGAAAAAAGCAGCAATTAAACTCCCGGGCTCCAAGGAGATCGCAAAGAAAAAACAACAGATCCCAAGAGAACCTGCGAAGAGACCAAAAGGAAGAGGAAAAAAACACAAAGTAGATAAACTTCAAAAATTATGGACACACAAAAACATTGGAAAAAATTGTGCAAAAAAGTGGCACAAAAGTTGCAAAAAAGTTGCAAAAAAAGTTGCAAAAACAGGAAGCATCAGCACAATGACATTGAATACTTTTAGACATGGAGGGGTACGTGTCCATTAATAAAAATGGGACACGTCCTATTCGAAGTTGAGGCCGGTGGGATGTCTGGTATTCAAAGTAAAAATCCACCTCGCCTCCTGTTTGCACAAAATGCCAAACTTATCACCACACCTCTGAGAGGTTTGACAATCTTTTTAATGCGTTGAATGATCAGGCTGGATGTGTCCTTGGAATGGATATCATTCTAATGACGGGCAATGTTGGTGGCGTGTTCCTTCTCGATGTCATAGAGGTGGTCATAAAGACGATCTCTCAGCCTACGGGTAGTTCTACCAACATATTTGATGGAACAAATGGTGCACGGAATGACATAAACTATATAGCGCGTGTTGCAGTTAAGGAAAGAATGTATTTTATGTGATTTGCCTGTGGAAGTAGCTATAACAGTATCACCCCCTTTGTTAAAAGGGCAATATATACAAGATCGACCACCGCATCTATAGGTTCCCTTACATTGTAGCCAATGAGCCGGCTTGTTTTTTGCTGGTGTAAAGGCTATGAGACAGAAGCCCACCAAGGGAAGGTGCTTTCCTTGATACTGTACGCAGGGCCGCCATCAGGGGGGTACAGGCAGTACACATGTAAGGGGCCCGGAGGTTCCCAGGGGCCCGGATGGCAACCCCCCTTTTTTTTTTTATTGGAAAGGGCCCGGAGGTCCCCAGATAGCAACCACCCTTTTTTATTTTTCTTGTAAGGGGCACCCAAAGCCCCCCCTCCACATACGGCAGCACCCCCCGCTTCTCAATTCGCGGCACCCCCCGCTTCTCAACTTGTGGCACCCCCCCCTACTTCTCAACTTGCAGCACCCCCCCCATTTTTAATTCCCGGTTCTCTGCTCCAGGGGGCCCATGCCTGAAGCTGTGTAAGGGGCCACAAAATTCCTGATGGTGGCCCTGACTGTACGTATGCCTTTATTTAAAATTTGGGAATAGATATGATCGTTGGACAATACTGGCAGATATTTGGTGACTATTTTCTTTATTTTGTGGTTTCAGCACTATACGGGGTAGAGAACATTGGAACAAAAGAAGTAACAAGAGAAGAAAATACGGGATCTTCTTCTAATATAACCTCACTGAACTACAGAAAAATAAACACATAAAAGAAGTAATAATAATCCAAGTTCACAGCAAATGCAAAACAGTAAACATCCAGGACAAAACAACATGTTATGCACTCGAATTGCATTAGTAGACACACATGAACCCGGGGGGTGGAGTGTGGAAAAATTCCCCTCCCGAGAACAGAGCTTCATCTCTGATCTCTTAATTGTACAGAAAGAAAAACTACAGTTTAAAAATAAGTTTGCCTTTGTGACCTCTAAATTGTTGGTTTCCAAGCAACTGTACGTTGTTTCTCCAGCGCATTTGTGAATGCCAGGGTCAAATTTAGTGTTACGAGTACGACCTTCCTCCGTATACTTCATTATAATTCATACCTATGTGATCACTAAACAACTGCTGAACCCTCGGCATAGATACAAGTAAACACGTCACCGGAAAACGAAATTGGAATATTGTGGAGCGGTCTCAAATGAAATTAAAGCGGAGCTCCACCCTAAAGTGGAACTTCCGCTCATCGGAACCCTCCCCCCCCCTCAGGTGTCACATTTGGCACCTTTCAGGGGCTAGGGGGGTGCAGATACCGGTCTAAAACAGGTATTTGCACCCACTTCCGGGAGTCCTCTCTGTGGGTATTCTGCGGGTAGTACGTCACTTCCCGCAGAATACCCGTAGTGTTCTGGGAAACACTCGGCTCCCAGAACACAACGGGGACCAGTGAGAACGGCGCAGCACGACTTGCGCATGCGCCGTAAGGAACCGGGCAGTGAAGCCGCAAGGCTTCACTTCCTGGTTCCCTCACTGAGGATGGCGGTGGGAGCAGCAGAGTGATGAGCAATTGCTCGTCTTCTGCTGCGGACGTCGCTGGACTCCAGGACAGGTAAGTGTCCTAATATTAAAAGTCAGCAGCTGCTGTATTTGTAGCTGCTGGCTTTTAATATTTCTTTTTCGGCGGAGCTCCGCTTTAAGGTTTCAAAAGGCTATTATGACTACAGGCATTTAAAGGGCTAGCCTGCCCCAGTTATAGGTGGGGGTCTGGTGGGCTGACACACTTGTTGTCTTCTTTTGTGACTCCTGCAGAGTGATTGCCATGGTTTCTAGCTCCGTCCCGGTCCAAACTGGAATTCTATTTGTTCCTGAAAATCTAGTCATTTTGGAGTTACGTTCTGAAATGCCGAATTCCATCTGAGCCAACCCCCGCCATATGCTAACCTATTAGCTTTGCCACGGTAGGCAGCGTACACAATGGAGACACTGGGAGCTACACTATATTACCAAAAGTATTGTGACGCCTGCCTTTACACGCACATGAACTTTAATGGTGTCCCAGTCCAAAGCCTCGTAGACACGATACGATTGTTGGCCAACCGAGCGCCAGATTTTTGTCAAAAGGGCGTGTGCCAGGATCTTGTCTTGAATACTATCGGTACACAATTGTCGTGTCACAAACACGACTTTTGTGTGACGGATTTGTGTGCTGACCATAAGAAAATCAGACAACAGACCGTTGTCTGCCGAAAATTTACTAGCATGTCATCCAACATTTGTTGGCCGAAACTTGGACAACAATTGTCAAAAGGAGAGTACTAACGGTCAGATTTTATGACAACAGTCTGTCAACAGACAATACCCTGCCAAGAATCGTATTGTGTGTACGAGGCTTTAGTCCGTAGGATTCAATATTGAGTTGGCCCACCCTTTACAGCTATACCAGCTTCAACTCTTCTGGGAAGGTTGTCCACAACGTTTAGGAGTGTGTCTATGGGAATGTTTGACCATTCTTCCAGAAGAGCATTTGTGAGGTCAGGCACTGATGTTGGACGAGAAGGCCTGGCTCCCAGTCTCCGCTCTAATTCATCCCAAAGGTGTTCTATCGGGTGCAGAAGCAGCTTGGCACCAGAGCAGAAGACAGAAGCAGGACAAGGAGACAGGAAATGGTCAGCAACAATCGGGCAGCGAGGGACCAAATTGGCAGGCAGAGTAAGTCCAGGAGGCAGGCCAAGGTCAAATAGATCAGTTGAAGCAGAAGCAGAAGCAGAAGTGAAGTCCAAAAGCAAGTGGGGTCATAAACAGGTAAGCAGATACAGATGATCAGGTCTCAGGAACAAAGGGACAAGCAGGGGCATATTTACTGCGAGGCAAACAAGGTGTTTGCCTGGGGCGGCATTTTTAAGGGGGGGCGGCATCTGTACCGGGATGATGCTTGCAGCTGCAGGCATCACCCAGGTATCGTTTTTTTAGAGCCGGCGGTAGGCTCTCTTGTAATAGCATTTGGAGTGACTTACTAGCTGCCCGATTGCTATTACAAGCAGAGGACCCCTCCTCTTGCCACCTTCCACGGCTCTTCTGTCCCACCGGGAGACACGCCTGCTGCTCAGCTAGCCAAACAAAGCTGGGATCGGCTTTGCTCAGCTGTTCGTAACAGTGAAAGTGACGTCATGTCATCGCTTCCGGTTTACTTGGGAAACATCTGCGCCAGTTTTAAAAAATCGTAAGCATTTAAAAATCCCGATGTTTTGAATGCTTTTAAGGGCAGAGGAGGGATTTGGGGTCTTTTAGACCCCAGATCTCTCCATAAAGAGTACCTGTCACAAAGATGTTTACATTCCCTGCGAGAGCAATAATAATAAAAAAAAGCAACAGTGTAAAAAAATTAAATAAATTAAAGTGCCCCCATCCTCCCATGCTCACGCGCAAAGGCGGACGCGTGTGTCGGTCCCGCATGCACGCAAACAGCAATCGCCCCACACATGTAAGGTGTCACCGCGAATGTCAGATCATGGGCAGTACATCTAAAGTAGTAACCTGTAAAGGCTTTTAACCACTTGTTGTCCGCTCACCGTCAAATGACGGAGGAGCGGTGCGGCTCTCGTTCTGAGACGGCATCATATGACGGCGTCCCAGAACGGCCGTTCTCTCGCGCTTGTGGGGGTGCGCAGGGCGGCGATCGCGACCACTACGTGTTCCTAGGATGGCGCGACCCCGATTTCATTAAAGGGCTGATGACACGGCTCTTTAACCATGTGATCGGCTGTGTCCAATCACAGCCGGTCACTTGTAAATGCGGAAGTGCAGTTTATCGGCTCTCCTCGCCTCACACTGACAGGGCATGTGGCGAGGAGAGTCTATCAGCGGCATCTCCTCGCAGGGGAGACCAGGACAGGTAATCAGGGCACTGATCATCAGTGCCTTGATTAGAGTAAAGCCCCAGCTGTGCCCATCAGTGACACCAATCAGTGCCCATCAATGACACCAATCAGTGCCCATTAGTGATCCCAGTCAATGCTGCCTTTCAGTGCTTGTTCAACAGTGCCACCCTTCAGTGTCGCTCATCAGTGCCACCTATCAGTGCCGATCACTGGGACCCGGACCTGATAATCAGTTTGTACTGTAGCGGATGGCAGCATGGTCGGGGTGGATGGCAGAACGGCCGGGGCGGTGTGCGCACTTTAGCACGCCCCCTACCCGCAGTTACAATGTCATGTACGTGTAAGTGATCTGCTGCAGCTGTGGTGGGCGTACCTGAAGTGGTAATTAGTCAACTGGGCACCTGGGCACCAAGCGCGCACGTTTCTTGGTATGTGCACGCACACGACTAACTGGAACAGCACATCTAACATTGCTCCTTCACTTGGAAAACTGAGCATGTGTGCAATGTGCATGAGCACAAACATAGGTCTGCACTGGCTTTCTAATGCTGGAAATCCGGTTTACCTTACACACTTAGTACTAGACATGTGCAGTTCGTTTCATTCGGAATCAAAATTCGGACAGATTTTCTGTAATTCCGGAATTTGCATGTATCCGAATTTCTGAATTTAAACTAGTCCGAAATACCGAAACAAAATTTCGGACAAAATGCGGATATTTTTCTAATTGAATTCAGATATTTTTGTAATCGAATTAGAAAAGTTTTAGAATCAAATTCGAATTTCAGAAGAGAATAAAGTAGAATATAAAACAGAACAGAAAATAAAAGAATGGAAATAAATTGAATAGAAAATAAAGGGATAGAATAAAAAATAAAGGAACAGAATTGAAAATAAAAGAACAGAATACAATTTAATAGAAATAAAATAAATCAAATAAAAAAAAAAGAATAGAATAGAATAAAATAGAAATAATGAAACCATCTTCTAAAATTTTAATTTCAAACAGAATATATTTGAATTCAAATAAAAAAAAAAAAGAATCGAATAGAAAAGAATACAATAGAAAAAAAACACTAAAATAGAATAGAATAAAATAGAAAGATTATAACCTTCTTCCGAAATTCGATTTTTCAAATAGAATAAATTAAAATTTGAATAGAATAGAAAAGAATAGATTGGAATAGACTAGAAAATAAAACAATAGAATAGAAGAAAAAAAAAAGAACCGGAAAAAATTAAATAGAAAGAATATAACCATCTTCCAGAATTAGAATTTCAAATATAATAAATTAAAATTTAGAATAGAATAGAAAAGAATAGAATAGAAAAGAATAGAATTGAAAATGAAATAGAAAAAATTATAAAATAGAATAAACAATAGAATAAAATAGAATAAAATAAATAGAAATAATATAGCCTTCTTCCAAAATTCTAATTTTGAATAAAATAAACTTGAATTTGAATGGCATTCAAATTGATTAGAATTTTTTGAATTCGGTCGATTTAGTTCGGAAAAACAAAACTAATTCTGAAACGGAATTGAATAAATGTAACGGATCTAACTAAACAAATTTATGTAAATAACAAATCGATTCAAAACTTGAATAAACTAAACAAATTCCAAAAACGAATTAAATTAATTAAAGAAACTTAACTAAACTAATTTATGTACATAATAAATGGAAACAAAAATCTACTTGCTACCATACAACATTTACCTGCTCCCATCTCTTACATTAATATGATTAACACATTAGTAGAAAAAGAGCAAAAAAAGTAGAAGATCATTTAAAAAAAACGAATTTCCTTGGAACATTCTGTTTAAATGAGTTGACTTGAGAACATGCTCATTAAAAATTAGTCTGTTTTTCTAAAAGATGGAACATGCAAGATAAATATTCCTTCTGACAGATGGAAGCACATGCTAAGCCTCTTAAGTAACAGCCTCAGGATCATCGATTTAAGGATTTGGCCAAGAAAGGTCTGCTTAGAAAAGAAGATGTAGGAATACCTGCTGGGGTAACCGCTTGCCATCTTTGCAAACCAATGGTAGAGAGCGGTCAAAGAAGGAGGGGTGAACAATTCGGACTGAGCATAAGTTCGGGCCAAACTTTGGCAGTTCTGAAGTTCTCCGAACAATCGAATTATAAAAGGTGGCTCGACCATTTGTTCAGCACCCTGAATGACCACAATGCACTGCGCCGCTGCACAGTGCATTGAAACCCCTGATTGGCTGAAGCAATGAAAGCTTCGCCCAATCAGTGCACAGAGCACTGTCAGAGCCATGATTGGACGCTATCATGATAATTGTATCCAATCATGGTTCATTGCTCTTATCCCGCCCCTACACTATAAAAGTATTCTTTTCAGAGAGGCCATTTGTAGAGTGATAGCGGGGTGGAGAGAGATAGAACAGGGCTCTGTTAAGTGCTATTAGACAGTTATGTCGCGTACACACGATCGAACATTCTGACAACAAAACAGTTGATTTTTTTCTGACGGATGTTGGCTCAAACGTGTCTTGCATACACACGGTCACACAAATGTTGTTGGAAATTCTGAACGTCAAGAACGCGGTGACGTACAACACTACGACGAGCCAAGAAAAATTAAGTTCAATGATTCAGAGCATGCGTCAAATTGATTTCGAGCATGCGTAGAACTTTTGTGCGTTGATTTGTGTACACACGGTCGGAATTTCCGACCACAACTTTTGTGGTCGGAAAAATTGAGAACCAGCTCTTAAATTTGTTGTCGGAAATTCCGACAGCAAATGTCCGATGGAGCCTACACACAGTCGGATTTTCCGACAACAAGCTCACATCGAACATTTGTTGTCGGAAATTCTGACTACGTGTACGCGGCATTAGTCTGCTATTATGATTCATTTGTCAGCATAGAATATCAGTTTTTTAGTGTGCATGTAGGGATAGTTCAGTGTGAGTGTAGTGCAACCATTCATCTTTACATTAGTATCAATGTAGGGATAGTTCAGTCAGTGTGAGTGTAGTGACTGTTTAACACAGTATATTTGATTGCATTACTGCAAGTTTAATGGCGTATATTTCAGTGCGTTACATGCCATTTAACACAGTACATTTCTGTGAGTTAGTGCACGCTTAACGCAGTATATTTCAGTTGCGTTACTACAAGTTTAACTTCATATAGTTCTGTGCGTTACTGCAAATTTAGCGCTGTATATTTCATTGCGTTACTGCAAGTTTAACGCCATATAGTTTTGTGCGTTATTGCAAATTTAACGCTGTATATTTCAGTGCGTTACTGCAAGTTTAACGCTGTATAGTTCTGTACGTTGCTGCAAGTGTAACGCTGTATAGTTCTGTGTGTTACTGCAAGTGTAACGCTGTATATTTCATTGCATTATTGCAAGCTTAAGGGCATATATTTAATTGCTTTACTGCAAGTTTAACGCAGTATATTTCAGTTGCGTTACTGCAAGTTTAACTTCATATTATTACGTTATTCATATATTACGTTATGTGCATTACTGCAAGTTTAAAGCAGGGCTCCGCCGTTAAAAAAATATTAAAAGCCAGCAGCTACACATACTGCAGCTGCTGACTTTTAATATATGGACACTTACCTGTCCTGGAGTCAAGCGACGTCTGCAGCAGAAGACGAGCAATCGCTCGTCTATCTGCTGCCCCGACCGCCATCCTCAGTGAGGGAATCAGAAGTGAAGCATTCCGGCTTCACTGCCTGGTTCCCTACGGCGCATTCGCGAGTCGCGCAGCACTGTCCTCACTGGTCACCATTGTGTTCTGGGAGCCGTGTGTTTCCCAGAACACAACGGACGCACTACCCGCAGAATACCCGGAGAGAGGACTCCCGGAAGTGGGTGCAAATACCTGTTTTAGACAGGTATCTGCACCCCCCTCCCCCCTGAAAGGTGCCAAATGTGACACCGGAGGGGGGGAGGGTTCCGACGAGCGGAAGTCCCACTTTGGGGTGGAGCTCCGCTTTAACGCCGTATAGTTCTGTGCATTACTGCAAATTTGGCTCTGTATATTTCATTGCGTTACTGCAAGTTTAACGCCATATAGTTTTGTGCGTTACTGCAAGTTTAACGCTGTATATTTCAATGTGTTACTGCAAGTTCAACACGTATAGTTCTGCACGTTGCTGCAAGTGTAACGCTGTATAGTTTTGTGCGTTACTGCAAGTTTAACGCTGTATATTTCAGTGTGTTAATGCAAGTTTAACGCTGTAAAATTCTGTATATAGCTGCAAGTGTAACGCTGTACAGTTCTGTGTGTTACTGCAAGTGTAACGCTGTACAGTATAGTTCTGTGCATTACTGCAAGTGTAACGCTGTATATTTCATTGCATTATTGCAAGCTTAACGGCATATATTTAATTGCATTACTGCAAGTTTAACGTTGTATATTTTATTGCGTTACTGCAAGTTTAACGCCATACAGTTCTGTGCATTGCTGCACGTTTGACACAGTATACTATAGTGTGTCTGTGTAGTGAATATTCAAATTAAAGTGCACCAAACACCACTTTCCATTGATTAAAGTGCATCCACGTACAAAATTACACATCTTTATTACATTTTGTTAATAAGAACCCTGCCCCCCCCCCCCCACCACCACACTCCCCCCATCATGTCTGGGAGGACAGCAAGGAGAGGCAAACGTTCCCATGACACCAGTGTAAAGAGATATCTGTGCTTAGTACATAAAATAGACAGCAGCTGAGCACTATAACCCAGATATCAGGCACAAAGAAAAATGTTTAAAAAAAATTCAGCGCTAGGGCAAAAAGTGTAATTCATGCGAATCACACGACACATGTGATGTGCATACATCCAAAAATGGTATAATAGAGTGCAATTGTGCAAGAATTGATACAATTTAAAGGGAAATAAATCGTAACATCTGTGCAATGTAATATCACAAGTGAAAACAACGTGCAAACAAAAAGAAAAAGAAAAGTTCATATGCAGCTGATTTTCATCAGAAGGAGTCCCATGGTGGATTATTGGAAATGATGATCAAATGCCTGGCAGCGTGATACCCATCACCACAAATAAAATGAAGGCTTACCAGAAAGCCAGCGACTCCCCTTATTCGGGGAGGTCACAGAAAAGATGTCCTGAGATTGTTGTAATAATCCCAGTTCCCGTCACCACATCTTGTGAGTTGTGATAAAAACCCCAATGGGTAACGACTCACCGGATGACAGCAAAAGCCGAGCCTTATACGATCATATCTCTTTGTCTCGCTGAAGGTCAAACTCTTCACCTATATCAACTTGCCACCATGAAAGAGACACTCACATAGCGTGATACTGTTATGATCATTTTAATCTATACAACCCCCCTAATCCATTGCACTTACAAAGAAAAACATTCAGAAGCGTATAATATCCTCTAATAACATCAGACTGCGAGTGCAGGTCTCACCACCCTTTCGTTGAAGCGAACAAGGCAGTTCCCAGGTTGAGAGTTGAGAGGCACAGTCACGTCTGGATCGATCGTGTGGACATGCCTTAATGCGTTTTATAGGCCACTTCATCAGAGGGCGTGAAAAAAATATACATACATTTAATAACCTATAAAATTAGCATTTAATATGGGCATACGTACATGCGCAACATCTGAGTTCATGGAGATATTGAACCCAAAATGTATAGAATAAAATAGTAATGATATTACTGTAAGGGGCACTGTAAGGGGGCCAGCAGTGTATGTGTCCACAGGCATAATTTCCTCTGTTTAGTGATGTTGACCATGCTATCCAACCACAGCATGCAGAGGAGGTGGTGGACTGGCTTACTAAACTAAATGCAAGCTTGTCAAAGCTGCTAGCTCTACAACTTCTGCCTTTCCACCTGGTGGATTCTGCCCCCTTCCGTGAATTTGCAGAATGTGCTGTACCACAATGGCAGGTTCCCAGTCGCTATTTCTTTTCACGTAAGGCTATTCCAGCTCTCTACCATCACATTTAAAGCAAAGTTGTGGCATCGTTGGGCAAGGCAGTCAGCCACAAAGTCTACGTTACTGCGGACATGTGGTCCAGCAAGCATGGGCAGGGACGATATATTTTGTTCACAGCACACTAGGTAACTCTGCTTGCAACTCGGTAGAATGCAGTACATGGCTCAGTGCTGAAGCTTGTTGTGCCCCCAGGTCTCCATACAGCTGGTGATGATGCCAGATTCGTCAGCTCTACCCCCTCCTCCTCCTCTGGTGAACTGCCCTATGAACCTCAAATACTGCCTAAGCATTCAAAGGGCTAATCAGTGAGTCAGGCTAAAAGGTGCCATGCAGTGCTTTAGCTGGTGTGTCTAAGGGACAGGAACCACACCAGAGCAGAGATTCTTGCAGCTCTGCAGGGACAGGACCAGAGGTGGTTCACACCACGCCAGCTGGAGCCAGGAATGGTGGTGTGCGATAATGGCACAAACCTCCTGTCTGCCCTTAGACAGGGAAAGTTGACACATGTGCCATGCCTGGCACATGTCCTCAATTTGGTGGTGCAGCATTTTCTAAATAGGTACCCAGGGTTGGAAGATCTACTAAAGCTGGCCAGAAGAGTCTGTAGCCATTGTAGGCGGTCATACACAGCCAGTGCTCGGTTGGCTGAAATTCAGCGGAAGTTCCACCTGACCGTAAACTACCTGATTTGTGACATGCCCACCAGTTGGAACTCGACTTTGGCAATGCTGCAGTGGCTGCACATGCAGCAGAGGGCCGTCAACGAGTACCTGTGTGAGTATGGCACAACGACAGGCTCAGGCCAACTCAGCTTTTTTTCCCCACGCCAATGGCTGCTCATAAAAGATGCATGCACTGTACTGTCACCATTTGAGGAGGCCACAGGGATGGTGAGCCATGCCAATACATGCATCAGTGACACAATCCCTGTTGTGTTCCTGCTAGAGCAGACTCTGCTTGGCATTATGGACAGAGCACTCAAGGCAGAGCAGCGGGACGAAGAGGACGATTTTCTTTCCTCTCAAGGCCTACTTTATGCAGACACCATTGTTCCTTTGCCACAGAACACACAAGAGGAGAGAGCGAGAGGAGGAGGCAGAGGAGGAGGATTCTGGCATTTTCAAAAGCATTGAAGCAGAGGAAGACATGTCAAACACTAAGAGATGGTTTTCCAGCCGCAGAACCCTTGGGAGTAGTACGTGGCTGGGAGGAGGCAGATACTATAATCCTCAGTGACCCCCAGGAGTCTGCTTCTCATGCCTCTGCAAATTCGCGTGCATGGGCTCACTCATGCTTCAAAGCCTGCGAAAGGACCCAAGAATACATGGCGTAAAGGAAAAAGATCACTATTGGCTGGCAACCCTGCTTGACCAGTGTTATAAGGGGAAAGTTTAGAACTCCCCATCCCCACAAAGAGTGCAGAAGATGAAATCTCTTGAGGACACCTTAAAGAGAAGTTTATCAAACGTTTTTCCTGACTCTGGTAGGATACAGTGTTGTGGAAAATGCAGTTTTAAGGCTTCTGTTGGTGAAGAGACGATCGTGGAGAAGGCGGCTGCTTAAGTGATGCATTTCTCAATTTTTTTAGTCCTCGCCGCCCAGGGCTTTCAGCTTACACATCTCATCAGCAGCATCTTATCTAGGAGCGAAAACAGAGATGGAGAGCTTTCCAGTAGACGATCCACTGGCTTACTGGGTCATGAGAATAGACCAGTGACCAGAACCTTCCCAGTATGCTATTGAGCTGTTGGGCTGCCCTGCATCCAGCGTGCTTTCCGAACGGGCATTCAGTGCTGCTGGAGGTTTTGTTACTGATCATAGAACGCGTCTATCCACAGACTCCGTGGACCGTCTGACTTTTATCAAAATGAATCAGTCCTGGATTACCAGCAGCTATGAAGCCCCTGATGCCGATGTCACTGATTAACTATTTTTGGGATGTGGAATCTCTGCAGGACTTCTAGGCTGCCTAGTGTTGTGGGTGTTGATTTAATCTGGAAGAATGTTTTTGGTGTAGGTTTCATGGGCAAAATTAACACCCAAAGACAAATTTTTACGCACCTGTTTGACAGCTGCATATCATTACAATTTTTGCCAACAAGAGTACCTCTATAGGGTTATGCTGTGAAGGTGCCACCGACACCCAAAAAAATGATTTTTCCCCACCCGCTACAGAAGTAGAAATCCAAAGTCTGTGGTAGAGACACCATAATTTATCCAATCTCTAATCTTGTTCCCAGTGCACTACATTGTGGCCTCATCATACAGACTGGCTCCCCAAGCCGTTGCTTACAAAATAAAGAAAGGTTGCAAGGAAAATTTTATTTTTTGGGGTTTATAAAGGCAATGCAACAGCTTCTATGCACAGTACAGATGTGCCACTTTACAGATGGACTAAGGGGACCCCCCAGACACTATATTGAAAGGACTTTTTAATTTTTATACTTTCACTTTACGCATCAATAAATCACTGCTCATTTAAAAATTGAATTTTTTACAAACTTTTTTTAATTGGATACATGTCCCCGATGGCAGTACCCGTACCCCCATAGCCATTGTATGCCCAATTACTTACAGTGGGGCAAAAAAGTATTTAGTCAGCCACCAATTGTGCAAGTTCTCCTACTTAAAAAGATGAGAGAGGCCTGTAATTGTCATCATAGGTATACCTCAACTATGAGAGACAGAATGTGGAAACAAATCCAGACAATCACATTGTCTGATTTGGAAAGATTTTTTTTGCAAATTATGGTGGAAAATAAGTATTTGGTCACCTACAAACAAGCAAGATTTATGGCTCTCACAGACCTGTATCTTCTTCTTTAAGAGGCTCCTCTGTCCTTCACTCATTACCTGTATTAATGGCACCTGTTTGAACTTGTTATCAGTATAAAAGACACCTGTCCACAACCTCAAACAGTCACACTCCAAACTCCACTATAATGAAGATCAAAGAGCTGTCGAAGGACACCAGAAACAAAATTGTAGACCTGCACCAGGCTGGGAAGACTGAATCTGCAATAGGCAAGCAGCTTGGAGTGAAGAAATCAACTGTGGGAGCAATAATTAGAAAATGGAAGACATACAAGACCACCTATAATCTCCCTCGATCTGGGGCTCCACGCAAGATCTCACCCTGTGGGATCAAAATGATCACAAGAACGGTGAGAAAAAATCCCAGAACCACACGGGGGGACCTAGTGAATGACCTGCAGAGAGCTGGGACCAACGTAACAAAGGCTACCATCGGTAACACACTACGCCGCCAGGGACTCAGATCCTGCAGTGCCAGACGTGTCCCCCTGCTTAAGCCAGTACATGTCCAGGCCCGTCTGAGGTTTGCTAAGGAGCATTTGGATGATCCAAAAGAGGATTGGGAGAATGTCATATGGTCAGATGAAACCAAAGTAGAACTCTTTGGTAGAAACACAACTCGTCGTGTTTGGAGGAGAGAGAATGCTGAGTTGCAACCAAAGAACACCATACCTACTGTGAAGCATTGGGGTGGCAACATCATGCTTTGGGGCTGTTTCTCTGCAAAGGGAACAGGACGACTGATCCGTGTACATGAAAGAATGAATGGGGCCATGTATCGTGAGATTTTGAGTGCAAACCTCCTCCCATCAGCAAGGGCATTGAAGATGAAACATGGCTGGGTCTTTCAGCATGACAATGATCCCAAACACACCGCCCAAGCAACGGAGCAATGAAGGAGTGGCTTTGTAAGAAGCATTTCAAGGTCCTGGAGTGGCCTAGCCAGTCTCCAGATCTCAACCCCATAGAAAACCTTTGGAGGGAGTTGAAAGTCTGTGTTGCCCAGGGACAGCCCCAAAACATCACTGCTCTAGAGGAGACCTGCATGGAGGAATAGGGCCAACATACCAGCAACAGTGTGTGACAACCTTGTGAAGGCTTACAGAAAACTTTTGACCTCTGTCATTGCCAACAAAGGATATATAACAAAGTATTGAGATGAACTTTTGATATTGACCAAATACTTATTTTCCACCATAATTTGCAAAAAAAATTCTTTCCAAATCAGACAATGTGATTGTCTGGATTTGTTTCCAAATTTTGTCTCTCATAGTTGAGGTATACCTATGATGACAATTACAGGCCTCTCTAATCGTTTTAAGTGGGAGAACTTGCACAATTGGAGGCTGACTAAATACTTTTTTGCCCCACTGTATAAGCCTTTAAAATGGGCACTTTTGACTTTTTGACGTTCGATGGGGTTTGTTATTGGGTTCCGAACTTTTGCGATGTTCAAAAGTTCTGGTGCGAACGGAACAGGGGGTCATTCGGCCCATCCCTGGTGGTCAAGTTGTAGGTGGGGATACTCGCCCTGCATGTGGGGGTACCTTTCGTGCTGCAATGTACCTTGAACTAGTTGTTGATTTCCCATAGTAACTGCATCCCTCCTCCTTGTCTTGCAAAGTAGACCCTTAGCAGTGGCTTTGCTTCATACCCCACATGTGCTTATAATGACCCTGTTCTCGCATATGTCAGAAATCATCATGCACCCCTTTAAATGAGTTCAGACCCGGCTTAAAACAGTTGATGCAGCTTTACTGAACATTTATGAAAAAAAGTCCAAGTACATTCCAGTACAGCATAACCCTAACTAAATAGGCTTGCCCAGTGGCACCTCAACAAGGTGGTAGTCCATTACTTGCATCCTCCAAGGCTTGGCAGTCCTTGGTCCCAGCTCTTCCGGTGTCTTCTGACGGACTCCTAGGAGAAGGGTACCAATTTTGCAGTAGATGCAGAAGGTTGTCTGAAAAGAATGGAGCTCTATACCCCAATGGGACAACGGTGGTTGAACAGCCAGTCAGGGAAGATCACCAATTTTGCAGTGGACGCAAAAGGACTTTCATCCTAGGTGAAGCTGCAATAAATTCGCACAGTTACCCAAGCACCACCCAGGTGGAATTGTTGGTGGAATATGGTCGGATTCTATCCAAGAAGAGTCATTGTAAAGACAAGGAAGGTGGGGAGACTTTGGAAGCATTTTAGGATGCAAGATAAGGTTTCTTCCATCATGGCCTGTAAAAGGTAGGACTATAGATGGTCATTGTGCTTCCTTTGTCGTGTTTTGGGCAATTCAATCCATTCCATATCCAAGTTCTGAAACCATTGTGGTACAAATTCAAAAGTAACACCTAAAAGCATATGATTATCACCCCTCTTCCAAAATAAATTACTGGATGATTGACACCCTTAGGCTGCATTCACACCTGAGCGTTTTGTAGCCTGAAGCCTGAAGCTACAAAACGCTAGAGGGGAAAAAATCCATTATTCTCTATGGAGATGGTTCACATCTCCACTCCGAAACGCCTGAAGCCGAACGCCTGAAGCTCAAACAAGTTCCGGACCCTTTTTTGTTGCGCGAATCGGGCAGATTTGGGCGTTTTAGGAGTCATAGAATCTAATGGAAAACGCTCGATTTAAGCGTCTAGCGCGACAACAAGCGTTTCTACGGGCGCAAATTTGTGTGACAAAACGCCGGTAAAAACGTTGGTAAAAACGCTCAGGTGTGAATGCAGTCTTAGTCCCCCCTACAAAATCGGCTTCTCTTTTAAATAACAAATCAGTTTTTTCCTTTGCTTATTTGGATTCCAGCTACACAAAACTGGCTGCGACGATCCTAGATCCCTCACTGAAAAGATGGCAGCGTCAAGCTTGAGAACGGTTGTCATTTTGGCAGTACAGACCAAAATCCAATCCTTGTTTGTAAGTTAAATGAAACTCAAATGTCACATTATTCACGACCAAGAGAATGAATCAATGATTCCCACAATCCCAGATGGAGCCCTACACTTTTATCCGTGCCTGCAAAATCGTTTTACGGAGCCGTGGCTCCGGTCATGTCAATACTGCGCTGTGTTGTGAAGTCCAGCAAACACATTGATCTGTTGGTTAGAATCTTCAGAAGTCCATCAATAAGATAGCAATGGCACAATAAACATTCATGTGGGTCATGGGGAGTTTAGTACGTCATACAGCGCCGATCAACTCAATCATCGTTCGGCAATTATGGGCACAGCTGGATACAAATAATTGGTCCTTGAACTGGAAAAGGGTTCTGATTTAAGAGTCAGTCCATCCAAGGGATTGAAAGAATTGTTTTTGTACATGAATACATTTAATAAAAGTCACCTGATTGCTGGCATTTGGGGAAAGGGCCAAAGTTCAACGTAATTATTCTGTTTCAATACATTTTTATTGAACAAGTTTTATATACCAAATTTATCGGCGTATAATACGCGCCGGCGTATAACACACACCCCAAGTTTACAGCACAAGCTGATTTTTGGGAAGGGGGTCCCTGAATGGCCGTTTGGAAATGTGGTCACCCTAGTAGGGTGACCACGTGTCCCGGATTGCCCGGGACAGTCCCGCATTTTGCAGGTCTGTCCCGGGTACCTTTATGCCAGGACAATGAAACTGACACAGCCATTCCCCGGGCCGATCTGATGGCCCCAAAAAAGGCCGCCACATCACCGCTTTACTCACTGACAGTACTTGTCCTGGCCGGGAATGCCTGGAGGAGCACAATCCCCGCCTCCTGCTTGTGATTGGAGAAATCATAAATCCCACCTCTTGTGTCCAATCACTCTTCTGTGATTCATTACAGCACATGCTGATTTTTGGGAAGGGGGGGGTGTCCCTGAATGGTAGTTTCAAAAATGTGGTCACCCTAGATTGGACACAGCCGATCAGCAGGTTTTCAGCTGAAATCTTTGGCTGAAATCTGTTGCCAAACTCATTCTGTGCCCAATCACAGCACGGGGTCAGCAGGGGGTGCTCACACGGCACGTTCCACACCCGGAAGAAGGCTGGAATTGTACGTGGACGTTGCGGAGTCTTCACCTGCCACCCGCGGGCAGTATATATTTACTGTGAGTGGTCGGCAGGTGGTTAATGTAAACTCTTGCAGGGCAATAAAATCGCATTTCCTTTAAGCAGGAGATGGACTTCGAGCCAAAAAGGTCATTTTATTTATATCTTTCTAGAATGGGGATGTTGTGCATAAGGAAAAATACAATAGAAATGTAACCTTTTTGGTCTTTCCGCAGGGTCAGAAGAAATCTATACGTGTGGACATGTAGAGAAGAGAACTGCTGGTATGATAATAAGTGCCGGCTAAGTCCATGTGACATTTTCATGTAGGTTCTACATGACCTTTACCTATCAAGAATGTATACATTTGGTGTCACCCAGACACGGCACAGATCCCATGTTGTTAAGATGACATTTTAAACTTTACCTAAACTCAAGAACAGAACATGTCCAAATTTAGGGGGATGACCCGAGCACTAGTATGGCTCGGGCCTTCTAATTGTGCTGGACTCTGCTTTGATGCTGTATGCTTATGTAGGGTTCCCTGTGGCCTGCAGGTGGCGCTGCCATGTTGGGTCAAGGTTGAACTATAGGTTGCATTGGTGTATTGGATGTCCTCTCTCGGCTACCATGCAGTGGGCGGGTTCTGCCTGATGTGCATGCCGGGAGAGGATATAAAAGAGGCAGACGTCATTTGTTCGAGGAGAGACCCGGGGACAAGTACCCGGAGGAGTGCGCCCCCTAAGGAGGGGGGGGGGGTGCGTACACTGACTGAAGAGTCTCGGGGGAACCTTCGGCCCGAGACCGCAATGTTTCGGGGTAGGCCCAGTACCTTCAACTGGGTCTACAGGCAGAATTATGGGAGTCCTAGGATGCCCGGGTGAGGGTATCCGCTCCAACCAAGAGGAAGCCAGGGGAGGATCGGTCCCATAACAGGAGATGAGTGATAGTCAGATTGCTGTCTCGGGAAAGGCCTGGTGACCTGTCGAAGGGAAGGATCCTATGCTCCGCAGAACTGACCCTGCGGAGTGCTGCTGCTCTTCGAGGACATACTGAACTTGTCCTTGGAGGATTTAAATTGCTTGTTCGAGCTCCACATCGGCAGCTAGGACCATTGAGGGACCGAGTGGTGATAAATCTGGGAGTTCTGTGCCTGAATCTGCTTTAGTTCAACTACTATCTTTCTCATCTACTCTCTCTTACCTATCCAGCAAAGATACAAAATAAACTCAAAGTTGGAGTTTAAGTGGTTTGGACGTTGACTTTATTAAAGAAGGGAAAAGTACAGACTCGTCTCTACATTCTGGAGAGGGGAACCAGTGGAAGGAGGTAACTCGCTGCAGGACCCAGATACATGTACACCGCCTGACCTCTAAACTAGAGGACCCGGGCTTGTGGCATGGGTGCCTCTCTTCTTTTCCCTGAGAGGAGAGGGTAGTGCTATACGTCGGGGCTCGGGTCCGGGATTCTGCAGCTGCCCCTGGAAGCTGGACTTTGCTTTCTCCCTTGTGTGTGTTTTGTGGAATCGGCCATATTGAGAGAATTCGAACTGCGCCATTTGTGAGAGAGAGATAGAGGTACGGGTCTAGTTAATTTCTAGCTGCGTAGTTCGTGGGCATGTCTCGAGCCTGGAAATCTGAACCCATGGACTTTCTCTGAAGGGCAGAAGTCACGGTTGTAGTAAAACTGGCAGCATTTTTGTATTCTCAAAATAAAAAATCTATAAAAACAGAGAAACAGATCGATAATATTAATCAATAGTGGAAATGTTGTGCTGTGTGTTCCTCGGTAATGAGTGATAGCATGCAAAACAAAAATCTCAAACCAGATATAGCTGATGATTGGAGTTTAGAAGCCACCTAAAGGCTTTGCTTGAGTCTGCTTGTAGATATTCAGAACTGTTGCTGAGATTCAATCCTGGAGGGAGTGGGTAGGTTTTGAATACCTGCCTGCTTTCCGGGAACTCTGCAGGACCAGCAGTGGGAACTGTTTCACACCAAAAATGCTAGCTCCGCCCACTGTATTTAACCTTACTTGACTGATTGATTGGCTCGGACCTGGCATGCAATAAAAAAAAAATCCTCCCCCCTATGCCATGCCTACAATGAATGCCCCATTCCTTATGTAGCAATACCCCCGTAGGGGCCGCCGGGTTAAGATTTGGGCCTGTCGTTACCTTACTGTTCACCACGTCCATCTAGGGGTCTTCCTTGAAGAGTTGTTAATAAATGTCTGCACCAAACACTTAGTCTCTTTTTCTCAAGGGTTTATTTCAAGAACTTCAGACAGAGGGATGGAGGGTTGGGGGAGATTCAGGCACCTTAGGTTTTGCGGATCACGGGTACTTTCCTTAATCCAGAGGACCAATAACTTCCACACTGGATCTAGCATCCACCGGATAGGCCTCTCTCACTGTCCTAGCAGCCGGTGCGGTGCTCGTTCAAAAGTCTCTGCCACAGACTTGTTTCTTCACACGCTTGGTAAAGTTCTGAAACACAACACACAGTACCAGGATCTTTCAGCCAGGCCGGCAGCACTGTGAGGTAGATTTGATTCGGATTCGTCCTCCATTTGAGTCCTCAATTGCTCGTTCCCTTCCCGCAGGCAAGGCGACACAGGACCATCCCCAGATCAGTAGACCTCAGCAACTCCTGGGCCTACTCTCAGTAACGGAGCCTCAGGGGGTCAGCAGGCCCTGAGGCAGAAAACTGCTAACACATCCCTGAGGCCAGGAGGGCCGTCAGGTCAGGATCGGAACCCCGCCAAAACGGTGTCTGCCTTAAGTACCCTCTCCCAGAATGCACAGCGGGGTGACCAATCCCACTGAGCTGCTTCTGGGCAAGAGGTACCCAATACATTCAGCCAGCTGCAGTTCCAACCTTGACCTGTGGTGACAACGACACCTAGAGGAAGGTGGAAAATGTGCAACTCAGCCGAGCTGGAACAGAGACCCATAATTTGGTACATTTATTCTGAGTTGAACTATAACTCAGACAACTAAATTTACACTAGCGCCTACCCAATAGGAGCAGGGCGCTACACTTAATTATAACAAGACTCTGCCTGCAGACAAAAAAGTGTCCCTATACATCTTTTGACAATGTTGGCAACTATGCACATGTCACTCACCAGCCCTCCTGGCTGCAACCGGTGGTTCCCTCCTGAAGACTTGCCCTGCAGTACTAGCTCCTGCTGTCCTCTCCTGCTCCTCCTGTGCCTCCAGTTCAGAGCCCAAGGTCAGCCCCCCCCCCCCCTAGACAGGGGAGCTGCTCCCTCAAAGGCCCTGACAGCCTATTCCTCATCCTCAGTTCTTCCGCCCGACAACTCCTCCCCAGCTGGGCTGATTCTAGGTATTTAAGGAGGCCTACCCCTGCCAATTCAGGTTGGGGATAGGTAAGGGCTCCTTAGAACACCCCAGACAGCTCCACCTCTCCTCTCCTTCTAGAATCCTCTAGAAGGAAGAGGGAGGTCTCAGTGACACTGCCTGTGAGTCACCAGCTGCTAACTCTGAGCCACTCCCAGCCCTAGCTTCTAGCTAGGCCTGCCTAAATTTGCCTGTACTCACAAAATAATGAATCTAGCACCTACCTATGTATAGGGTGCTACAGGTCTATAATTTTTTATCAAAAATCCAGAAAAAACACATGATACAAATGTTATAAATTGAGTTGCGGTTCAGTGAGTTAAAAAAGTATTTTATCCCCAAGCAAAACATGACTTAGTAGTTGGTGGAGAAACCCTTGTTGGGAAGCACAGAAGTCAGACGTTTCTTGTAGGTGGTGGTCAGGTTTCCACACATCTCAGGAGGGATTTTGGTCCACTCTTCTTTACAGATCTTCTCTCAATCCTTAAGGCTTCTTGGCTGTTGCTTGGCAACTCGAAGTTTCAGTTCCCTCCATAAATTTTCTATAGGATTAATGTCTGGATACTGACTAGACCACTCCATGACCTTAATGTGCTTCTTCTTGAGCCACTCCTTTGTTGCCTTGGCGGTATGTTTTGGGTCATTGTCATGCTGGAAGACCCATCCCTGACCCATCTTCAGTGTTCTGGCTGAGGGAAGAAGGTTCTCATCCAAGATTTTATAATACACGGCCCCGTCCATTGGCCCCTCAATGTGGCAAAGTCGGCCTGGACCTTTTAGCAGAGAAACAACCCCAAAGCACCATGTTTCCACCTCTGTGTGACTGTAGGGATGGTGTTCTTAGGGTCATAGTCACCATTTTTCTTCCTCCAAACACGGCGAGTCGCGTTAAGACCAAAGATCCTAATTTTGGTCTCATCTGACCACAGAACTTTCTCCCAATTCTTCTCTGAATTATTTAGAGGTTTATCTGCAAAATTCAGACGCTCCTGTACATGTGTTTTCCTATGGAGGGGGACCTTGCGGATGCTGCAGGATTTCAATCCATGGCGGTGTATTGTGTTACCAATGGTTGTTTTGGAGACTGTGGTCCCAACTACCTTGAGATCATTCACAAGCTCCTCCTGTGTAGTTCTGGGCGGATATCTCACTTTTCTCATGACCATCCTCACCCCATGAGGCGAAATCTTGCATGGAACTCCAGACCGATGACGATTGATGGTTATTTTGTATTTCTTCCTTTTGTGAATAATCGCTCCAACAGTTGTCTCCTTCTCACCAAGCTCCTTGCTGATGGTCTTGTAGCCCATTCCAGCCTTGTGCAGGTCTACAATCTTCTCCCTGATGTCCTCTGACAGCTCTTTGGTCTTGCCCCTCGGTGGTGAGGTGTGATTGGAAGAAAGAGATTCTGTGGACAGGTGTCTTTTATACACATAACAAGTTGTTGTTAGGAGCTCCTTCTTACATTGACAGGACTAATCTGTGTACCACATGAGCACCTACTGTAGCCAGTCTGTGGGAGCCAGAATTATTGTTGGTTGGTTGGTTGGGAGGGGATCAAATACTTATTTTACTCACTGAACTGCAACTCCATTTATAACATTTGTATTGTGTGGAAAAAGTAAGGAAGTCCGACTTGATGGTGGAGACACCCAGAAGAATGCACCTCATCCCATGAAAAATGTATACAAAGTATCGAAGGGGGAGAAAGGGATTTTCACGGTGCTAGTTTAGTAGTAATAAGAAGTTCAATTTACAGTTAAGGTAAAAGATGTTCAATATTTTAATAAGGTTCATTTAAAAAGTACATATAATACCACATGCAAGTGGTTGAATAATAGAAAACAATAAGTACAACTGGATGGTCAGGAAAAGGAGGAAGTGAGACTGGTTTTCAATAATACAAAGTTACTCGTGACGTCCCGACATGTTTCACATTTGTAGCTTCATCGGGGGGACACACTGTATTGTGTGTTTTTTCTTGATTTTTGGTTGATATTCTGTCTCTATCATATAAAATACACCTATGATAAGAATTATAGACCCTTCATTTCTTTGTAAGTGGGCAAACCTACACTATCTGCAGGGGATCAAATCATTATTTTCTGTAGAAACCATTGCGTCTTAGAAAACATTGGAATACATCAACTGAATATTTATAAATCATATAACTAAGCACAGGAACCCTCATGTAGCAGCATGAGCTGAGAATATACCGTCTTCTCCTCCGCTATGTCTAAATCCTCAGACACATCTTAAATCTGTATAAGCCCGACAGTTCTATTAGATGGAACAATGCTGAGTCATTGAAGAACAATAAAATGCATTGACACAGCTTGTCATAATATAATCCACCCTGATAGCGTCTTGTCTGCTGTATATCTCAAGTTTCTCTGTAAAAGCAGAACCCCAGGAACAACAGAAAAGCCTGACTGCAATGAAAACACGCTCCTGCCTCTATTCCAGCTTGTGTAGTCTCACAGAGACAGCAAACAGGTCAGAATGAACAAGTAGCTGGATGTTCTCTGGATAGTAAATACTACACTTCAATCCAAAATGTAGCAGCTTCCTTCTTCAGGAAATGTTTTATGGACAGTGTGAGACAATGTTTCAAATTGAAACTGTTAACACAGTACTAAAAAAAGATTCTGGAATTAAATCAAGTGGCATTGGGCATGTTTTTAACAACCGCAGGCTGATTTTTTTTTTTATTTTTTTTTTATGTATTATGGCCTACCAACATTGAATAATTAAAAAAATAAAAAATAAACTGCTCTGGCCCGATGCTAACCTTTCTCTCTGGTGCTGTCCTCCGTAGTACCCTATCTTTACCACAAGATGTCCCCAGTCTGTGAGTGCAGGGTGAATCATGGACCCACCTCCTCAGGAGGTGTCACAACCGTGCCCAACACCAGTGGTCTCCAAACTGTGGCCCTTTGCTTGCCTTTGTCCAGCTCTTGAGGCATTTTTTCTGCCACTGACACCAACAATGGGGCACTATTCCTTCCACTGATGACAAATATTTCTCCACCTAATAACCAAAGATGGGGCATTGTTTACTCCCACTGGGCACAGATCCCCCCCAAGTCTGAAGGACAGTAAACTGGCCCTATCTTTAGAAAGTATGGAGACCCCTGCCCTAAACCATCATTCTATTGATGCAGTACTTACTGATGACGTTATGGCGTCTGTGTTGCTCTCTGTATCTTCACGAACCACTCTCCAAAGGAGAAGATCCAAAGAGGACCCAGAATGTCTAGTGACTGGCCTAATGTCTACAAAAAAAATGAAGCATTACACACACAAGGGCTGGGGGGAGAAGCCTGGAATTGGGCTTTAAATGGGTCCGGTATGGATTTGAGGTGGGGACCCCCATGCAAACATCAAGAAAAAGAAATCATGAGATCCCTCCTGAAAACCTATACCAGACCCTTATCTGAGCATGCAGCTTGGCTGGCCAGGAAAGGGAGAGGGAATGAATGTGCACTCCCTCCTCCTGAACCATAACCAGGCTACCTGTCCTCAACATGGGGGCACCCTGCCAGGAGGGGATCCTTCTGGCAAAGCACTATGTCCTCCTGTTGATGAAGGTAAGAGCACACAGCAGTTACAGCGTCCCTGATCACCGCCACACCAGTTACAGTGTCCCTGATCATCGCATCACCAGTTACAGTGTCCCTGATCACCGCCACACCAGTTACAGTGTCCTTGATCACCGCCACACCAGTTACAGTGTCCCTGATCACTGCCTCATCAGGTACAGTGTACCTGATCACCGCCACACCAGTTACAGCATCCCTGATCACCGCCACACCAGTTACAGTGTCCCTGATCACCGCCACAGCAGTTACAGTGTCCCTGATCACCGCCACACTAGTTACAGTGTACCTGATCACTGCCACAGCAGTTACAGCGTCCCTGATCACCGCCACACCAGTTACTGTGTCCCTGATCACCGCCACACCAGTTACAGTGTCCCTGATCACCGCCACACCAGTTAGTGTCCCTGATCACCGCCACACCAGTTACAGTGTCCCTGATCACCGCCACACCAGTTACGGTGTCCCTGATCACCGCCTCATCAGGTACAGTGTACCTGATCACCGCCACACCAGTTACAGCATCCCTGATCACCGCCACACCAGTTACAGTGTCCCTGATCACCGCCACACCAGTTACAGCATCCCTGATCACCGCCACACCAGTTACAGTGTCCCTGATCACCGCCTCATCAGGTACAGTGTACCTGATCACCGCCACACCAGTTACAGCATCCCTGATCACCGCCACACCAGTTACAGTGTCCCTGATCACCGCCACAGCAGTTACAGTGTCCCTGATCACCGCCACACTAGTTACAGTGTACCTGATCACTGCCACAGCAGTTACAGCGTCCCTGATCACCGCCACACCAGTTACTGTGTCCCTGATCACCGCCACACCAGTTACAGTGTCCCTGATCACCGCCACACCAGTTAGTGTCCCTGATCACCGCCACACCAGTTACAGTGTCCCTGATCACCGCCACACCAGTTACGGTGTCCCTGATCACCGTCACACCAGTTACAGTGTCCCTGATCACCGCCTCACCAGTTACAGTGTCCCTCATCATCGCCACACCAGTTACGGTGTCCCTGATCACCGTCACACCAGTCATAATGTCACCACGAGAATTTGTTCACATGTGCGATGCTCTCTGAAGAGCTTTCCATGTTTTTTTCTCAAAATATTCTGTATTTTTTAATTTATATAGCAAAAAATAGAAAACCCACTTTTACTGATTAAATACCACCAAAAGAAAGCTTTATCTGACTCAAAAAATGATAAAAATTTCATATGGGTACAGTGTAATTGTCATTCAAAGTGTGACACCGCTGAGAGCTGAAAGTGTCCAGACTGGAAGTGGTTAACAGCCAATGACAATGGGAAGCAGTCATGTATAAAGCTTGGTTCACAATCACAAATATGCAAGTTGAATGCGTTTTGAACTGCATCCAATTTGCATGACATGTGAATCGGCAGCCTTCTCTATGGAGCCGGTTTACATAGCTGCCGGCCTGCCCTGGTCTATTTTTAAAGAGAGTCCTGTGCGTTTTTTAGTCTGTTTCAGGTGCGATTTTAAGTAAACATTCACACCTGAACTGGTGAACAAAACCGCACTGGACTCGTTTTTAAAAATCGCATTGAAACTGCGGCCGGACATATCTGAACCGAGCCCATTGGCGGTAGTAATGACGTTCAGCTGCCAGATAAATACCTGAACAGCCAGGCTCATCCCAAAAAGTAATCCTAATTGTATTTACTCCATTTCTGCTGGACTTTTGTGGCCAGTGCTGCATTCTCTTGTCATATGATTCTGTGCTGTTCAACCTCCCTCTCTCAGACCTGGGCGGTCTGGGCGGAGCTGTGCCCCAAGTCAGTTTAAATGCACCATTTTCATTCTTTTATTCCCCGTCATCCAAGTGCTCACCGTGGTTTTAGACTCTTAGATACAATGAGCCGCACACAGTGTGATATAATGATAATGACCCCCCCAGGCACTCCTGAGATTAGAGCATGTTTATTTTCCTGGCATGCAGCCCCCCTTATCTGCTGGGCTACAGATTCAGAACACAAACTCTCATCTCCGGATAATTCATTCACCTTGCCCCTGATCTCTTATGTTAACGTTGTTGTTTTTCTGAATGACGACCCCGGGCAGTGCTGGGCGGCGGGGAATGGAGAGCGGCGGCTTCTTGGCAGGAGAGCTTCTCTGTGTTGTCACACAAACATTTCTGCTCAGTCCAGATTACGTTGAAAAATTAGAGTTCTTAAACAGGACTGGCTGTACCAATAAACTGCAAATAAACAGCAACAAGATTTTATTACAAACGATTACCACAGAAAAGTCTTCAACACTTTTTTTTTTTTAGTTCTGCATTGAGTGGAGAAGGATCAGTGGCGTCACTAGGGTTGGTGTCACCTGGTGCGGAAAAAATTGGTGTCACCCCCCCTTCACCAACTGTAGTCCCCCCTCAGTACAGACCCCCTCCACTAACTGCAGACCCCCCTCCCGCAGTATAGATTAAGGTGACCAGATTTTTAAAATGAAATCCGGGGACTTTTCTTTTTTTTTATTTTTTTTTTACTAGTAATGGCGGGAATCTGCGACTCCCTGCCCATCGCTGCCGCCGCACGCCTCACAGCCTGTCAAGTCTTACTCTCCGGGCCCCGGCTACTACTGGGTGGGGAGCGGAGGAAGATCACTCCGCCAGGGAAGGGAAGGAGATAATCTGGCAGGCGGCTGGCCGGGATTTGAGCCAAGGCAGAAGAACATGCGAGCGGAGCTGAATGGGCACCCAAATCTGAAGAAATATTCCCTCCACTCTGACCAGCACATGATCATCAGAAAGGGGCACATATAATGGAAAAAAATACACCCCCCCTAAGCTAGTAGGAGTGGCAGAGTGGGGGTGTGTAATTCTGCACTGACTGTCTTTGAAATTGCCCCAGCCCCTGTTCAAATCCAATCCGGGGACAAAACTGGGGACAGACTTGGTCCGGGGACAGTGTCCTCAATCTTGGGACTGTCTCTGGAAACTGGGGATGTCTGGTCACCCTAGTATAGATCCCCCTCAGTACAGACCCCCCTCACTAAATACTGACCCGCTCCCTCAGTACAGACACCCCTCATCAGTACAGACACCCCCATCAGTGTAGAATCCCCCCTCTTAGTGCAGACACCCCCCCTTTAGTGCAGACCCCCCATCAGTATAGAATCCCCCCTTAGTGCAGACCCCTCCATCAGTACAGAATTCCACTTAGTGCAGACCCCCCATCAGCATAGGCACCCCCCCCGCACATGTCCATCTACTTAAAATAAAGTGTAGCGGGACCCCCAAAATTGGGGTCGCTATGTTGTAAATTTAGGGGCAGTCTGAGCAATAGTATGGCTCAGATTCTATAATTCTGTTTAATGTGGACTCTGCTCTGCCGTGTTGTTGCCTGGTGTATGGTTACCCTGGGCCTGTGGTGGTGCTGTTGCCCAGGTCTCGGGTTGAACCACTGGTGACATTGTGGTGTGGTTGGGTGTCTTCTCTCGGCTGCCGTGTGGTGGGCGGAGTTCGGCCTGGTGTGCATGCCGGGAGAGGGTACAAAAAAGGGCAGACACCATGTGAGGAGAGGAGAGTGGAGGAGGAGTGTGCCCCATTGGGGTGGTGGTGCCAGGGGGATTCCCGGGATCACCCCTGGTGGTGAAGTCGCGCCCATTGGCCCTGCTGGCCGGGGGTGTGCGTGAACTGGCCGAGGAGTACCTTTAGCCCGAGGCTACAGAGTTCCAGGTAGGCCCAGTACCTTCAACTGAGTCTACAACCAACACACTGAAGTCCCAGGGAACCCGTGGGAGGGTGGCCCGCTCTGAAGGAGAGGAAACCGGGGGAGGACCTGTCCGATGGATCTGTGAAGGAATTCACGGTGAAGGAGAGGCCTGGTTACCCATCAGAGGGAAGGATTCGTGAGTTGCAGTATAGCTCCTGTAATGTGTCCCATTGACACCTATGGTCTCTACTAATCTATGGGAGTTTCAAAGTTCTAATTCAGTAATTAAAGGATTCTGTGGCAGAGGATCTCTTATGCCGCGTACACATGATCAGTTTTTCAATCGGTATAAAAAAATAGAACGTGTTTTAAATTATAAGGATGGAAAAAAAAAACCATAGCAAATTCCGATCGTCTGTGGGGAACTCCATCAGAGAAAAAACCCACGCATGCTCAGAAGCATTGAACTTAATTTTTCTCGGCTCTTCGGACTGTTTTACGTCACCGCGTTTGGGACGGTGGGATTTTTGACTGATGGTGTGTAGGCAAGACTGATGGAAGTCAGCTTCATCGGATTTCCGATGGAAAAATCCATCGGATTTTATTCCATCGGAAATCCGATCGTGTGTACAGGGCTTTAGACTTGACCGTGAAGGGGACTAACTTAAAGAAACTGTTCGTGCTTCACTCCGGCTGCTAGAACTGTGAGTGGGATCTATCCGGGTGAGCAAAATTCATACTCAGGCTTGAGTGAAGAATAGGGTAACTGGGTGCCGCGTGCCTGAACCTATCTCCCTACCAACTTCTGTACCATCTTCAACCTATTCCCAAATCGGTTTCCAGCAAGATAAAATAAACTCATCTGTTGGAGTTTAAACACAGTCTGGACATTGGCCTTCTTTCGGGGAAAAGAACAGACTTTTTCCCTATATTCTAGGGACGAGAACCAATGGAGGGGAGGTAACTTGCTGCAGGACCCAAAACTAAGAACACCGCTCAACCTCTTAAACCAGGAGGATACGGGCATGTGGCACGGTGTGCCTTTATCTCTGCAAAGTGAAGGTAGGCAGGAGAAAAGGGTTCGTGTGCTACAAAAGTGTACAGTACAGACCTCAGAACAGCGCGGCCGCGGACGTGTGTCCCTCTGGCTCCTCCTCCTTACTGGATGTAAACAGAGAGGAGGAGGCGCCGGCGGCTTCAGTCCGCTCCACTGGCACAGAGCGAGGCGCAGATCAGTGTAGGGCAGCGGGCGGTGTTAGCGGTGCCGCAGCTGCTGCTATCCACAGGCATCACCCCTCTGGCTCCTCCTCCTTACTGGATGTAAACAGAGAGGAGGAGGCGCCGGCGGCTTCAGTCCGCTCCACTGGCACAGAGCGAGGCGCAGATCAGTGTAGGGCAGCGGGCGGTGTTAGCGGTGCCGCAGCTGCTGCTATCCACAGGTGTCACCCCTCTGGCGGTTGTCACCCGGGTGCAGGTCGCACCTCCCGCCCCCACCTAGCAACGCCACTGAGAAGGATTGAAACGTCTGCTCAGTTTTTGTCGTTGTCTCATTGTGGAGATTTTCCTGTACTTCCTGACTTGAGACACATCGGGAAGTGAGAGGAGATACCTTCTTATGCCGCGTACACACAACCGTTTTTAATGTCATGGAAAAAAACTAAGTTTTTCTCGACGTGATTCTTCTCAAGCCTGCCTTGCCTACACACTATCGTGAAAAAAAATGCTCGAGCAAAGCGCGGTGACGTACAAAATGTACAACGCCACTATAAAGGGGAAGTTCCATTCGGATGGCGCCACCCTTTGGGCTGCTTTTGCTGATTTCGTGTTACCGCGTGTTAGTAAAAAATTGGTGTTAGCCGATTCGCGCTTTTCAGTCTTCGTGATTTTCAGTTCGTTACAGCGTGACGAATGTGCTATCTCCATTACGAACGCTAGTTTTACTAGAACGAGCGCTCCCGTCTCATAACTTGCTTCTGAGCATGCGCAATTTTTTCCCGTCATTAAAGCGTACACACGGCTGTTTTTCACGATGAGAAAAACAACGACGTGAAAAACGATGAGAAAAAATAGAGCATGTTCTAATTTTTAATGGCCATTTTTCTTGTCGAGAAAAAATGCGCTGGAGCCCACACACAATCGTTTTTAATGACCAATTTAAAAAATTGCATTTTTCTCGTCATGAAAAATGGCCGTGTGTACGCGGCATTAGACCATTGTCAGCAGAACTGGTGTCCCCATGGAAGGAGTTCCTCTCTATTCCTGCTTCACTGACAACTTTTTGATTTTCCCACACCTTCAGTCCCATGGATAGTGGTCGCCAGGACCAATAAGGAGAGCTCTCAGGCTCCTTTTGCAGTGTGAAACAGGAAAGTTAACCACTACATACTGTATATTCTCTCATGTATGAGGTGCTTGAATTGGGCCAATATATATAAATGGCTGGACGTATCCGCATTCTCCATAATCACCGCCAAACCAGTTCCAGTGTCTGCTTACCGCCACACCAGTTACAGTGTCCCTGATAACCGCCACACCAGTTAAAGTGCCCCTGATCACCGCCACACCAGTTACAGTGTCCCTGATCACCGCCACGCCAGTTACAGTGTCCCTGATCACCGCCTCACCAGTTACAGTGTCCCTGATCACCGCCACACTAGTTACAGTGTCTGTGATCACCGCCACACCAGTTACAGTGTCCCTGATCACCGCCACACCAGTTACAGTGTCCCTGATCACCGCCACACCAGTTACAGTGTCCCTAAACACCGCCACACCAGTTACAGTGTCCCTGATCACTGCCACACCAGTTACAGTGTCTCTGAACACCGCCACACCAGTTACAGTGTCCCTGATCACTGCCACACCAGTTACAGTGTCCCTGATCACCGCCACACCAGTTACAGTGTCCCTAAACACCGCCACACCAGTTACAGTGTCTCTGAACACCGCCACACCAGTTACAGTGTCCCTGAATACCGCCACACCAGTTACAGTGTCCCTGATCACTGCCACACCAGTTACAGTGTCCCTGATCACCGCCACACCAGTTACAGTGTCCCTGATCACCGCCACACCAGGTACAGTGTCCCTGATCACTGCCACTATATCTGTGGTTCATATAGAAGAGAGCATTGAGAGCCAGTAGTGTACCCAACAATGGAAAGACACAGAGGACTTTGAAGTCAATGGATTCTCACCTGCCTTTTAGGTAATGAGTTTTAAAAAATATGAAGTAGATGAGGGCATTGATGGTCCACTACATCTGTAGTTCATCGAGTAGAGAACATTGAGAGCCACTGGTGTACTGTGGAAAGACATGGAGGTCTTTGGAGTCACTGGATTCTCATCTGCTTTTAGTTGATGAGTTTTATAAAGTATGAAGTAGATAAGGGCATTGGTTGTCCAGTACATCTGTGGTTCATGGAGAAGAAAGCATTGAGAGCCAGTACCCAACAATGGAAAAACATGAAGGACTCACTGGAGTGTCATTGGAGTCTCGTCTGCAATGAGTCTTGAAATGTAGAAAGAAGATGTGACAATCACGAGTGGCCACCACATCTAGGTTTTAAAGAGGTCCGTGGACCATAGAACCATTAAAGACATAGCTGTAGTGCTCTTCATGAGAAGATACTGAGAAATCACACATTTAAGTCCCGTGCCTTTTCTGTTATTAGTAGGAAATGAAAATATCACAGGAAAAAATAAGTTTGAAGATTTTTTTTCAGGAGAAACCACAGATATGATCTGATGATATGCAGCCTACCCTACCACACTTATGCCGCGTACACACGACCGTTTTTCCTGTCATGCAAAAAAACAACGTTTTTCTCTACGTGATTCCTCTCAAGCCTGCCTTGCATACTGTCACGAGCCGGACTGGTGGCTAGTGGGAATACAGGAGGTGGATCCTCTGTACCAGAGAGGGGATGACACGAGTCGTACTGAGGGATCGGTTCTAAGCAGCTACCGGTTTTCACCGCAAGGCGGGATGGACTTGCTGTGGCGGTAGCAACCAGGTTGTGTCCTCCAGTAGCGACTCCACCTCTCTGGCGGCTGAGATAGGCGCGGTACAAAAGGACTAGGCAGAGGCAAGGTCAGACGTAGCAGAGGGTCAGGGCAGGCGGCAATGGTTCGTAGTCAGAGACAATGGCAGCAGGTCAGATACACAGGCAAGGCAACTCGCAAAACGCTTCCACAGGGTACTAAGACAACAAGATCCGGCAAGGACAGGAAGGGGAAGTGGGTTTATATATGTTTTGGGTGTTTACAAAGTAATTGGACCAGGCACCAATCAATGGTGCGCTGGCCCTTTAAATCTTAGAAGGCCGGCGCGCGCCGGGAAGGATCAGGCGGGGGAAGGTGAGAAGGATGGGATGCGATCCGCGGACGGAGATGTGCCGCCGTGTGGATCACATCCCCGCCAGTGACAGAGCAGCGCCCACGGCCAGGAGGGCTGACCGGGGCGCTGCAGGGGGACTGACGCCATGAGCGCTCCGGGAAGGATGGGACACCCGGAGCGCTCGGCGTTATAGTACCCCCCCTTAGGTCTCCCCCTTTTCTTGGAACCCAAGAATCTACGGATGAGCTCCTTGTCTAAAATGTTGGTCTCAGGCTTCCAGGATCTCTCTTCAGGACCACAGTTCTCCCAATCAATTAAAAAAAACATTTTACCTCGGATGACCTTGGAGGCGAGGATTTCTTTCACCGAGAAGACATCGGAAGAACCAGAGACAGGAGCAGGAGCAGTGACCTTGGGGGAAAATCGGTTAAGAATGAGGGGTTTGAGAAGAGACACATGAAAAGAATTGGGGATACGAAGAGAAGGAGGAAGATGGAGTTTGTAAGAGACAGAATTGATTTGGTTTTTGATTTTAAAAGGTCCGAGGTAACGAGGGCCCAGCTTGTAGCTAGGTACCCGAAACCGAACATATTTGGAGGAGAGCCACACTTTGTCACCCGGGACATAGACCGGAGGAATTCTTTTTTTATCTGCATGTCTCTTCATGCGGGCAGAGGCCAGTGATAGCGACTTTTGAGTCTCTTTCCAGATAGAGGTGAAGTCTTGAGTTAATTCATCCACGGCAGGAACTCCAGAAGAAGTGGGGATGGGGAGGGGGGGCAATGGGTGACGGCCGTAGACCACAAAGAAAGGTGATTTGGAGGACGATTCAGAGTTCTTGAAATTATATGAGAATTCTGCCCAGGGTAATAGGTCGACCCAATCGTCATGACGGACGGAGACAAAATGTCGTAAGTAGTCACCAAGGACCTGGTTAACTCTTTCCACCTGTCCATTGGATTGCGGGTGATAAGCGGAAGAAAAATTCAACTTAATCTTTAGTTGAGTACAGAGAGCTCTCCAAAATTTTGAGATGAATTGAACGCCTCTATCAGAGACGATATGTGAGGGTAGCCCATGGAGACGGAAAATTTTAAGAAAAAAATGCTTCGCCAACTGAGGTGCAGTAGGCAGACCAGGAAGGGGGACAAAATGAGCCATTTTCGAAAAGCGGTCAACGACCACCCAGATGACAGTGTTACTATGAGACAAAGGAAGGTCCGTGATGAAATCCATGGCAATGTAGGACCATGGTTGTTCAGGCACAGGTAGAGGAAGGAGAAGACCTGCAGGCTTCTGGCATGGAGTCTTGTCACGTGCACAGATAGTGCAGGCCCGTACAAAGTCAGTCATATCTTTTTCCTGGGTAGGCCACCAATAGTGTCTGGCCATCAATTGTATGGATTTTTTGATCCCAGCGTGACCGGCTAGATGGGAGGAATGGCCCCACCTGAGTATCTGGAGACGAAGGCGTGGAGGAACAAAAGTTTTTCCTGGAGGAACTGGCATCAGAGACGCAGGAGCAGAGGAAATCAGACACTCAGGGGGTATGATGTGTTGAGGGGGAGTCCCGGTTTCAGAGGCATCGGAGGAACGGGACAAGGCATCAGCCCTGACATTCTTGTCTGCGGGACAAAAATGGATCTGGAAATTGAACCGGGCAAAGAACAATGACCACCTGGCCTGGCGAGGATTTAAGCGCTGAGCGGACTGAAGGTAGGACAAATTTTTATGGTCAGTGTAGATGGAGATAGGGTGAAGGGATCCTTCCAGGAGATGTCTCCACTCTTCTAATGCCAGTTTGATGGCCAACAGTTCACGGTCACCTATGGAATAGTTTTTTTCAGGAGGGGAGAAGGTTTTAGAGAAAAAACCACACGTGACGTTTCTTCCTTTAGCGTTTTTTTGAAGAAGAACAGCTCCGGCTCCTACCGAGGGGGCGTCAACTTCAAGGAAGAACGGCTTTGTGGGGTCTGGTCGAGACTGGACAGGTGCAGAGGAGAAGGCGGTCTTAAGGCGAGTAAAGGCTTCTTCCGCTTGAGGCGGCCAGGACCTTGGATTCGCGTTTTTCTTAGTCAGTGCCCCTATAGGAGCAACGATGGTGGAGAAGTGGGGTATGAACTGACGATAGTAGTTGGCGAATCCAAGGAAGCGTTGGATAGCACGGAGTCCAGAGGGGCGAGGCCAATCCAAGACTGCGGAGAGCTTGTCAGGGTCCATTTGAAGGCCTTGTCCTGAGACCAGATAACCTAGGAAAGGAAGGCTGCTGCGCTCAAAAAGGCATTTTTCAAATTTAGCGTAAAGATGATTTACGCGGAGGCGCTGGAGCACTTGACGGACATGGAGCCGATGTTCCTCAAGGTTGGTAGAGAAGATTAGGATGTCGTCAAGATAGACAACCACACAGGTATACAGTAAGTCCCGAAAGATTTCATTGACAAAATCCTGAAAGACTGCAGGAGCGTTGCAAATTCCGAAAGGCATGACAAGATATTCAAAGTGACCATCTCTGGTGTTAAATGCGGTTTTCCATTCATCTCCTTCATGGATTCTGATGAGGTTATAAGCGCCCCTGAGGTCCAATTTCGAAAAAACTTTTGCTCCGCGCAGACGGTCAAAGAGCTCCGAGATGAGAGGCAGAGGGTAGCGATTTTTAATAGTGATTTTATTGAGACCACGATAGTCTATGCAAGGGCGTAGTGATCCGTCCTTCTTGGCAACGAAGAAGAACCCCGCTCCGGCTGGAGAAGATGATTTCCTAATAAAACCTCTCTTGAGGTTCTCCTGTATGTAATCAGTCATGGCCTTGGTTTCAGGAGAGGAGAGAGGGTAAATTCTGCCACGGGGTGGTGTAGTACCTGGGAGCAAGTCAATGGGGCAGTCGTAGGGTCTATGTGGTGGTAAGAGCTCCGCCTGTTTTTTGCAAAAGACATCAGAAAAGTCCTGATAGGCCTTGGGAAGGCCGGGCAAAGGAGTAGCGATGGGAACTTGACTGGGGGTTACAGACTTAAGACAATGCTTGTGGCAGGAGTAGCCCCAGGATTTGATGTCCCCAGTGGTCCAGTCGAGGGTAGGAGAGTGGCGCTGGAGCCAGGGTAGGCCAAGAAGGATGTCAGAAGTACAGTTCGGCAAAACAAAGAATTCCATTTTTTCTTGGTGAAGAACACCAACGGACATGAGCAGGGGTTCAGTGCGGTAACGCACGGTACAATCCAGATTCTCTCCATTTACAGAGGAAATGAAGAAGGGTTTGAAGAGATGGATAACAGGAACGTTGAACCTGTTGATGAAAGAGGCTTCAATAAAGTTTCCTGCAGAACCAGAGTCCAGGAAGGCCACCGCAGAGAAGGGGGAGCCAGCAGAAGGGGAAATCCGCACAGGAATAGTCAGGCGTGGAGAGGAAGAATTCACACCTAGTAATGCCTCTCCCACGTTCACTAGGTGCGGGCGTTTCCCTGACGTAGAGGACGAATAGGGCAATCCTTTAGGAAATGTTCAGAGCTCGCACAATAAAGGCATAAGTTCTCATTCCTACGGCGAGTCCTCTCTTGTAGGGTCAGGCGAGATCGGTCCACCTGCATGGCCTCCTCGACAGAAGGTATAGTATCAGGATGCGTTGGATTCAGGAAGAGAGGAGCCAGGCGCGGATAACGCCTGGTGCGAACAAGATCTTTCTCCTGGCGAAGCTCTTGGCGTCTTTCAACGTAGCGTATGTCAATGCGGGTAGCTAAGTGGATGAGCTCCGTCAGGGAGGAGGGTATCTCTCGTGCGGGCAGACAATCCTTGATGTGGCTGGATAAACCTTTCTTGAAGGTCGCGCAGAGAGCCTCATTATTCCAGGATGGCTCTGAGGCCAGTGTGCGGAACTGTATGGCATATTCGCCCACAGAGGAGTTCCCTTGGACAAGGTTAAGCAGAGTGGTTTCAGCGGATGAGGCTCGGCCTGGTTCCTCAAAAACGCTACGAACCTCAGCGAGGAAGGACTGAACGGTGGCTGTAGCAGGGTCATTGCGGTCCCAGAGTGGCGTGGCCCAGGCCAAGGCCTTCCCAGACAACAGACAGACCACGAATGCCACCTTAGACCGTTCTGTGGGAAACTGGTCTGACATCATCTCAAGATGCAGGGAACATTGGGACAAGAATCCCTGGCACCTCCTAGGATCCCCGTCAAATTTCTCCGGAAGAGACAAGCGGATCTTCGAGGTAGTAGCGGCAGCTCGGGGAGGAGAAGATGCTGGAGCTTGTGGCGGCAGACGCTGCTGGATCATGGCGGTCAACTGCGACAGCTGCTGTCCTTGTTGGGCAATCAATTGCGACTGCTGGGCAACCACGGTAGTGAGATCAGCGAGAGTAGGCAGCGGCACGTCAGCGGGATCCATGGCCGGATCTACTGTCACGAGCCGGACTGGCGGCTAGTGGGAATACAGGAGGTGGATCCTCTGTACCAGAGAGGGGATGACACGAGTCGTACTGAGGGACCGGTTCTAAGCAGCTACCGGTTTTCACCAGAGCCCGCCGCAAGGCGGGATGGACTTGCTGCGGCGGTAGCAACCAGGTCGTGTCCTCCAGTAGCGACTCCACCTCTCTGGCGGCTGAGATAGGCGCGGTACAAAAGGACTAGGCAGAGGCAAGGTCAGACGTAGCAGAGGGTCAGGGCAGGCGGCAATGGTTCGTAGTCAGAGACAATGGCAGCAGGTCAGATACACAGGCAAGGCAACTCGCAAAACGCTTCCACAGGGTACTAAGACAACAAGATCCGGCAAGGACAGGAAGGGGAAGTGGGTTTATATATGTTTTGGGTGTTTACACAGTAATTGGACCAGGCACCAATCAATGGTGCGCTGGCCCTTTAAATCTTAGAAGGCCGGCGCGCGCGCGCCCTAGAACGCAGCGGGGCCGCGCGCGCCGGGAAGGATCAGGCGGGGGAAGGTGAGAAGGATGGGATGCGATCCGCGGACGGAGATGTGCCGCCGTGTGGATCGCATCCCCGCCAATGACAGAGCAGCGCCCACGGCCAGGAGGGCTGACCGGGGTGCTGCAGGGTGACTGATGCCGTGAGCGCTCCGGGAAGGATGGGACACCCGGAGCGCTCAGCGTTACACATACACACGTTCAGGAAAAAAAACGCTCGAGCAAAGCGCGGTGACGTACAACACGTACGACGGCACTATAAAGGGGAATTTCCATTCGAATGGCGCCACCCTTTGGGCAGCTTTTGCTGATCCTCGTGTTAGTAAAGTTTGGTGAGAGACGATTCGCGCTTTTCAGCCTTGTGCTTTTCAGTCCGTTACAGCGTGACGAATGTGATATCTCCATTACGAACGCTAGTTTTACCAGAACGAGCGCTCCCGTCTCATCACTTGCTTCTGAGCATGCGGGAAAAACTACGAGAAAAAATAGAGCAGGTTCTAATTTTTTTGCGGGCAGTTTTCTTGTCGAGAAAACTGCTATGGAGCATACACATGACCGGTTTTCACGACCAATCTAAAAAATGGCAGTTTTCTCGTCATGAAAAACGGTCGTGTGTACGCGGCATTAGAACTGCTGCCGATGCCCTTCATTGTGCACCCATCACCCTTCTGTTCCGTAGAGTCGTTTTTGTTGCACTGATACTCACTTCTTCTTCTTCCTTTCAGGTAACGATAAATTCTTTGTGGGACTGACAATCAACAATCAGAAACTTCACTGGGAATTTGCTATCTCGGCAGGTGTAGTAATGATAGCTCTGGGTCCCCGCTGTCCATACAATCCATAATTTGGGTTTTCTGTGATTCACACATCTGGTGGTACCAGCGGGTCCTTCTCTTCCAGGTCGGATTCTTTTCATCTTGAGCGCCGACACCATGTAAATGGAAAGACGAGGATCAGGCAGACATTGCTCTGCTGATCTCTGAGGTTTTCCCACTCGCTGTTACTGCGGCTTTGAATGGCGACGCATGTAAATTAGGACTATTCTGAAGGCCCATCACCATCTCTTAAAATAAATATTCATCTGTGGCAGCAGACAAAAGGAGCCGCCGGGGACACCGCACAATGTGCTAAGTGGGCTCGCACACGCCTGGGAGGAGAATCGCTAACAAAGCTGGTAATAATGTTTGATTTTATAATCTGTTCATTTTTATATCTTCTGTAGTGTACAATTGGTTATTATATTAAAAAAAGTGACTTCAGTCAGGAAGAAAAAAGCTCATTTTCTGCCTTTTATCTTTGTTTCCTGCTGTGTATAGTGCCTGAGACTCTGACTCATTTTGTTTGCCCCCCCCCCCCCAAATGGAGCACCAGCCACCACTGGTCACTATCAGAGTCCACCCTTACATCAGGGTCCCCATCAGAGTCCACCCTTACATCAGGGTCCCCATCAGAGTCCACCCTTACATCAGGGTCCCCATCAGAGTCCACCCTTACATCAGGGTCCCCATCAGAGTCCACCCTTACATCAGGGTCCCCATCAGAGTCCACCCTTACATCAGGGTCCCCATCAGAGTCCACCCTTACATCAGGGTCCCCATCAGAGTCCACCCTTACATCAGGGTCCCCATCAGAGTCCACCCTTACATCAGGGTCCCCATCAGAGTTAGGGTTGCCACCTCATCCCTTTAAAACCGAACACATATTAATTACACAGGTTCTGTGGCTGATTAAGGTGGTAATTAAACTCACTTGGTGCCTTATCTGCATTAAATTGGCCTCAGAACCTGTGTAATTCATATGTGTTCAGGTTTAAAGGGATGAGGTGGCAACCCTAATCAGAGTCCACCCTTACATCAGGGTCCCCATCAGAGTCCACCCTTACATCAAGGCCCCCATCAGAGTCCACCCTTACATCAGGGTCCCCATCAGGGTACACCCTTACATCAGGATCTTTATTGGAGTCCCTCCTTACATCAGGGTCCCCATCAGAGTCCACCCTTACATCAGGGTCCCCATCAGAGTCCACCCTTACATCAGGATCTTCATTGGAGTCCACCCTTACATCAGGGTCCCCATCAGAGTCCACCCTTACATCAGGGTCCCCATCAGAGTCCACCCTTACATCAGGGTCCCCATCAGAGTCCACCCTTACATCAGGGTCCCCATCAGAGTCCACCCTTACATCAGGGTCCCCATCAGAGTCCACCCTTACATCAGGGTCCCCATCAGGGTCCACCCTTACATCAGGGTCCCCATCAGGGTCCACCCTTACATCAGGGTCCCCATCAGGGTCCACCCTTACATCAGGGTCCACCCTTACATCAGGGTCCACCCTTACATCAGGGTCCCCATCGTAGTCCCTCCTTACATCAGGGTCCCCATCAAAGTCCCCCCATTACATCAAGGTCCCAATCAGAATCCCCCTTACACCAGGGTCCCTCCATACATCAGGGTACCTATCAGTACCCCTCCTTACATGAGGGTCCCCCATCAGAACCCCTCCTTCACAAAAGGTTCCCCATCAGAGTCTCCTCTTACATCACATCAAATAAGAGTCACCCTTTACATCAGAGTCTCCATCAACGTTCCCCCTTACATCACATCAGAGTCACCCTTTACATGAGGGTCCCTATTAGAGCCCCTCCTTACATCAGGCTCCCCATCAAAGTCCTGCCTACATCAGAGTCACCCTTTACATGAGGGTCCCTTTCAAAACCCCCCATTACATCAGGGTCCCCATCAGAGTCCCTCCTTTCATCAATTTGTGGGGCAGCAGGGGGTACGATTTGTTCTAGGAGGGGAAATTTGACGGGGTTGGGTGGTGCTAGGAGTGGTGATTTGGGAGATTCATATTTTTGAGGGATGGGAGAAGAAAGTTTGTGCTAGGATGGGGGATTTGGGGTGTTTGTGCTATAAGAGGTGATATAAGAATTTGAAGTGGGGGGAGGATGTGTACTTGGGGAGGGGGAATTTGAGTAGAGGACTTGTGCTAGGAGCGGGAATTTTTTTCTGGGGGGGTGAGTGCTGGGGGGGATTTGGGGAGAGAGGATTTGAGCTGGGCGGGGGGCACAGATTTGTGCAGGGAGGGGGGATTTTCAGTAGGAGGGCGGATATGTCCTGGTAAGAGAGGGGATTCATTCTTGGGGTAAGCATGCAGATTAGTGCTCAATTTTTTTTTGAGGGGCATTTTAGCTCATACATCTTGGGGGGGGGGGGGGGTGCAGTTTGGCATGTTCACTTCACCCTGGGCTCTAGATAGCCCTGTCCCGGCACGGCCTGGCAGGCAGGACGGCTCTCCAAAACCTTTTATTTAACAGAAATGCATTACTGACTGTCAGCAACATGTCTGCTTGGCTGTATTCTGCCCCTCGTGGCCTGGACGCCCTAGGCCACAGCCTACGTTGGCTTCACAGATTATCCATCCCCGCTCAGCGATGGCTTTCACTGGCTGCCTGGAACTGCAATGCTGTTAGAGAAACACCAAAATGCGTGTCTGGTGATATCCGAAACAGATGGATCTCAGTTAATTACAAGGCTTGGAATTATAATACGCTGAGATAAAACCACAGGGGGGTTATACACACGGCGGATGATTAAGGAGCAATAAATAAGTAAATCGCTACAAACAGTACAGGACTGTCTCCAGACTGAACACAGTCTGCCTCATTTCAGTGGAACATTTATCATTATTTTTTTATATATTTTTTTTCTCTAGTTTTAAACGGGAAAATGTAAAATACTACATTTGAAATACGTAGCGTTCTCCGTTCTAGCCAATAGATGGAGATGTTGGCTCCTTTTTTTTTTTTCTATTTTCTTTGCAGTTATTTGCAGAGCTCAATAGCTTAAAATTTACAGGCGAAAGACTGGGAGAGCAGTGACTCCTCCCCTAGACACACCCCCACCTGAAAGAGAAAAAATGACCCCCCCCCCCCACCCCACCAGCCGATCACCTGTGTTTTTTCAGGCTTACCACGTTTACCAACGCACCTGGGAAACGTTCCCGACGAGTCGCGCGGCTGGCCATAGAGGTTCCCAGAGACCAGATGGCCTCTGATCGCCTCTATGATCTTGCAGGACCGGAGCGATGTCATGATGTCACTTCCTGTCTAGGTCCAAAGTAAACATTTTTTTTTCTTAAAGCAAAAGATCTTTTTTTGGGGGGTGATCTTTTGCTTTTAAAAGGTAAAGGAGAGATTTGGGGTCCTACTGACCCCAGATCTCTCCATGAAGAGGACCTGTCATCCTTATTTATATTACAATCCTTGTAATAGAAATAAAAGTGATCAAAAAATAAAAAATTAAATAATTAAAGGGACAGTGTAAAAAGAAAAAAAGAAAATAAAGAAGATTTATATATTTTTTTAAAGCGCCCCCCATCCCTCTGTGCTCGGGCGACAAAGCAAACGCATACGTAAGTTATGTTATTTAAACAGTGTTCGCACCACACCGCGATCAGTACAGCAAGAGCAATAATTCTAGCGCTAGACCTCCTCTGTAACTCTAAACTGGTAACCTGTAAAAATTGTTTAAAACGTTGCCTATGGAGATCTTTTTAAGTATCATAGCCTGTCACCATTCCATGAGCGTGCGTAGTTTTTAAAGCATAACATGTTCGGTATCCATTTATTAGCCGTGACATCATCTTTTATATTTTACCCCCCAAAAAATTTAAAGCGTTGCCTATGGAGATTGGGTGTTGTATTTTTTTTTTGCATTAAAATTCAAAAAAAGTGTATTTTTTCCAAAACACAGCATTTGAAAAACTGCTGCGCAAACACTGTGTGACATTAAAAAAATTGCAATAATCGCCATTTTATTCCCTAGGGTCCCTGCTAAAATTTTTAAAAAAAAATGTATAATGTTTGGGGGTTCTAAGTAATTTTCTAGCAAAAAATATTGATTTAAACTTATAGGCAAAAATTTACAAAAAAGGCCTGATCTTCAAGTGGTTATCTGTATTTAGCGGTTTGTCCGGCGTTCAATGACATTTGCACGCAGTTATGCCGCGTACACACGACCGTTTTTAATGACGAGAAAAATGCAATTTTTTAAAATGGTCATTAAAAACGATCGTGTGTGGGCTTCCGAGCACGACGTGAAAAATGGCCAAGAAAAAATTGGAACATGCTCTAATTTTTCTCGTCATGAAAAACGGCCGTGTGTGGGCTTTAACGACGTTAAAAAAATCGCGCATGCTCAGAATCAAGTATGAGACGGGAGCGCTCGTTCTGGTAAAACTAGCGTTCGTAAGGGAGATGGCAAATTCATCACGCTGTAACGGACTGAAAAGCACGAGGCTGAAAAGCGCGAATCGTCTCTCACCAAACTTTACTAACATGAAGGGTGGCGCCATTCTAATGGAACTTCCCCTTTATACTGCCGTCGTACGCTTCGTACGTCACCGCGCTTTACTCGAACATTTTTTTCCACGATAGTGTGTAGGCAAGGCAGGCTTGAGAAGAATCACGTCGAGAAAATGCAGTTTTTTTTCAATGACATTAAAAACGGTCGTGTGTACGCGGCATAACAGTGAGGGGAAAAATATATTTGATCTCCTGCTGATTTTGTAAGTTGCCCACTGACAGAGAAATGATCAGTCTTATTTTAATGGGAGGTTTATTTTAACAGTGAGAGACAGAATAACAACACAAATATCTAGAAAAACGCATTTCAAAAAAGTTATAAATTAATTTGCATTTTAATGAGAGAAATAAGTATTTGATCCCCTATTAATCAGCAAGATTTCTGGCTCCCAGGTGTCTTCTATACAGGTAACGAGCTGAGATTAGGAGCACTCTCTCTCTCTTTTAAAGGGAGTGCTCCTAATCTCAGCTTGTTACCTGTATAAAAGACATCTGTCCACAGAAGCAATCACTCAGATTCCAATCTCCCCACCATGGCCAAGACCAAAGAGCTGTCCAAGGATGTCGGGGACAAGACTGTAGACCTACACAAGGCTGGAATGGGCTACAAAACCATCTCCAAGCAGCTTGGTGAGAGGGTGACAACAGTTGGTGCGATTATTCACCAATGGAAGAAACACAAAATAACTGTCACTCTCCCTCGGTCTGGGGCTCCATACAAGATCTCACCTCGTGGAGTTTCAATGATCATGAGAACGGTGAGGAATCAGCCCAGAACTACACAGGAGAATCTTGTAAATGATCTCAAGGCAGCTGAGACCATAGTCACCAAGAGAACAATCGATAACAAAGTACGCCGTGAAGGACTGGAATCCTGCATCCAGGCCCGTTGCGACAAGGCAGGCAAACCAAGCAATTGCTTGGGGCCCCCGAGCTGGCCTGGGGCCCCAGGGCCCTTGCCGCGCTTCCTATTAATGCTGCACATGACTTGATGGCGCGCGGTACAGGAGTTTCAGTTTCCTGTTCCCGGCTGGACTGGCAGGAAGTGCACACTGAGTGCTCACTTCCTGTCAGTCCGGCCGGTGTTCTGCCGAATAAGGTCCGCCCAGCGGATAAGGACCCCCCTGTACTGCGCAGGTGCAGCGCTTGCACAGTACGAACCTCAAATGAGCCTCCGAAAATAGCCGAACATGTAGAGCTGAGAGTTAGCTCTACACGGCGCCTGCGCAATGAGTATGACACATGCCGCACGCTGTCAATGCTAGTGCTACTCTGCAAGGGGCAGGGGTGATTTTACTAATAAAGTACACGTCTTAGCGGGGCACCGTGTAGAGCTGACTCTCAGGCGCGGCGCTTGCGCAGTACGAACCTCAACTGAGCCTCCGAAAATAGCCAAACATGTAGAGTTGAGAGTCAGTACACGGCGCCCCGCTAAGACGTGTACTTTATTGGTAAAATCACCCCCGCCCCTTGCAGAGGGGCGGGGGAACTTTTTCGGCAGGACACCGGGAACAGGAATCTGAATCTCCTACCGCACGCCGTCAAGTCATGTCTTAGTAGATGGAGTCCATAGACGGTGCAGGGACCCATGCACCGGGACCCCCGATCTATGAGGACCGCACAAGTCCCCGGGCACCCCCGAACCTACACAAAGAGATCCTTGTGAGTGGCGATCTAATTCTCCAGCACTCAATGTACAGCACACGCAGCCATGGATGGAGGGGGGTCAGGAATTCCTCATTCCTATGGAAACAGCCAGGTATTGCCTTGAAGGTGGGGGCAGTGTATGGACTTGGGGGGGCGCACATGACGCAGGAGAGCCAGGGACAACCTCACCCCCCCCACCAGCGCGGTACGGTAGGGGGGGTTGGGGGGGCCTCCATGTCTATTTTGCTTGGGGCCCCCAAATTCCTTTAAACGGCCTTGCCTACATCACCCACAAGGTCCCCCTGCTCAAGAAAGCACATGTACAGCCCGTCTGAGGTTTCCTAATGAACATCTGAATGAATTAGACGAAAACTGGGTGAGAGTGTTGTGGTCAGATGAGACCAAAATCAAGCTCTTTGGCATCAACTCAACTCGCCATGTTTGGAGGAGGAGGAATGCTGCCTATGATCCCAAGAACACCATCCCCATTGTCAAACATGGAGGTGGAAACATTATGGTTTGGCAGTGTTTTTCTGATACAGGGACAGGTCATCTTCACTGCATCTCAAAAGGACAAAATTTTGGGTGAGAAACTCCTCGCCTCAGCCAGGGCATTGAAAATGGGTCATGGATGGGTATTCCAGCATGACAATGACCCCAAACACATGGCCAAGGCAACAAAGGAGTGGCTCAAGAAGAAGCACATTAGGGTCCTGGAGTGGCCCAGCCAGTCTCCAGACCTTAATCCCATAGAAAATATGTGGAGGGAGCTGAAGGTTCGAGTTACTAAACGTCAGCCGCCTCGAAACCTTAATGACTTGGAGAGGATCTGCAAAGAGGAGTGAGACAAATCCCTCCAGAGATGTGTGCAAACCTGGTGGTCAACTACAAGAAACATCTGACCTCTGTGATTGCCAACAAGGGTTTTTCCACCAAATACTAAGTCATGTTTTGCGAAGGGGTAAAATTCTTATTTCACTCATTAAAATGCAAATCAATTTATAACTTTTTTGAAATGTGTTTTTCTGGATATTTTTTTGTTATTCTGTCTCTCATTGTTAACCACCTCGCGCCCGCCGTACGAGAATATACGGCCGCAAGGTGGTTGTCAAATGCCGGGAGGCCGTTAATATACGGCCTCCGCTATTTGGCCACTGGGGGGCGCGCGAGCGCCGCCGGCGGCACGCGCGCGCGCCCGGCGCATTACTGAGATGCCGATGCGCGTGCCTGGCGGCCGCGATGTCCGCCAGGCACCCGCGATCGGCGGTTACAGAGACAAGGACATGGATCTGTGTGTGTTGTGAGGGGGTTAACTCGGTAGCGGGTGTGTGTGACCCCCTGGTTGGGCTCCCCACACAAAAACAGGGCCAGCAGACGGAGGTTGTGGTTTTCAAAATCAAAAGGTGCGGTTTATTTCTCTATGTACAGTGACAAAAACACAGCAAAGCCAAAAAGAAACATAAACAAAATAAATCCTGGTCAGTTTGACCTCTGACTAAACATGCAGGTTTCCTAAACTAACAACTGGGATCAGCCTGGTGCTGTCCTAGTCCCTAAGTCCCTGGTTTAGTAAAAGTCCAAACAAATAGCCACACAGGCTTTGCCTCACCGCACAGGGGTTCACTCTCCCTAGACAGTCCACACAGGTCTGGGTCCAGGCATGAGCTAACATCTAATGAAGCTGGGAGTTTTTATAAAGGCCTTAAATGAGCTGACAAGCTTCAGCTGGTCTCATCAACTCCCTGCCTGCACGACGCCCAGCCCTCTCTCTAGAGGTATGAGTCATCCATGAGCCCACTAGCCTCAGCTGGGCTTCATCAACTCCCTAGTTGTATAAGTCGGCATAAAGCCTGAATCTGGGAGAAATATATCTACCCCCCTGGATGCAACCAGGTGACTTTACCTTCCTGCTGTCACATACCCCCCCTCTTGTTTTAACCTTGGGGTTGGAACACCAGCAATCAGGCATTCATGTACTCGAGACAAAGCATCCACATTCCCCATTTGAACGCCAGGGCGATGCTTTACTGTGAAGTTGAATTCCTGTAGGGCCAGGAACCACCTATTCACTCTTCTATTTGTCTCCTTGTTTTGAGCCATCCACTTTAACGGAGCGTGATCCGTAACCATGTCAAAGTGCCTACCTAGCAGATAGTACCGAAGGGAATCTAGAGCCCACTTCACCGCTAAACACTCCTTTTCAACCGTGGCGTAATTTTCCTCATGGGACTTCAACTTCCTGCTGAGGTAAATGACTGGGTGCTCTTCCCCGTTCCAGACCTGGGACAATACTGCTCCTAACCCCACATCTGACGCATCACTTTGTACGACAAAGTCTTTAGAGAAGTCGGGTGAGTACAACACTGGCTGGCTACATAAGGCTTGTTTCAAGAATTGGAATGCTGCCTCAGCCTCGGGGGTCCATTTAATCATGACCGACCCTTTCCCTTTCGTCAGGTTGGTTAGGGGCACAGCCTTAGAAGCAAAGTGGGGAATGAAGCGCCGATAATAACCCGCGATTCCCAGAAAGGCCCGTACCTGCTTCTTGCTGTTGGGACGTGGCCAACTCTGGATGGCCTCGACTTTGTTGAGTTGGGGTTTTATCACTCCCCTGCCAATGGTGTACCCAAGATATTTGGCCTCCTCCTGCCCAATGGTACACTTCTTGGGGTTAGCCGTAAACCCCGCTTCCCGGATAGAGTCTAGGACTGCTTGCACTTTTGGCAGATGTGAGGCCCAATCTGTGCTATGAACAATTACGTCATCCAGGTAAGCCGCAGCATACTTCCGATGGGGCCTCAGTATCTGGTCCATTTTCCGCTGGAATGTGGCCGGCGCATTCTGTAACCCGAACGGCATTCTCTTATATTGGAACGCCCCGTCTGGGGTTACAAATGCGGTTTTCTCTTTGGCCGACTTGGCCAGGGGAATTTGCCAATACCCTTTTGTGAGGTCAAGAGTCGTCATGTATCGGGCTGTTCCCAGCCGGTCGATCAACTCATCTATACGTGGCATGGGGTAGGTGTCAAATTTTGTAACTTTGTTCAACTGACGAAAATCGTTACAAAATCGCCAGCTCCCATCCGGTTTAGGCACCAACACAATGGGACTAGACCAATCACTTTGGGACTCCTCTATCACCCCTAAGTTCAGCATTTTCTGTACTTCCTCCCGTATTGCCTCCCGTCGGGCCTCTGGGATCCGATAGGGTTTTAACTTCACCCTTTCACCGGGCGGGGTAATAATATCATGCTCTACCCCAGATGTTTGTCCCGGCAGCTCAGAGAACACCTCCTTGTTACGAAGCACAAACTCCTTAACCTCCTGTTGTTGGGGTTGTGACAAGGTGGCTGCTATTCCAACCTCCAGAATCACGCAACCAGTTTGAGCTGGTGACCAAGTTTCTGCGACTAGGGACTCTCTATCCCTCCAGGCTTTCAACAGATTAACGTGATATATCTGTTCGGGCTTTCGCCTTCCTGGTTGTCTGACCTTGTAATTCACTTCGCTCACTTTTTCCATTATCTCGTAGGGGCCTTGCCATTTGGCAAGGAATTTACTTTCAACCGTAGGGACAAGTACCAATATCCTATCCCCCGGGGAAAAGGTACGGGTCTTTGCTCCACGGTTGTACACTCTCTGCTGTGCCAACTGCGCTTGGGCCAAATGTTCCTTCACGATGGGCATTACCTGTGCAATTCGATCTTGCATCAGGGCGACATGCTCAATCACACTCCTGTGGGGAGAACTCTCACTTTCCCAAGTTTCCTTGGCAATATCCAACAGCCCTCTTGGGTGTCTCCCATACAGTAACTCAAAGGGGGAGAATCCCGTAGAGGATTGGGGCACCTCCCTAATAGCAAACATCAAATAAGGAAGTAGACAGTCCCAATCCTTTCCATCTCTATCCACCACTTTCTTCAACATTTGTTTTAGGGTTTTGTTGAATCTTTCAACCAGCCCATCGGTTTGGGGGTGATACACAGATGTACGCAATTGCGTCACTTTGAACAATTTACACAGCTCTTTCATAACCCGGGACATAAAGGGTGTACCTTGGTCCGTAAGCAGTTCTTTACAAATACCCACCCGGCTAAAAACAAGAGATAGCTCTTTGGCTATGGTTTTGGCCGAGGTATTTCTGAGAGGGATCGCTTCTGGATAACGGGTGGCATAGTCCATTATAACCAATATGTACTGGTGCCCCCTAGCGGACTTGATTATAGGACCTACCAAATCCATTGCGATTCTCTCAAACGGGACCTCAATGATGGGTAGAGGGACCAGCGGGCTACGGAAATGTGGCATCGGGGCCGACCTCTGACACACAGGGCAGGAGGAACAATAATTTTCTATGTCCTTCATCACCCCAGGCCAATAGAATCTCTGTAATACCCTCTCTCGGGTTTTCTCTGTCCCCAGATGACCTCCAAGAATGTGCCCATGGGCCAACTCCAACACCAACTTCCTGTAAGGTTTGGGCACCACAAGCTGCTCAACGGTTTCTTCTGCCCTTTTTGCCACCCGATACAGTAGGTCCTTCTCTACGCTGAAGTATGGGTAAGTGCAGGTATTATCTGGGTTCACTAACTCGCCATCTATTTCCACTACGTTTTCCCGTGCCTTTATTAGGGCGGGGTCTTTTAACTGTTCTGTGGCAAAATTTTCCCTGTGAACCTCCAGATCAGAAAACTCCACAGACGGTAGGTTTTCGTCTGAGGAGGTGGGCTCCTCTCCAGTTTCTTGAGTCTCCCCTGCCAATACTGACAAGGGAAATTCTGGAGAGTCCTCACCACTCTCAGAGGAGTTCTGGCTATCACATTCCTGGTACATAGGGGCACCAGTGGGGGGCTCAGGATCATCCCACAGTTCCCAGAACTTCGGAAAATCCCTTCCCACAATGGCATCATGCGGTAATTGAGATACTAACCCCACTGGATGAGAGAGGGTACCTTTGGGGGTCTCGAAACACACTGTAGTCACTGGATACTCTCGGGTGTCCCCATGCACACAAATAACAGCTACCTTGCTATTCCCAGAGACCTCTGTTTTAACTAATTCAGCCTTTATCAGGGTCACAAGGCTACCTGAATCCAGTAATACCACAACATTTCTACCATTAATACACATTTTGCATAAATGTTTCTCAGTTCCCCGAATGGCAGTGCATGCGACTGTCGCACACAGCGACTGACGTCTGTCCATCAGAAAGTCACATTGCATGGGTTCCTCCACAACCGGGCAATTTGCTGCAATATGTCCCGCTTGCCGGCAGCGGTAGCAAACAATCCATTTGGCTGCCTCTTGAGCCCCTGACTTCCCAGGCTGTTCTCGCCAAACTTTGGGTAGAGCTCCCACCCTCTCACTCTCTCCACCCTCACCCCTTGGAATCCTCTTATCCGCCCCTGGGGATGGTCTGGTCTTAGGGTGGAAAGTCCGAGAGTCTCTGGAAGAGGCCGTCAGGTTCTCTGTAGCCAAGTATCTCTCTACACGATCCACAAGTTTACCGGCCGTTTCTGGGTCTCCATGGCTTACCCACTTTTGAATGGCGGTAGGAAGAGCTCTCAAGAAACGATCCATCACAACACGTTCCACAATCTCCGGTGCGGACAAAGTCTCTGGCTGTAGCCACTTCCTGCTCAGGTGAATGAGATCATACATTTGAGACCTGGGGGGTTTTCCAAGCTGGAAAGTCCAGTTATGCACACGCTGAGCCCGGACAGCCAGGGTGACACCCAGCCTTGCCAATATTTCAGCTTTTAGCATCACATAGTCTTTTGCTTGGTCAGGCTCTAGGTCATAGTAAGCCTTCTGCGATTCACCAGTTAACAGAGGAGCCACCAGTCCAGCCCACTGCTCCTCAGGCCACTTTTCTCTTTCAGCAGTCCTTTCAAATGTGGTCAAAAATACCTCTGGATCATCCTCTCCAGTCATTTTTGTCAATAAACGACTCACCCCAAAGGACGCGGTATTAGTGGGACGGCTTTCCTCACTGGTCTGCGGACGTTGCTGCATTACTGCTTCCATTTGTTGTAGTCTCTGCTCTTGCTTCTGTAACAGGTCTATGAAGCGGGCCTCAGATTGCTGCTGGGCTTGTTGATGAGCTTGCTGCTGGGCTGCAAGGCTCCTTTGCAAACCTGCATTTGTCTGCTGTTGATTGGCATTTGCTAGAGCCAGCTGTTTCAGTATCTCCTCCATGCTGGCTTAAAAAAAACTGCCACTGGTTCTCCACCAACTGTGAGGGGGTTAACTCGGTAGCGGGTGTGTGTGACCCCCTGGTTGGGCTCCCCACACAAAAACAGGGCCAGCAGACGGAGGTTGTGGTTTTCAAAATCAAAAGGTGCGGTTTATTTCTCTATGTACAGTGACAAAAACACAGCAAAGCCAAAAAGAAACATAAACAAAATAAATCCTGGTCAGTTTGACCTCTGACTAAACATGCAGGTTTCCTAAACTAACAACTGGGATCAGCCTGGTGCTGTCCTAGTCCCTAAGTCCCTGGTTTAGTAAAAGTCCAAACAAATAGCCACACAGGCTTTGCCTCACCGCACAGGGGTTCACTCTCCCTAGACAGTCCACACAGGTCTGGGTCCAGGCATGAGCTAACATCTAATGAAGCTGGGAGTTTTTATAAAGGCCTTAAATGAGCTGACAAGCTTCAGCTGGTCTCATCAACTCCCTGCCTGCACGACGCCCAGCCCTCTCTCTAGAGGTATGAGTCATCCATGAGCCCACTAGCCTCAGCTGGGCTTCATCAACTCCCTAGTTGTATAAGTCGGCATAAAGCCTGAATCTGGGAGAAATATATCTACCCCCCTGGATGCAACCAGGTGACTTTACCTTCCTGCTGTCACAGTGTAAACACACAGATCCATGTCCTGTCAGGGAGAGGGGACCGATGCTGTGTCCCTTGTACATAGGGACACAGATCGGTCACCTCCCCCAGTCAGTCCCCTCCCCCCACAGTAACAATCACACATAGGGAACACATTTAACCCCTTCCTCGCCCCCTAGTGTTAACCCCTTCCCTGCCAGTCACATTTATACAGTAATCAGTGCATATTTATAGCACTGTTCGCTGTATAAATGTGAATGGTCCCAAATTAGTGTCAAAAGTGTCCGATGTGTCCGCCATAATGTCGCAGTCACGAAAAAAATCACTGATCGCCGCCATTACTAATAAAAAAAATATATATATAAAAATGCCATAAAACTACCCCCTATTTTGTAAACGCTATAACTTTTGCGCAAACCAATCAATAAACGCTGATTGCGATTTTTTTTTACCAAAAATATGTAGAAGAATACGTATCGGCCTAAACTGAGGAAAAAAATATATAAAAAAAAAAAATTGGGATATTTATTATAGCAAAAATCAAAAAATATTGTTTTTTTTTCAAAATTGTCGCTCTATTTTTGTTTATAGCGCAAAAAATAAAAACTGCCGAGGTGATCAAATACCACCAAAAGAAAGCTCTATTTGTGCGAAAAAAAGGACGTCAATTTTGTTTGGGAGACACGTCGCACGACCGCGCAATTGTCATTCAAAGCGTGACAGTGCTGAAAGCTGAAATTTCGCCTGGGCAGGAAGGGGGTATATGTGCCCAGTAAGGAAGGGGTTAAAATAAACCGACCAATAAAATCATAGACTGATCATTTCTTTGTCAGTGAGCAAATGTACAAAATCAGCAGGGGATCAAATACCTTTTCCCCTCACTGTACATTGTAGCGTGTGAGTAACAATGGAACAAATGGCTGACACATTACTGAATAATAAGGACGGTTCGGACTGAGCATGAGTTCGGGCCGGACATTGGCTGTTCGGAACTTCCCTGAACAACCGAATTATAGGGTAACTCAACCGTTTGTTCTGTGCCCGCCGAACGACCACAATGCACTGTCCTGCCGCACAGTGCATTGAAAGGACTGATTGGCTGAAGCAATGAAAGCTTCACCCAATCAGGCCACAGAGCACTGTCAGAGCCATGACTGGAGGCTGTCATGATAACTGTATCCAATCATGGCTCATTGCTCTTAATCCCCCCCCCCCCCGCCCACAATATAAAAGTATTCTTTCCATAGCGGCCATTTGTAGTGTGAGAGCAGCTTGGAGAGAGATAGAACAGGGCTCTGTTCAGTACTATTAGGCAGTTAGTGTGCTATTCTGATTCTATTGTCAGTGTAGAATATCAGTTTAGTGTAAATGTAGGGATAGTTCAGTGTGAGTGTAGTGCGACCATTCATCTTTACATTAGTATCAATGTAGGGATATGTTTGTGTTGATGATCTCGCGCCTAAAGAAAAATTTATGATAAATTAAGCTGCTATCCCCAGATTTTCAATTGTTGAAACTGTGACTGGATGTGGTTATATGTGCAATAATGGCAAATATATAGGGGGCGCTAGAGAATGAATGTTAATTATATTAAATTAAATCTAATATAGAGTGATAGAAATTGTGAACACCAGCCAGCCTATGCGGACCGCAATGACTAGTCTATGACTATCTTTTCAAATCTCTTATTATTTTGTTAATTTTTCATTTCATTGTCTTTATTTTTATTTATTTTTATTACCTTTATGTTATGTAAACATCCAACATGGATAGTTTGCTGTACCAATTTACATTCATTCCATTATGTATTACCAGCTTTGGCTAGTGCCGTACCATATATACCCACTAGGGCGGTGCGATCAGTGCGTAACATCTAGTAATATATTATTGGTGGATTGGGATGTGTGGGCATTTAGATAATGTCCTTTTATGATGTATCACTAAGGCGGTTTGCTGTCAGTGTGTTATATTTTATATTGTAAACCAGTATGGAGTTTTTAGATTATATGAAAGTTGTGGTCATAATATGCGGAGAGATGGCATTGAGGCTGGATCCATGTCCGGTAACCCCTCCCCCAATTGTGATTGACAGCCAGATACACGTAGCCTAGCACGCTTCCTGACGACGTGCTTACACGAAACAGCTATCGAGGCGACGCCAGACTACGTTCCGACGACACTTCCGGTCCCGCTGGCTATTCCTCTACCGTAGGTGGAACGCACGCCGGCTCATCTCCACACGGGTCACTAGCCCTACTAGTCCACGCTCTCCAGCCTCAGTGCCGGGCTCAAGGCACTAACCAAGTAAGGGGGCAATTGGCTGTCATATTTTAATTTATTTTAATAAAACGGGATTACACTATTTTCCGCTCTATTTCTCTTTTTGTGGTTCGCATTGCTCCATCCGAGCCTCCAGGAGGCAGGGATTCCTCATGCCTGTTCTTTGACATCACTACCCATGCTAGCAAGTGGAACTTGCACAAAGCGCATTTGACTCCTTTTTAATTAAAAGAGTCAACAATATCTGGTAAGCTGCTACAATATAGCATGAGCACTATCGGGTGTCCTGTATTAAGTTGGTGAAGGTTATCTCTTCAAGCAATTTCCTTTTTCCTGTTGGATAAAGCTGTCACTCAGGATTCATTTCACTGTTTGCCATTTATGGACTACCACTTGTTCTCATGACAATTATTTATTTATTTCTCGGGACATTCAACCATCACGATTGGCACTGCATGTTTGAACATTTGTTGTCATATAGCATTTTATGGTCTCATGTATCATAATTTGTTTGGTAGATGGGTTTCACAAATCATTCTACCCACATAGGGGACTGCATATAGGCTGTTTATTATTATTGGATAGTCATAGACTAGTCATTGCGGTCCGCATAGGCTGGCTGGTGTTCACAATTTCTATCACTCTATATTAGATTTAATTTAATTTAATTAACATTTATTCTCTAGCGCCCCCTGCATGTAGGGATAGTTCAGTGTGAGTGTAGTGCGACCATTCATCTTTACATTAGTATCAATGTAGGGATAGTTCAGTCAGTGTGCATGTAGGGATCGTTTAGCACAGTATATTTTATTGCGTTACTGCAAGTTTAACGCCGTATATTTCATTGTGTTATTGCAAGTTTAACGCCATATAGTTCTGTGCATTACTGCAAGTTAAACACCAAATAGTTCTGTGCATTACTGCAAGTTTAACACTGTATAGTTCTGTGGGTTACTGCAAGTTTAACACTATATTTCTGCGGGTTACTGCAAGTTTAACACTGTATAGTTCTGCGGGTTACTGCAAGTTTAACACTGTATAGTTCTGCGGGTTACTGCAAGTTGAACACCATATATTTCATTGTGTTACTGCAAGTTTAACGCTGTATATTTCATTGTGTTATTGCAAGTTTAACGTCATATAGTTCTGTGCATTACTACAAGTTAAACG